>SJYX01007974.1:335085-390453 GCA_006410675.1 Oreotragus oreotragus | reverse complement strand
GCCGAAGAATCGATGCTTTTGAACTGTGGTGTTGGAGAAGACTCTTGAGAGTCCCTTGGACTGCAAGGAGATCCAACCAGTCCATTCTGAAGGAGATCAACCCTGGGATTTCTTTGGAAGGAATGATGCTAAAGCTGAAACTCCAGTACTTTGGCCACCTCATGCGAAGAGTTGACTCATTGGAAAAGACTCTGATGCTGGGAGGGATTGGGGGCAGGAGGAGAAGGGGACGACCGAGGATGAGATGGCTGGATGGCATCACGGACTCGATGGACGTGAGTCTGAGTGAACTCCGGGAGATGGTGATGGACAGGGAGGCCTGGCGTGCTGTGATTCATGGGGTCACAAAGAGTCGGACACGACTGAGCGACTGAACTGAACTGAACTCAGATATGCAGATGACACCACGTTTAAGTCAGAAAGTTAAGAAGAACTAAAGAACCTCTTGATGAAAGTGAAAGAGGAGAGTGAAAAAGTTGGCTTAAAGCTCAACATTCAGAAAACTAAGATCATGGCATCTGGTCCCATCACTTCATGGCAAATAGATGGGAAAACAGTGGAAACAGTGACAGATTTTATTTTGGGGGGCTCCAAAATCACTGCAAATGGTGACTGCAGCCATGAAATTAAAAGATGCTTACTCCTTGGAAGAAAAGTTATGACCAACCTAGACAGCATATTAAAAAGCCAAGACATAAAAAGGTCCATCTAGTCAAGGCTATGGTTTTTCCAGTAGTCATGTATGGATGTGAGAGTTGGACTGTAAGGAAAGCTGAGCACCAAAGAATTGATGCTTTTGAACTGTGGTGTTGGAGAAGACTCTTGAAAACCTCTAGGACCACAAGGAGATCCAACAAGTTCATCCTAAAGGAGATCAGTCTTGGGTGTTCATTGGAAGGACTGATGTTGAAGCTGAAACTCCAATACTTTGGCCACCTGATGCAAAGAACTCACTCATTTGAAAAGACCCTGATTCTGGGAAAGATTGAGGGCAGGAGAAGGGGACAACAGAGGATGAGATGGTTGGATGGCATCACCGACTCAATGGATACGAGTTTGGGTAAACTCCAGGAATCGGTGATGGACAGGGAGGCCTGGCATGCTGCAGTCCATGGGGTCGCAAAGAGTCGGACACTGAGTGATTGAACTGAATTGAATGAAACTTCAAAAATGTGTGCCTCTCATTCTATTCATTTGGAGCCACATGACCTCTTCACTGTTTAATAATAAGCATTTAAAACTGTTATTTTATATTAATGTATTTTAAATGCCAGGAAAATGGTAGACATACTTAAGAAGAATAACTAAAACAATAATTCAGTGTTATACTAACATCCTTAAAGGTCTAGAGTCATATGCTTACAGTTTGTAAATTTAATTGAATCCTGAGTGATTATGACTATTAAGTTTGAGGAGATTCCAGGTAAAGGGGTGGAGAAGGCAATGGCACCCCACTCCAGTACTCTTGCCTGAAAATCCCATTGATGGAGGAGCCTGGTGGGCTGCAGTCCATGGGGTCGCTAAAGAGTCAGACATTACTGAGCAACTTCACTTTCACTTTTCACTTTCATGCATTGGAAAAGGAAATTGCAACCCACTCCAGTGTTCTTGCCCGGGGAATCCCAGGGACGAGGGAGCCTGGTGGGCTGCCGTCTATGGGGTCACACAGAGTCGGACACGACTGAAGTGACTTAGCAGCAGCAGCAGGTAAAGGGGAAAACTGGAGACAGGATTTGGAGACAGGAATATACAAGGTGTTTGAGGAACAGAAAACTATTCAGTTTGGCTAAATCAGACAGTAGAGTAAGAGATAAGGCTGAAAGAAGACACTCAATGTAAATCAAGGGTTGAAAACCAGACTGAGGTATCTGTGTGTGATTCAGAGGGCAATAAGGGCATGCTGAATAGTTTTCAGCAAGGAACTTGTATGATTCGAGCCAGGCTTTAGAAAGATTAACAGAGCAGTGACTTGCAGAACAGAATGGGGGAGTTAGGGGAGGGCAAGGAAATGGAGCCAGAACTGGAATCACGGGGCCCCATTAAAGTCATTACAACACTTCTACTTGGATGGCTCCAGGCATTTCAAACCTCAGATCGCCAAGACAGAAGTCTTCATGTTTTTCCAAAACATCCTCCTCCCTTAATCTGCCCCATCTCGATCAATGGCACCACCACTGACCTAGTCCCTCCAGTCAGAAACCAGATGTCACACTGGATTCTCCCCTACTCCTACCCCCCATTTTACTCAACGACAGCATGGCCCCAGAAGGATGTCCTTTATCCAACCACTTATCCCCATTTTCCCTGCCCAGACTCCAGTCTGGGTTTATGCATCATACACCTCCACCAGGACAGCTAAAACAGCCTCCCGAGTGGTGACCCTTTGCTCATCTTCTCCAAACGGCACTCCAGAGAGTTCTGCATGAAGTGTAAATCAGATCATATCACCTCTCAGTTTAAAACCCTAAAATTGTCTGTTGCATTAAAAATAATATCCAAAATTTACCTTAGCCTAAAAGGCCTTACCAGAGAAGGCAATGCACCCCACTCCAGTACTCTTGCCTGGGAAATCCCATGGACGGAGGGGCCTGGTAGGCTGCAGTCCATGGGGTCACATAGAGTCAGACACGATTGACGTGACTTAGCAGCAGCAGCAGCAGCAGCAGCAGCAGCAGCAGCAGCAGAAGGCCTTACATACTCTGCTCTCTACTTAACCTTCAGATTTCATTTCTGTTCCTCTTATTTATGATTCTTTAACCTTCCCTCAGCCACTTGAACATATCAGGCTTATTTTCACCTCAGAGTCCTTTTAGTCTCTGGGAAATTTTAGTCTCAGTAGCGTAACTGAAAACAAAAGCCAGAGGAATAGCAACTAGAACTCATTTTTTCATTGTGAGTTTTTACAGAGCAAGGATGATATATCACTCGTGAAATCTATTCGTAGATTTTCAACAGCTATTGTATTGATTTTTGGTTTGTGGTTATAATAGCTATTGTAGAAATCGACTGTAATAAAGAGGGTCATCTTGTAGAGAGCCCCCAAACAAAAGAGTCTGCCAGCTTGCTTCTTCCCCTTGACCCTCTGGAGTGACATCTGGTTGACCCAAACTAGAATATCAAAGGTGATAGAATGGAGAGAAGGGGTGGAATCTCCTCTCTAAAACCTGGTCTGAAGTCTCACGGACTCCTCCCACCCCACTTCCAACACTTCCCTCCACCATGTCAGTTTCTCTCTAGAACCCCTGGTTTATTCAGGTGCACAAAGCTTCTTCTACTTCATGTTATGGTAAACAAATATTTTCCTTGAACATATAAACATCTCCTCCCTGTTCCTGCTATGTATCTTATCCCAGTTACAGTCCCAAACAAACTCATCCTTAATATTTTAAAATATATATATCCCAAACATTTTCTGTGCATTTATGCATCACTGAGTTTTAAAAGTTATCTCAAAATTCTGTGGCTGAAAAAAAATCTTTTTTTTTTTCAACTCAGGGGTCCAATAGGTTGGAACTCTAGACAGGGAATAATGAGGAGGACTTGTCCTATTCTGCAGTGTTCTGAGCTCAGTTGGTTATTCAGGAAAACTCTCTGACTTGATGCTGGAGACTGAAACCAACTGAAGATTTGGTCACTCACACTCTGGAGCCTGAGATGACTCAAAAATTAGGACTGATGACTGGAGTGTTCTGTTTGCTGAAGAAAAATCTAGACTAACACAATAGGAACAAAGGTGGGGACTGTACCCAGGCTGAAGGAAAAACATCCACATACCAAGTTTCCCTGGTGGGAGGGAGCACAACACATTAGAGGTAATGAGAGGAAGTCTGTGAGGCTACACACACACACACACAGCAGCAAGAGTGAGAAAGAAGTCTTTTGTGAGGGGCCAGACCCCACATGGCCTCACAGCTCAGTTTTAAATTTTTATTTTACCTTAAGAGCAATGAGGACACAGTTAAAGTCTTAAGCAAGAGGGTGAGCATTGGAGGTTAGACTCCAATATCTTTTGGAGGGGGGACACAATTCATTTCATAACACATGCTTCAGCATTCCACTGTTGCTAGTCCCTAGGTGCTCCACCATTGCTTGTAGGTTACCTTGAGCTTTCTCACACCACTATAGTATCTTCATTAAAGTCTCTTAGGTAAAACACTTCAAGTTTACCAGGGTTGCTTTGGGACCCTGACCCATAAATCCACTGTGAGAGCTATGTAATAAATAAAATGGAATTGGACTTGGTGATGGGCTGCATTTGTAGGGAGTGGAAATAAGAGAATGAGAAGTTAATTCCCAAGTTTCTATCTTGTTTATTGATGAGTGTGGTGCTTTTCACTGAGATCAGGCGTGCACAGAAGGACCACTGCACAGCAGACTATGACATATTTTGAGACACATGAAGAATGTATAACACACATACATATAAAATCTGAATGTCTGTGCATTACAGAGTTTGCATCCTCTGGACATTAAAAGTCAGCATGAATTCAAATTTTGGTCCTGCCACCTATTAGTTGAGCCATCTAAGACCTTATTATGTTCGTTTTTGTCTGTAAAATAAACATCATAATATCTGTGTCATAGTGCTGCTGTTAGGATTGATGAGAAGAGTCATATAAAGCAATTAGCAAAATGACATTTAGTAAAAGCAATAAATGTTAGTATTAGCCAGTATTACTTTTACACACTTAATTTCCATCTGGAGAAAGTATCAACAATAATAAAGGGTTTGAAATGATCCACCTGAATGTGGTCTAATTCCTATTTTCCACTGAAAATTTAAAACAATTTTAAATGCGGTACAGGATTGGAAAAAATAAATCTTGCTAGCAGGCTTGTACTTCTAAAGCTTTCTCTTTTCTATTTCATTTTGAACTCAGTAAGCCTATTTAAAAGAGTTACTAACATTGATGCTGGATATCAGTTGGAGATTTGGACAAATTTCAAAGCAATGTAGATACTTTAGGATGTCAAGGGAGCTTTGGAAAATTATGTAGCCTGACCTCTAAGTTTTGGATGAGGAAATTAAGATCTGAGAGGTTAAATGACTCATCTGAGGCCACACAACTAGAGGCAGAGTTGGGACTAACATCCAGGCCTTGTGATTCATCAATTGGCCCTTTCATCTCCAACATGGCAGCTTCTAGCAAAACAGTCCAGAAAAATGTTTACTGCACAGATTTTAAATTTATATAATGAATGCCCTCAAAAAGATACATATTAAAATGAAGAATGAGGCACCAAAGTAGGATTTCAAAAGCACACAGGGTTTTGATAAATCCACTCTACTGATTCCTTTTGAAAAATAGATGAATGATTAACTATTGCCATTTTTAGAGTTTTATTGGACCATAAGGAGATCAAACCAATCAATCCTAAAGGAAATCAACCCTGAAAATTCATTGGAAGGACTGATGCTGAAGCTCTAAAACTTTGGTCACCTGATGTGAAGAGCTGACTCATTAGAAAAGACCCTGATGCTGGGAAAGATTGAAGGCAGGAGGAGAAAGGGACGACAGAGGATGAGATGGTTGGATGACATCACAAACTCAATAAACATGAGTTTGAGCAAGCTCCAGGAGATGGTGAAGGATAGGGAAGCCTAGCATGCTGCAGTCCATGGGGTCACAAAGAATCAGACATGACTGAACAGCTGAACAACAATTTTGTAGATTTGGTGGTTTTTTTCCCTCTGTAACAATGAATTAACTTAATGCTATGTTCAAAGTTATTCATTCTAAAGAGATTCTATTTTAAAGAATTCTGACTCAATAAAATGAAATGGTTATGTACCTTTTAATAATCAATCTGGTTCTCAAATACTGAGTTCACTTTACACAGTCCCAGATGACTGGTATATATAGACATACAGCAAGTATTTAATGAATGAAAAAAAATTTATTCTGTAACAACAGTTAGTTATGTGTGTAAAAGGCTCACCTCTGTCAATGGTTGGAGATTCTGTTTAAAATATCTTTGGTCTGTCTGAGGTGGACCCGCCTAGGTCTAGTCTCCCTTTCATAGCAACAGAGTCTGCATGGATGGAGGACCAGGTAACCTATGGCTTGGCAGGATCCCAAAATATGCTTCTGAACATTACAACTGGGTCAGTCATACTGTGACATTTGTGTGTACTTATGTGGAACCAATGAAATGAGTTTTCTTGCTTAGATAGAATTAAAACCAGAGATATCTATTTCTTCAAATCATCTTTACTAGTGTTAAAAAAAAAAAAAGGAGGAGCTGTAAGATAATGAAAAATTTCAGGGCAAAATTAGAGAAAAAATTAAAATATAGTTTTTGATATTGGGAGAAAAGGATATAATTTCTTATTTTAAAAAGAGTATGCTTGGTAGACATAATATTTAAGAAAAAAGCCAACCTAACTGAACTGGATTATGTTAAAAGAATTTTATCATCTCAAAGACTGGTATCCATAGCAACTGAGACATCTCTATACTTACTTTTTCTATCCACAACAAGGGAAATAAACAGCCAAAGAGCTTGCTATTTTCTGATATCATTATATCATAGCTAATAAATTATTATTTGACTGAGACATCTTAACTAACCATACTTTCAAAACAAGGTCCCTTCCAAAAAAAGAAATTAGAAAATGTAACCAAAACACAGAAATGAAAAATCAGCTCACAACGGAGAGTTGGAACAGCACATCTAAGGATGGAAGAAGTTATTCTCTGATCTTGGCCCCATGCTGGCTGATGTCCAACGCAGAGAAGCATATTCTGGGATCCTGCCAAGCCATAGGTCACCTGGTCCTCCATCCATGCAGACTCTGTTGCTATGAAAGGGAGTCTAGACCTAGGCAGGTCCACCTCAGACAGACCAAAGATATTTTAAACAGAATGTCCAACCCTTGACAGAGGTGAGCCTTTTACACATATAACTAACTGTTGTTACAGAATAAATTTTTTTTCATTCATTAAATATTTGCTGTATATATATATATACCAGTCACTGTGTAAAGTTCTAAGGATGTTAGATGTGAATGAGGCAGTCCCAGATGACAAGAAGTTCACATCTTGTGTAGAATCTAGATATATCGAATTTCTGATTAAGAGGAGAAGAGACACTCTAATATCCATCTATGATCAGCACATCATTATACAATATCCTTAGTACCCAGGACAGTTTCTTGCAAACAACTGACACAAAATTGTTGACTGAATACAAGAACTCAAGGGTATAGTCAGGATGATGCTAACAATATTGAAATTATTTGTAAGTGGGAGATCTTCAAAACGCAAAGCTTCAAGTTTTAGTTAATGAAAGGAAAGCAGTTTAAAAATTGCTATAAATATAATTAAAGTTTTCATAAATTTGTGATAAAGCTGTGATTTGAATTTGTGCACCCTGGCTCCAGAGATTTTTGTGCTTAACCACTATACTATGCCACCTTTTTGAGTAAAGCAGAACAGAAAGGGAGGACACATGTTAAATTATTTTTACAGCTGCACTTATTAAAATAACAATAATAATAAAAATATAATAATAATAGTGAAGTGCAAATTGAAAACCCTTAGAATCCAAACATACAGGCTGAACTACACCTATTCATTTATTCACTCATTTATTCAACAAATATTCATTGTGCCTCCCTGAGCCAGGCATTCTTCTGAGCATCATGCTTTTCATGTAAAAAATATTAAACCATTGCCCTCATGGTCTGTTTTCTGCATAGGATTGACTACCTTCAAACACACCTATGATTTGCTTATTTATTAAGCTTATTTTCTCTTTTTAACAGAATGTAAATTCTATGAGGACATAAAATTTTATATTTTGCTACCTGAGAAAAACTGTCTTTAGAACAGTGATTGGAACATGGCAATAAACATTTGTAGAATGAATGATTCATGGAATTTACTTTTTAGTGGGGGGCAGTGTAGGGTTTTAAAATGAAATAATACTTAGGAATATGTGCAGGGCAAGATCATAAATGTACTATGCCTCATTTCTCTAAAATACAGCAGAGTGAAAGTATTAGTCGCTCTGTCGTGTCTGACTGTTTGCAACACCATGGACTGTAGCCCAGCAGGCTCCTCTATCCATGGAATTCTCCAGGTAATACTCTCCAGGAGCGGGTGGCCAGTTTCTATCCATGGGATCTTCCTGATCCAGGGATCAAACCAACAGCAAAGATAACTCTTAATTACTATTGGATTTAGAAGGACATTATAAGTTTTAAGCAAGATGTGAAAACACGTTGGAATCTTGGGAAGACTGTCATCCCTAAAATAAAGTCTGTTTCTGAATGTGTTCTATTTTAAAGTATCAGGGAGATAAATCTGAATGTGTACTAATAATTTCAGCATTACTCCAGCAAGTCAATAAATGATACAGATAATGCAATCACCAGGAATTCTGCCAGATGCTCAAAACCCCACACTGGCTAACATCTGCACTATTTTACATATTCTATTCTATCCCTATATTTGTCTTCCTTCTTTCAGTTCAGTTCAGTTCAGTCGCTCAGTCGTGTCTGACTCTTTGCGACCCCATGAATTGCAGCACGCCAGGCCTCCCTGTCCATCACCATCTCCCGGAGTTCACTCAGACTTACGTCCATCGAGTCCATGATGCCATCCAGCCATCTCATCCTCTGTCGTCCCCTTCTCCTCCTGCCCCCAATCCCTCCCAGCATCAGAGTCTTTTCCAATGAGTCAACTCTTCGCATGAGGTGGCCAAAGTACTGGAGTTTCAGCTTTAGCATCATTCCTTCCAAAGAAATCCCGGGGCTGATCTCCTTCAGAATGGACTGGTTGGATCTCCTTGCAGTCCAAGGGACTCTCAAGAGTCTTCTCCAACACCACAGTTCAAAAGCATCGATTCTTCGGTGCTCAGCTTTCTTCACAGTCCAACTTTCACATTCATACAGCAACCCTTTATATTTTTCTTTTTTTATTACAAAGAAGCCCCACCTTTGTACTGAGGGTGTACAAATCCTTTGGCTCAAAAGGAAGCGAGCTCTCCCTTTTCTTGGGGAGAGATGCACCTCTTCCACAGCTCCCAGTTTTCTCTTCTACCAGCTCTCTCCATGTTGGTTAAAGCATTTGTAGAGATAGCTGATGAGTCTGTTAAGGTTGTGCAGTTCATCAGCGAACATCCTATTTCTAACCATTCTCTTCTTTTGGATACAACACTGCAATCAATTCTCCTTCCAGCCTCAAAACCATATGGGGCCCTTGATCAGTTCTTTGGGGTGCTTTTCAAAGTTGCCCAGGATCCCAACACTGTCATATACCCTAAGCATGGCCCTCTTCTCTTTCCAATGGTCAGCCACTTTGGGGGCAGGAAGGTGACCGTTCTATGGAACAATCTGGGAATACCCAGAGAGAAACTTTGCAGGCCAGAGGCACTGGTCCCATAGATTACAGCCTGCCACCCAAGAGAGGTTCCCTGACATTGTTCTCATCTCTTCTCTACAACAGCTTACCACAGGAGCACAGGAGGGAGGGCCAAACGTGGCCTTCAAGCAGATCGGAACCTTCCCCACTGGGGGTCACATGGGTACCAGGGGCAAGCAGCCATCTTGGGCTTTACTGCAGCAGCTCTTTATCTTTTAAACATTTTGGGGAATTCCCTGGTTGTCCAGTGGTTAGGACTCTGTACTTCCAGGGCAGGGGGTATGGATTTGATTCCTGGTTGGGGAAGTAACATCCCACAAGCCTGTGCAGTGTGGCCAAATAAACAAACAAAATTTCTTCCCCAGCCTTAATTAAACATTAATCTACTTTCTGTCTCCATAGATTTCCCTATTCTGGATTTTAATTTTGAGTAGAAGTGAAAATATGTGCTCTTTTGTGACTGGCTCCCTTCAGGTTAGGATATTATCAAGGTTAATTCAAGTTATAGCATCTTTCAGTGCTTTATTTTTATTTTTTGGCCAAATAATATTTCATTGTATGGATATACATCCTTTTGTTTATCCATTCATCTGTCGATGAATATTTAAGTTGTTCCCATGTTTGGGCTGTGGATAATGCTGCTATGCACATTCATATACAAGGTTTTGTGTGAACATGTGCTTTGTTTTCTCTTGGATATATTCTAGGAGTAGAATTGTTAGGTCATGTGGTAACTATGTTTAATCAGTTAAGAAACTGTTTTCCAAAGCAGCCACATTTTACATTCCCACTAGCAATTCCATTTTGAACTGATTGTTGTATATGGTGTGAGTTAAGGTTCCAATTGCATTCCTTTGTATGTTATCCCATTGGCCTAGCACCATTTTTTGAAAAGACTATTCTTTCCCCCTTGAGTAATCATTGGCATCTGTGTTAATCAGTTAATCATTAAGGTACTGATTTATTTCTGAACTCTCAGTTCTACTCCACTGATCTGTGGTAGCCCTCCTTATCTTCAAGGGACTCATTTGTTCCAAGACCCACAATGTATGCCTGAAACCATGTGCTGTGCTGTGCTTAGTTGCTCAGTCATGTCTAACTCGTTGCAACCCTGTGGACTGTAGCCCACCATGGATAATACCAAATCCTATATATACTGTGTTTTTTTCCTATACTTACATACCTATGGTAAAGGTTAATTGATAAATTAGGCACAGTAAGAGATTAACAACAACAATAATAAAATAGAATGAGTATTTAACAATATGCTCTATTGTTCATACCATGTGAATGTGGACTCTCAAAATATTTTATTATGCAAATTTAATGCCTTTTTCATCTCAACTAAATATATGTCATGCACTATGGCCATAACTTTTGCAGTTTGAGGTAGAGCAGCAAAACTAGCATGAATTTCTTTTTTCTTCCTCATAATTTCATGGACAGAAGATTTGTTTTTACTGTACATCTTAGCAACTTCAGCATATGATTTTTTTCTTTCCTTATTAAATTGAGAACTTTCATCTTTCCAGTTGAAGCATCTCTTGGGCATATCCAAACTGCCAGCATCACTACTCCTGCTCTTTGAGGCCATTATTAAGTAAAGTAAGGGTTTCCTGAACACAAGCACTATGATACCATAACAGTCTGATAATCACAACAGTGACTAAGTGACTAACAGGTGGGATAAACTGGAATAAGGGATGATTCATATCTCAGGTGGGATGAAAAAAATGTTGTGAGATTTTGTCATGCCACTAAGAATGGCTCATGAATTTAAACTTATGAATTGTTTATTTATGGAATTTTTCCATTTACTATTTTCAGACTGTGGCTGACTGCAGGTTAACTAAACCTGTAGAAAGTGAAACAGGGATTGGGGGCCACTGTATGTGTTTATTATCAGGCCAGTAGTACTGGGTTGTCTTTGTGGCCATTTTTCGTAGTGATCCTTGAAGTCAGAAAGTGTGAGTCCTCTAATCCTCCATCTTAGGACTTTTGTTTCTGCTATTTTTGGCCCCTTTAATTTCATATGAATTTTAGAATGAGTCAGTTTCTATAGTGGTCAACTTCTATAAAGAAATCAGCTCAGAATCAGATATTGGCACAAAATAGACACATGTATCAATGCAGCAGAAAAGCGAGCCCCCAGAATAAACCCACACACCTATCGTCAATTAATCTTCAACAAAGGAGGCAAGAATATACAATGGAGAGAATGGTCTCTTCAGCAAGTGGTGTTGGTAAGGTTGGACAGCCGCATGTAAATCAATGAAATTAGAACCTACTCTCACAGCATACACAAAAATAAACTCAAAATGGCTCACATACATAAATATAAGCCTTAACACTATAAAACTCCTAGAAGAGAATATAGACAAAGCATTCTTTAACATAAATCATACCAATGTTTTCTTAAGTCAGTCTCCCAAGGCAACAGAAATAAAAGCAAAAACAAACGGAACCTAATCAAGCGTCCAAACCTTTGTACAGTAAAAGGAAAGCATAAACAAATGAAAAGACAACCTACAGACTAGAAGAAAATATTTGCAAATGATGTGACCAACAAGGGCTTAATTTTCAAAAGATACAAATGGCTCATACAATTCAATAATATCAAAAAAGCAAACACCACTATCAAAAAATGGGCAGAAGGCCTAAATAGACATTTCTCCAAAGAAGACATACATATGGCCAACAAGCACAGAAAATATGGTCAGCATTGCTAATTATTAGAGAAATGCACGTCAAAGCACAGTGAGGTACCGCCCCATATCAATCAGAATGGCCATCATTAAAACTTTACAATAACAAATGCTGGAGATGATATGGAGAAAATGGAAATCCCCTACACTGCTGGAGGGGATGTAAGTTGATACAGCCACTATGGAAACAGTATGGAGGTTCTTCAGAAAACTAATGACTGAGTTGGCATATGATCCAGCATACACTGGAGAAAACCATAATTCAAAGATACATGCACCCCACTGTTCATTGCAAGCTCTCTTAACAGTAGCCAATACATGGAAGCAACCTAAATGTCCATCAACAGATGAATGGATAAAGAAGGTGTGGTGCATACATACACTGAAATATTATTCAGCCATAAAAGGATAAAATAATGTCATTTGTAGCAACATGGATGGACCTAGATATTATCAGACTAAGTGCAATGACAGAAAGAGAAAGACAAATGCCGTATGATATCACATATAGGTGGATAAAATATGACACAAATGATCTTATCTATGAAATAGAGATAGACTTACAGACATGAAGAACAGACTTGAGATTTACAACAACAAAAAAGAGGTACTGAGTGAGGGATGGATTGGGAGTTTGGGATCAGCAGAGGCAAGCTATTATACCTAGAATGGATAAACAACAAAGTCCTATTGTATAGCACAAGGAACTATATTCAATATCCTGTGATAAACCATAATGGAAAAGAATATGAAACATAATGTATATACCTGAATAACTGAATCACTTTGCTGAATGGCAGATATTAATAAAACATTGTTAATCAACTATACTTGAATAAAGGAAATTTTTTTAAAAAAGAAACAAATGCTAAAGTCCTGTTTCTCCTGGAAAGAAAGCCCTCCAGCTAGGAACTCAGAGGAGAGAGATCCCTGTCTTCTGGCTGCAACAGTCTGGCATGAACTCTCTGCCTCACTGAGCTGGGAGAGGAGAAGGAGAGTGTGGTCCTGGTTCACCTTTCTTACCAAATTTTTGTTGACTTTCTTTAACAGATGTTTCTTCATTTGCTGTTCATTCTTAGGACCATTTCCAGAGGCTTTCATATTTTTTAAAATAATTTTCAACAGTCTCTCTGTGAAGCAACTCATCAGATATCCTTTAATGTAAGAATTCCAGCAAACCTTCATTTTAATTAGTTTATTCATTGCTCACTTATAGCAGAATGGCTATGGAGTATATGCTGTCCATTCATTAATTCCAAATAGGTTTGTATCAACTAGTAACATGATGTGAGATCAACAATTAATAGTAGCAAGAAGCATATGTTGAAACTGTGCTTTACCCTGGTGAGATCATAGGCAGTAAGAGAAAACAGCTCATAGAAGGTGTGGTTTTATGGGTGATTAGATAGACACCTGGGAAGGGCACAAAACGCATGCCCAACCCACAGAGACTGAATCAGAACTGTGTCGAGTGTCTCCTGTGAAGGCACGGGTCAGCGGTGGCCTGCTGCCGGGCCTCTGGGTGCAGCAGACCTAGGCATGGCAAAAGCACTCTTGCAGGAGGTTGCCATTAACCCCACCACAGAATGAACAGAACTTACACAGGACTGAGGAAACAGACTCTTGGATGGCACAGACAAAACCATGTGCGTACCAGGACCCAGGAGAAAGGAGCAGTGACGCCACAAGAAACTGACCCAGACATGCCCATGAGTGTCCAGGAGGATCCAGTGGAGGCGTGAGTCAGCAGTGGCCTGCTGCAGGGTCGGAGGCATTGAGTGCAACAGTGTGTACATAGGACCTTTTGAAGGAGATTGCCGTTATCTTCATTACCTCCACCAGTAAATTAAAGACTTACTGAGCTTGGCTCCAACCATCAGAACAAGACCCAGTTTCCCTCCTCAATCAGTCTCTCCCATCAGGAAGCTTCCATAAGCTTCTTATCCTTATCCATCAGAGGGCAGGCAGAATGAAAACCACAATCACAAAAAACTAACCAAATTGATCACATTGACCACAGCCCTGTCTAGCTCAGTGAAACCAAGCCATGCCATGTAGGGCCACTCAAGATGGACAGGTCATGGCAGAGAGTTCTGACAAAACATGGTCCACTGGAGAAGGGAATGGCAAACCATTTCAGTATTTTTGCCTTGAGAACCCCATGAACAGTATGAAAAGACAAAAAGGTATGGCACTGAAAGATGAACTCCCCAGGTCAGTAGGTGCCCAAGACACTACTGGAGAAGAATGGAGAAATACTCCAGAAAGAATGAAGAGATGGACCCAAAGCAAAAACAACACCTAGCTGTGGATGTGACTGGTGATGGAAGTAAAGTTAGATGCTGTAAAGAGCAATATTGTGTAGGAACCTGGAATGTTAGGCCCATGAATCAAGGCAAATTGGAAATGGTTAAACAGGAGATGGCAAGAGTGAACATCAACATTCTAGGAATCAGTGAACTAAAATGGACTGGAATGAGTGAATTTAACTCAGATCACCATTAGATATATTACTGTGGGCAAGAATCACAAGAGTCCCTTAGAAGAAATGGAGTAGCCATCATAGTCAACAAAAGAGTCTGAAATTCAGTACTNAAGAGTGAACATCAACATTCTAGGAATCAGTGAACTAAAATGGACTGGAATGAGTGAATTTAACTCAGATCACCATTAGATATATTACTGTGGGCAAGAATCACAAGAGTCCCTTAGAAGAAATGGAGTAGCCATCATAGTCAACAAAAGAGTCTGAAATTCAGTACTTGCATGCAGACTCAAAAACAACAGAATGATCTCTGTTTGTTTCCAAGCCAAACCATTCAATATCATGGTAATCCAAGTCTAAGTCTTGAACAGCTATGCTGAAGAAGCTGAACAGTTCTATGAAGACCTATAAGACCTTTTAGAATTAATACTCCCCCTGCCCCCGCCAAAAAAAAATATGTCCTCTTCATTATAGGGGACTGGAATGCAAAAGTGGGAAGTCAAGAGATAAATGGAGTAACAGGTAAATTTGACCTTGATGTACAAAATGAAGCAGAGAAAAGGCTAAAAAGTTTTGCCAAGAGAACACACTGGTCATAGCAAACACCCTCTTCCAACAACACAAGAGAAGACTCTACACATGGACATCACCACATGGTCAATACCGAAATCAGATTAATTATATTCTTTGCAGCCAAAGATGGAGAAGCTCTATACAGTCAGCAAAAACAAGGCTGGGAGCTGACTGTGGCTCAGATAATGAACTTCTTATTGCCAAATTCAGACTTAAATTGAAGAAAGTAGGAAAAACCATTAGACCATTCAGGTTTGATCTAAATAAAATCTCTTATAGATTATACAGTGGAAATGAGAAATAGATTCAAGGGATTAGATCTGACAGAGTGCCTGAAGAACTATGGACAGAGGTTCCTGACACTGTACAGGAGGCAGTGATCAAGACCGTCCCCAAGAAGAAGAAATGCGAAGAGGCAAAACTGTTGTCTGAGGAGGCCTTACAAATAGCTGAGAAAAGAAGAGGAGCTAAAGCGAAAGAGAAAAGGAAGGATATACCCATTTAAATGCAGAGTTCCAAAGAATAGCAAGGAGAGGTAAGAAAGCCTTCCTCAGTGACCAATGCAAAGAAATAGAGGAAAACAATAGAATGGGAAAGACTACAGATCTCTTCAAGAAAATTAGAGATACCAAGGGAAATTTTCATGCAAAGATGGGCACAATAAAGGACAGAAATAGTATGGACCTAACAGAAGCAGAAGATATGAAGAAGAGGTGGCAAGAATACACAGAAGAACTATACAAAAAAGATCTTCATGACCCAGATAACCAGGATGGTGTGATCACTCACCTAGAATTAGACATCCTGGAGTGTCAAGTCAAGTGGGGCTTAGGAAGCATCATTATGAATAAAGCTAGTGGAGGTGATAGAATTCCAGTTGAACTATTTCACATCCTAAAAGATGATACTATGAAAGTGCTTCACTCAATATGCCAGAATTGAGAAAACTCAGCAGTGGCCACAGGACTGGAAAAGGTCAGTTTTCATTCCAATCCCAAAGAAAGGCAATGCCAAAGAACATTCAAACTACCACACAATGGCACTCATCTCACACGCTAGCATAGTAATGCTCAAAATTCTCCAAGCCAGGCTTCAACAGTATGTGAACCGTGAACTTCCAAATGTTCAAGCTGGTTTTAGAAAAGGCAGAGGAACCAGAAATCAAGTTGCCAACATCTGCTGGATCATCAAAAAAAGCTAGAGAGTTCCAGAAAAACATCTGTTTGTGCTTTATTGACTATGCCAGAGCCTTTGACTGATCACAAGATATTGTGGAAAATTCTGAAAGAGATGGGAATACCAGACCACCTGACCTGCCTCTTGAGAAATCTGTATGCAGGTCAGGGAGCAACAGCTAAAACTGGACATGGAAGAACGGACTTTCCCTAAATTGGGAAAGGAGTACATCAAGGCTGTATATTGTCACCATGCTTATTTAACTTATATGCAGAGTATATCATGAGAAATGTTGGGCTGGATGAAACACAAGCTGGAATCAAGATTGCTGGGAGAAATATCAATAACCTCAGATATGCAGATGACACCACCTTTATGGCAGAAGTAAAGAGGAAATAAAGAGCCTCTTGATGAAAGTGAAAGAGTGAAAAAGTTGGCTTAAAGCTCAACATTCAGAAAACTAAGATCATGGCATCCAATCTCACCACTTCATGGCAAATAGATGGGGAAATAATAGAAACAGTGACAGAGTTTATTTTCTTGGGCTCAAAAATCACTGCAGATGGTGATTGCAGCCATGAAATTAAAAGATGATTGCTCCTTGGTAGAAAAGTTATGACCAACCTAGACAGCATATTTAAAAGCAGAGACATTAATTTACCAACAAAGTCCATCTAATCAAAGCTATGGTTTTTCCAGTTAGTCATGCATGGATGTGAGAGTTGGACTATAAAGAAGGCTTAGTGCTGAAGAATTGATGCTTTTGAACTATGGTGTTGAATAAGACTCTTGAGAGTCTCTTGAACTACAAGGAGATCCAACCAGTCCATCCTAAAGGAAATCAGTCCTGAAAATTCATTGGAAGGACTGATGCTAAAGCTGAAACTCCAATACTTTGGCCACCTGATGCAAAGAACCAACTCCTTGGAAAAGATCCTGATGCTGGGAAAGACTGAAGGCAGGAGGAGAAGGGGACAACAAAGCATGAGATGGTTGGATGGCATCACCGACGTGATGAACACGAATTTGAGTTGGTGATGGACAGAGAAGCCTGGTATGCTGCAGTCCATGGGGTCACAAAGAGTCGGAGACAACTTAGTGACTGAACTGAACTGAGATAGACATCACACGTGTGTCCTCAGTTGCTTCAATCATGTCCAACTCTTTGGGACCCCGTCGACTGTAGCCCGCCAGGCTTCTCTGTCCACAGGAATCTCCAGGCAAGAATACTGGAGTGGGTTTCCATGCCCTCCTCCAGGGGAACTTATCCACCCAGGAACCAAACCCACATCTCTTGCATCTTCTGCATTGCAGGCAGATTCTTTACCGCTGAGCCACTGGGGAAGCCCAGGCAACATACAGTAACACAAATGATTAAACTTCTAAAACTCAATATGTTGTATGGCCTTGGAGAAGCTGTAAACCAACTAGTTTCTTTTCCTTTCAGAAACAGTTTGGAAAACAGGACCTTAATTCAAACTCAGCTTGATTTCTGTGCTGAAAATAAGCAATGTTGGTGATATAAAACAGGAAACGTTGATTAAGTCTCATGTGAGTTTTAAAAGCTAAATGCTTAGAAAAGCTCTAGTCATTTGCAACAATCACGTTTACATCTACATTGATGAAAATGAGGTAGTGCTAAATCTCAGAATCATTCTCAGCTCTGGAAGGCATTTCATATTGTCTAAAGTCTTAAGAGAGGTGCTGAGGAAGCACTGATGTGACACGGTGACTATTAAGAACACAGAGTCCTTTTGTTTGCAGTTGTGCCTTTTCTTATAAAACCTAGCATCCAAGAATTACCAATGATTGAAATAGAAGAACCTATGTTTTCTAAAGATACAGCAGGAGGAAGAGATGTGTTGTGCTCAAGTGTAATTATTTGTTTTGACTCTAGAGGTTCCTGATCCCCAGTGGACTTTAAAAAATCATTTCCATAATGCTTTTAGAACTTCTAAGCAGAAAATATGGGAGCAGCAGGGGACTGACATTTAGTTTATTAGATCAGAACTGAAGTTTCTCGCCCTGATGCCTGCAATTACTGAAAAGGCACCCTCTTCCCAGATAAACTTTGCCCTCTCCACTTCCCCCAACACACATATCTGTGTGTCCAGAACCAGCAAGAAATGGTATTTATACAGTTGGGTTTCATTTTGTAAGTTGATTTTTGAATCCTTTCTTAGAATTTCTATACACCACATTAGTTTTCCTTGCACATACAAATTGACTGATAATAATGTAAGTGATACATATTGGTGCTTTCTATGTACCAGAATCTGTTCTAATGGCTTTGTGTATATTAATTTGTTATTCATCACAACAATCTCAGAAGGAATGTGAGGCATAACGAGAGTAACTTGCAACCCCATGGATTATAGCCCAACAGGTTCCTCCATCCATGGGATTATTCCAGCAAGAACATGGGAGTAGGTTGCTGTTTCCTCCTCCAGGGGATCTTTCTGACCCAGGAATCGAACCTGCATCTCTTATGTCTCCTGCATTGGCAGGTGGGTTCTTTACCACTAGCACCACATGGGAAGCCCTCCCAAGGTGAAACAGCTGGCAAAAGGCAGAGCTGGGATTTGAAGCTCTGACAAACACTACAATGGACTGCCTCTATATAAATGTTGCTTCTTGAGGCATCAGAATAAATGAGCAGTAGAGTGGTCCAACGGAGAAGGCAATGGCACCCCACTCCAGTACTCTTGCCTGAATCCCATGGATGGAGGAGCCTGGTAGGCTGCAGTCCATGGGGTCGCTAAGAGTCGGATACGACTGAACAACTTTACTTTCACTTTCCACTTTCATGCATTGGAGAAGAAAATGGCAACCCACTCCAGTGTTCTTGCCTGAAGAATCCCAGGGATGGGGGAGCCTGGTGGGCTTCCGTCTATGGGGTTGCACAGAGTCGGACACGACTGAAGCGACTTGGCGGCAGCAGCAGCAGCAGCAGCAGAGTGGTCCAAACAAAGTCAGAATGGCTTTTGGTCTCTGTTCTCTCAGTCTAGTAGTTCACAATTAGGTGAGGCTCTGTATACACACATACAGTTGGGTAGGAATGGTGTCACTAGAGTAGACTGTAAGTTCCAATGGGCAGATAAAAGTCACATACTGAACTGATTACAAAAGATTTATACAGGCATTTTAGGATTGCAAGATGAGCTTAAGGCTGAAACAGCTGGACCAATAAATAGAACCAAATATGCAGATGTGCTTTCTAAGAAATCAATTAACTTATGAAGAGTCTGACATTTCCATTAAAAAAGAACTTTAGATTATTCACTGATAATCCAAAATCATTTTCTACAGTAATAACAGAACCAAAAGTTTGTAACCCACTCCAACACAAATTATCACCTTCTCATTATTACCCTCTCATTAAAATCACTAATTTCTAGTTCTAGTCCTCAAAGATAGCTATATGGGAACCAATACCAAATAAAGGCGATTAAGTGGCTATGCAAAGAAAATATCAATCAGCTGTCAAGAACCAATGCTTCTTAATGTGAAAAAGGTCACTTAATTTGGCCATTGGGAATTGCAGACAGGAAGCTATGTATACCCTGGAATCATCATTCATATAACTTAATTAACTATAAGCTCTCCGAGGAGCAAAGATCCTATCTCATACATCTTTGTATATCTTGCGTCTGACTTACAGAGGCAATCAAGAAATACATATTAATTTGATGCAGTAATTGCTGCAGAATGTTATTGATGTGCATCATACATAATTTATTATATAAGCCCAGTTGATCAATCAGGCAATTTTCATATGCCCAAGAACTAGAAAAACCTGAACTGTGAACCCCAATCCTGCCAGTGCTTTTTGGACCTCAGTTAAAAGGGAAGGAAGAAAAGTATCATATCGTCCAGCAGAGGGAGCTAGATTTTAAGTGTTAACCAAATCACAATTTACTCTCTAGCACTGCTTGCCAGATTCAGAAAGAGGATATCAGCATTTTGATACATAATCTTCACTTCTGAATCTTACATAATACAGCAAAAAATGGTATCATAGAGGCCAACACTAAAGGCAAGATTTTCCCTAGTAATTGTTACTTCTTTTTTAATCATTCTCAGTCAGTTTCATCAGAAGTGGTAGATTTACAACCATTTATTCAGCTTGTGGGTCTCTGAGTTCAAGTAAAACTTACAGATATATAAAGATGTCACTATAGCTTGGTATCTTTTTTAAGTGGGAATTTTTTCATAAACAGGTAAAGAGAAGTCTTTTGGTTTTTTACTGAGATATAATTGGCATATAACATTGTATTTATTTTAGGCATACCACATAATGACATACAAAATACAATATATACAATATACAACATAGAACATAATATTGTGAAATAATTACCACAATAAAGTTGGTTAACATCCATCACTACATGTAGTTACAACTTTTTCCTTGTGATGAGAACTTTAAGATTTAGTTTCTTAGAAACTTTGAAATATGCAATAGAGTATTATTAACTATACTTCCAATGTTGTACATTACCTCCCCAGGACTTATGCATCTTATAACTGAAAGTTTGTACATTTTGACCACCTTCATCCATATATCCCACTCTTCTGCATCTGGCAACCACTCTTTTCTCTGTATCTATGAGTTTGGTGTTTTTTGTTTTAGATTCTACATATGAGATCATATACTGTTTGTCTTTCTCTATCTGATATTTCATTTAGCATCATGCACTTAAGATCCATCCATCTTGTTACAAATGGCAGGATTTCTTTCTTTTTTATGACTAGATAATAGTCCATTGTGTGTGTGTGTATATATACATATTATATAAAATGTCTATATGTACTATATATATATATAATATATTTTATCCATTTATTCATCAAAGGACACTCAGGTTGTTTCCATGTTGTGATTATTGTTAAGTAATGCTATAATGAACAGAATAGTGCAGATATCTCTTCAAGATAGTGATTTCATTTCCTTTGGATAAATACTTAGAAGTTGAATTGCTAGATCATATGAGTGACTTCACTTTCACTTTTCATTTTTACACATTGGAGAAGGAAATGGCAACCCACTTCAGTGTTCTTGCCTGCAGAATCCCAGGGACGGGGGAGCCTGGTGGGCTGCCGTCTATGGGGTCGCAGAGTCGGACACGACTGAAGTGACTTAGCAGCAGCAGTGGCATCATGATAGTTCTATTCTTAATTTTTTTGCGGAAACTCCATAATGCCTACCTTATTTGCTGTCAGTCAGTCAGTCAGTCAGTTCAGTTGCTCAGTCCTGTCCGACTCTTTGCAACCCCATGAATCACAGCACGCCAGGCCTCCTTGTCCATCACCAACTCCCGGAGTTCACAAAATTCATGTACATCAAGTCCGTGATGCCATCCAGCCATCTCATCCTCGGTCGTCCCCTTCTCCTCCTGCCCCCAATCCCTCCCAGCATCAGAGTCTTTTCCAATGAGTCAACTCTTAACATGAAGTGGCCAAAGTACTGGAGTTTCAGTTTTAGGATCATTCCTTCCAAAGAAATTCCAGGACTGATCTCCTTTAGAATGGACTGGTTGGATCTCCTTGCAGTCCAAGGGACTCTCAAGAGTCTTCTCCAACACCACAGTTCAAAAACATCAATTCTTCAGTGCTCAGCTTTTTTCACAGATATCCTATCATTTTGCCTTTTCATACTGTTCATGGGGTTCTCAAGGCAAGAATACTGAAGTGGCTTGCCATTCCCTTCTCCAGTGGACCACGTTTTGTCAGACCTCTCCACCATGACCTGCCCGCCTTTTGTTGCCCTGCAGGCATGGCTTGGTTTCATTGAGTTAGACAAGGCCCTGGTCCTAGTGTGATTAGATTGACTAGTTTTCTGTGAGTATGGTTTCAGTGTGTCTGCCCTCTGATGCTCTCTTGCAACACCTACCATCTTACTTGGGTTTCTCTTACCTTGGGCGTGGGTTATCTCTTCATGGCTGCTCCTTACCTTGGACGAGGGGTATCTCCTTACCGCCGCAGTTCCTGACCTTCAACGTGGGACAGCTCCTCTAGGCCCTTCTGGTTTAATACGCAAAAGTCCATCAGTTTCCTATATGATAGTAAAGAACAAGCTGAAGTTAAGTTAAAACTCAATGCCACTTACATTAACATCTCCTAAATGAAATACTTAGGTATAAATCTAACAAAATATGGATAAGATATTTATGAGAAAGGCTGTAAGATTCTGACAAAAGAAATCAAAAAGCTAAATGAATGGTATTCCATGTTCATACCTCTTTGGATATGAAAGGAGACTCATTATTGTCAAAATGTCAATTCTTCTCAACTTGATCTACAGATTCAAGGTAATTTCAATCAAAATCCCAGCAAGTTATTTTGTCAGTATTGACAAATTGATTTTAAAGTTTATATGGAAAGGCAAAAGACACAGAATAGCCCATTCAGTATTGAAGGAGAAGAACAATTTTGGAGGGCTGACTCTACCTGATATCAAGATTTGCTATGAAGTTACGGTACCAAAGACAGCATGCTATTAGTGAAAGAACAGATAGTGTAGCAGCATAGAGAAATATATTCACACGAATATAGTTAACTCATCTTTGACAAATGAGTTAAGTTACTAGGATGAAGAAAAGATAGCCTTTTCAACAAACGATACTGTAACAACTGTATATCCACATGCAAAAGAATGAATCTAGACATAGACCTTATATCTTTCATAAAAACTGACTCAGAATTATTGATAGACCTAAATGTAAAACAAAAACTATAAACCTTTTAGAAGAAAGTGAAAGTGTTAGTGGCTCAGTTGTGTCCAGCTCTTTGTGACCCCATGGACTACAGCCTGCCAGCCTCCTCTCTCCATGGAAATCTCCAGGCAAGAATACTGGGGTGGGTTGCCATTTCCTTCTCCAGGGGATTTTCCGAACCCAGGGATCAAATCCAGGTCTCGTGCTTTGCAGGCCAGTTCTTTCTCATGTGAGCCACCAGGAACCAGGAAGTGGAAACTGTTAGTCGTGGAATGTGGGATTTGGTTCCCTGACCAGGGTTTGAACCCAGGCCCCCTGCATTGGGATTACGGAGTCCTAGCCACTGTACCAGGGAGATCCCTTTGGAAGATAACATAGGAGAAAATCTAGATTATCTTGGGTTTGGTGGTGACCTTTTTAAGACTCAAAACCAAAAGCATGATCCGTGAAAGAAATACTTGATAAGCTGGGATTCAGTGAATTAAATACTTCTTGTCTGTGAAAGACAGTGTTAAGAGAATGAGAATTCAAGCCACATACTGAGAGAAAATATTTGCCAAAAACCCCCACATCTGATAAAGCACTGTTACTCAAAACATATGAAGAACTCTTAAAATTCAACAATAAAGAGAGTAAGCAGCCAGATTTTAAATGGTTAAAATCTTAACAAATCCTCACCAAAGAAGATATTCAGATGTCATGCAAAGATGCTCCATATAATTCGCTAGAATGAAGTCATCAGGGAAATGTAAATTAAAACACTGAAATACCTCTACACACCTCTTAGAACAGGCAAAATTCAGAACACTGACAATACCAAAAGCTGTCAAGGATGTGGAACAACATGAACTCTCATTCCCGAATAAGAAAACAAAAACCCACATATGGATGTTTATAGCAGTTTTATTCATAACTGTCCAAACTTGGAAGCAACCAAATTGCCCTTTGGTAGGTGAATAGATAAACTGTGGTACATCAAGATGATGGAATATTAGCATTAAAAAGAAATGCGCTATCAAGCTATGAAAAGACATGAGAGAATGTTAAATATTTTAAGTTAAAGAAGCCAATATGAAAAGGCTATATATTGTGTAATTCCAACCACACAACAGTCTTAAAAAGCAAAACTATGGTTGCCAGGCGTTGGTGAAGAGAGAGGGGTAGGTAGGCAAAGCGTGGTGTTTTTTAGGGCAGTGAAACCCTTCTGCATGACAATAATGGTAGATACGTGTCATTATATATTCTACTCCAGAAGTAATCCTAATTTTAACTGTGCATTTTGGGTAATAACAGTTTTCCAATGAAGGTTCATCAACTTTAACAAATTTTCCACTCTGATGTGGGATGCTGATAGTCGGGGGTGGGGGGCAAGGGCCGGGGAGCAGACTCCCAGGTGGCTCAGGGGTAAAGAATCTGCCTGCCAATGCAGGAGACACAGGAGATGCGAGTTCAGTCCCTGGGTCAGAAAGTTCCCCCACTCCAGTATTATTGTCTGGAAAATTCCATGGACAAAGGAGCGTGGTGCGCTACAGTCTTTGGGCTGCAAAGAGTCTGACATGACTGAGCGATTGAGCACACACCCGCATCGATAGTGGGAGAGACTGTATGTGGAGGGGAGGGCTACGAGAGAATCTCTGTACTTTCTGTTCAATTTTGATGTGAATTTAAAACTGCTCTAAAAATATAGTCTATTAAAAATGTGTTGAACTAAAAAACAAAATGATTCCAGAAAACTTCTCTGAACTGAAAGTGCTGTATGAGTGAAAGGGCCCACCAAATGTTTTGCACAACGTGTGAAAACAGACCCACACCAAGGTACAAAATCATGAAATTTCAGAGCACTGTATGGGTCCAGAGATAAAAAGCAGGTAACATACAAAGAATTATGAATCAGAATGATCCTGGACTACTTAACAACACTGGACACAGGATGACAGGGTGACAATGCCTTCAAAGTTCCGAAAGAAAATTATCTGCAACCTCAAATTCTATACCCAAACTGTCAAATAGGAGGAAAAAGAAAAAAAAAAAAGAATTTTTTTTTTTTTTAGATACACAAGGTCTCAGAAACTCTCCCTTATGTCTCTGCATGCTTCTTAGGAGACTATTGGGGATGTGCTTCACCAAAATGAGAGGAGAAAGCAAGACAGAGGAAGACGGGGGTCAGGAACCAGGAGATCCCAGAGAGGAGACTGGTGAAAGGATGCCCAGAGGGGCGTTTACAGATTCAGCTGCCAGAATGCGAGCTGACTACCAGATGCAGTATGTGACTCAGGAGAGACAGCCACCACCACAGTAACACCCCTGTAGTTCCTCCATAACCTGAGCAAGAGTTCCCCAGAGTGTGGCCCAAGCTCTTATCTGTTCTTCATTTGCTCTGACCATGCGCTGACTGGGGCTTCCTGAAATCTGCCTGCAATGCGGCAGACCCGGGGTTCAATCCCTCGGTCAAGAGGACCCTCTGGAGAAGGGCACAGTAACCCACTCCAGTGTTCTTGCCTGGAGAATTCCATGGCCAGAGGAGCCTGGCGGGCTGCTGTCCATGGGGTCCCAAAGAGTGGGACGTGACTGAGGGACTACCACTTTCACACATGGTGATTAAATTCCTGCTCCCCCTCCACGCCCTCCTGCCTGGATCTGCTGAAGACACTCATTTCACCCCCACAGAAGCATGCTCAATGTACTCCTAAGATTTGGAGATAGATTTGTCAAAAACTGCTAGCCTGCTAAAGTTTCATGGGAAACTCGGGTCAGGGGCAGAAGATGAGGTAAAATGTCCCAGCTCAAGCTGTGAGGCTGAAAAAAAGGGGCAAATTCCTGCTGCTTCTACCTTTTGTTTTTTTCAAGCTCTGTGGATTAAATGGTGTCTTCTGATTCAAATGCTAATCTCATCTGGAATCACCTTCACAGACACACCTGGAAACAATTTTTTAATCTGAGTGCCCCTATGGCAGTCAAATCTGACACACAAAATTAACAAGGGGTCTGCTAGCAAACTGGCCTGACCTTGGTCCCAGAGGGAGATATTATCTTTATTATCCTGCTCAGTTCCCAAGATTATTTGCTGTACAAATATCTTTTAAAAGATAGGGTTTTTTTTTAAACTTTTTGTAAAATTTTATTTGTTTTTTATTGAAGGATAATTGCTTTAGAGTTTTGTTGTTTTGCGTCAAACCTCAACATGAATCAGCCATAGGTATAGCCTAGGGTAAAAGTGATCAATGACTCTTGACAAGACTTGCAGAAGCGAAAAAGGCCCCTGGAGGAATTCTCTTCCAACAGCTCTGGCAAGCCTAAAAATAAGTTACTAAGTATCCCGTTCCATTCTCTGCATATGACAGACAGAAGACCCATCCCCGCCCATTGGAGCCATTCTAGGTACACGGAATGTGGGGAGACCTGTGTTCTAGGACTTGATCACAATCTTGCCCTTATACTTTCCCAGAAAATGCCCTTGGGAAACTCTCAGATGAACTGAAATCAAACTAAGACTTGGGGACACTGTTCAGTTTCTCTTTTCCTGAGAGCCTTTTTCTAGCAGAGGTTCTACTGGTATTCAGTTTCCCCACATTCAACAATGTATTACTTGGGGATACATATGTTGACTTAAAAAGAAAGTACAACCTGTAAGTTGAGAATTATGTTTTATTCGGCAAACTCTCTGAAAAGTCACGTCCTGTGTCAATCTTTAAACTTGCTTCATTGGCCTAACTATTGCCCCAAGTAATTGTTGAGCTTTAAGCCAACTTTTTCACTCTCTTCTTTCACTTTCATCAAGAGGCTCTTTAGTTTTTCTTCACTTTCTGGCATAAGGGTGGTGTCACCTGCATATCTGAGGTTATTGATGTTTCTCCCAGCAATCTTGATTCCAGCTTGTGCTTCCTCCAGCCCAGCGTTTCCCATGATGTACTCTGCATAGAAGTTAAATAAGCAGGCTGACAATATACAGCCTTGACGTACTCCTTTTCTTATTTGGAACCAGTCTGTTGTTCCATGTGCAGTTCTAACTGTTGCTTCCTGACCTGCATACAGGTTTCTCAAGAGGCAGGTCAGGTGGTCTGGTATTCTCCTCTTTCAGAATTTTCCACGGTTTATTGTGATCCATACAGTCAAAGGCTTTGGCATAGTCAATAAAGCAGAAATAGATGTTTTTCTGGAACTCTCTTGCTTTTTCCATGATCCAGTGGATGTTGGCAATTTGATCTCTGTTTCCTCTGCCTTTTCTAAAACCAGCTTGANTTTCCACAGTTTATTGTGATCCACACAGTCAAAGGGTTTGGCACAGTCAATAAAGCAGAAATAGATGTTTTTCTGGAACTCTCTTGCTTTTTCCATGATCCAACGGATGTTGGCAATTTGATCTCTGGTTCCTCTGCCTTTTCTAAAACCAGCTTGAACATCTGGAAGTTCACAGTTCATGTATTGCTGAAGCCTGGCTTGGAGAATTTTGAGCATTACTTTACTAGCATGTGAGATGAGTGCAATTGTGTGGTAGTTTGAGCATTCTTTGGCATTGCCTTTATTTGGGATTGGAATGAAAACTGACCTTTTCCAGTCCTGTGGCCACTGCTGAGTTTTCCAAATTTGCTGGCATCTTGAGTGCTGGCATATTTGCTGTACCAATTTATATTCCCATCAACAGTGTACCAGTGTTCCCTTTTCTTCACATCATCTCCAAAACTTATTTATTGTTTTTTGATAATAAGTCATTCTAACAGGCTTAAAATAATATCTCTTTGTGGTTCTGATCTGCATTTTCCCAATTAGTTATGTTGATGTACTTGTTGGCCATCTATATGTCTTCTTTCGAAAAATGTTCTTTCGCTTCTCTTCCCATTTTTAAACTGGATCGTTTTCTAGTTCTATTGACTTGTATGAGTTCTTTATATATTTTGAATATTAATCCTTTATCAGATATACTATTTCCTTGTATTTTCTCCATCTATACATCTTTTTAAAATTTTGTTGATGATTTCCTTTTCTGTTCAAAAACTAGAGTTTTAACTTGGTATAGTCCCACTTGTTTATTTTTGCTTTTGTTGCCTTTGCTTTTGTTGTCAAATCTGAAAGATCATTGCTGGGACCAAAGGCTAATGTCAAGGAGCTGGCTTTCTTCCAGGAGTTATATGATTTCACGGCTTGGGGTTTTACATTTAGCTCTTTAATCCATTTTCAGTTTATTTTTGTGTATGGTGTACTTAAACAGTTTCATTCTTCTGCATGTGACTGTCCGGTTTTCCCAACACCATTTATTGAAGAGATTATCCCCTCTTCATTGTGAATTCTCAGCTGAAAATTCTTCATTAAGGACAGTATTTGGGGCAAATGGATCACGATGGTAGGGTAGAAGAATGTGGAACTCACCTCCCTCCACAAACACATTAAAAATACATTTATATGTGGAACAATTCTCATGAAAAGCTAACAGGAACTGGCAGATAACTGCACAGTCAAAGCTACAAGAAAGACCTCCAAGTAATGAAGTAGGTTGGAATAAAGGCATGAGGTTGTGACCTATGCCCAGAAAGGATTCTGAAAGAAAGAGAAGGTCCACACGGGTGGGTCTTTGCTCTGGGGAGCAGGCAGGTTGAGCCACAGTCTGGACAACTCAGTCATGGGGTCCTGTAGAGAGGAGACTCCTTGGCTGCTGGGAGAACTGCTGGGACAGACAGAAGGGCTAGAGAAGCCTAGACTCTGCTTGAGAGGAGTGTGTGTGCTGGCTTGCCAACAATCAGGGTGGAGAGAGCCTTGCACTGATGACTGTTGCTTCGTCAGTCTTCTCAATCCAATGGGGCAAACACCTCAGCCTTGCTCACTCCATACCACAGCTCGGCATGAGATCTGGGCCAACCGAGCCCTGGAAAAAGATTTACTCTAGCTATGCACAGACAGATCTGGGTGAGGCAGAGGTGGCCATTGTCAGTGCATGCATGGGGTGGTGGTGTAGGAGTGTGCATGCGTCATCTCCCAGAGCACCCTGACCCTGCCCACTCCATCCTGCAGCTTAACACAGCATCTGGGGCAGACAGGTCCTGGGAGAAGACTGCTACAGAGGCAGCCCAGACACCCCAAGCCCTGCAGCCACAACACCCTCACTCCCAGCCCCAGCCTGGTGGATGTTCTGGCTCCACCCACTCCACACCACAGCCTTGCACTAGATCTGGGATGACCACAGCAAGGGAAAGGACGCTACCTTGGGCTGTTCCTAAGAGGAGCCACAGATATCTGTACAGGTGGCACGTCAGTCCTCAGTGAGCACATGAGCCCCATTTGCTTCAGAAATCACCTCTTTGGGGGCATGGCATGCACTCACAGGAAATGGAGACTGGGTGGCTTCTACTCCAGTGACTGAGGAGCAGGCCACACCACACGCTGACAAGGTGAGGACAGCTATTACGCAGAGGGCAGGCCCCCACCCCACACCCTGCACAGGCTTTGAATCCCCCGACACCAGCCACACCCCCTTCAAGGTGAAAATGTCCAGCAAACCCTGAGGAAAGATGTGGTTGGTGTCCATATCAGAAAGAACTCTCACACCAAAGACATCAGACACACACAGTGTACACAGGGATGCTCCCCATAAAACCACTCCTTCAAGACCACAGTAGAAAACTGTTTCTCCTAAATTCATAGAGTAAAAGAAAGTTAGGCAAAATGAAAAAGCAGAGGAACTACTCCCAATTATAAAAGCAAGAGAAATCCCCTGAAAGAACAAATAAAGAAATAGAACTCATAACTCTACCAGAACCTGAGTTCAGAAAAAGTAATAAAAACGCTAACCTGATTAGGAAAGAGCATTAACAGAAATGCACATCACTGTAACAAGGTATTAGAAACTGTAAAGATGAACCGATAAAAAATTAGATAATTCAACTTCCAAAAGCAATCTAGAAACAGTGAATAGTCAACTAAATGACACGGAAGAACAAATAAGTGTTGTGGAATATAGAATAATGGAAATCAACCAATCAGAATAGCAGATAGAAAGACAAATTTTAAAAATGAAAGCAACATACAAGGTCTATAGGGAATAATATAAAATGTGCCATAATAGCGGTTTCAAAGGAGGAAAGAAAGAGAAAGGGATGAAAAATGTACTTAAAGAAATTATAGCTGAAAACTTCCCAAATCTGAAAAAGGAAACAGATAGCCAGGTACAGGAAGCACATGCATGCACGCATGCTCAGGAAGCACAGAGGGTCCCAAACAAGATGAACCTAAACAGATCCACAGCATGGCATATAATTAAAAGGGCAAAGGTTAAAGATAAACAGAGGATTCTAAAAGCAGCAAGAGAAAAACAGAGTCATATGCAAGTTTTCTAAGAATTTCACCAGACTTCTTTGATCTCATCTAATCTGTTAACTTCCCCAGTCTACTCTGCGTGCATGCTCCGTCGCTTCAGTTGTGTCCGACTCTTTGTGACCCCATAGACTACGGCCTGCCAGCCTGCAGCTCTAAATCTTAAACCTCTCTGTGTGCTGCTCTCAACAAATATTTGTTGAGCATCAGTAATGTGCCACACTTTGTCCTACATACTGGGCATACAGAATTGAAATACTCCTGTCCTCCTGGAACTCATGTTCCATTTATCCTCAGAACTAGCCCACCCTGAATATCTTAAACCCCGGTAATATTCTCTCTTATCACAAATGTTCACCCTCTCATTTTCTCATTCCCTCACTATTCCAAATCCCATAACTTCACCTTACACAGTCCTCCAGTCTCTTGGCCACTCCATACATCCGTGCCTGACCATGCTTTCCTTCTTACAGAGTTTGGACCCATGCATAATATAGCACTTCAGCAACACTTGTAAGAGTTTCAGCTGTTTAATCCTTTTATCTACACACCCTCATGCATGAGGATTTTCTTACTTTTCATGAGTAAACTCAGTTTTAATTACTAACTATATATCCACCACAGAAAACTCTCATAACTCCAGGTAATTCTTCTGGGTCCAATTCCCATTATATCCAAGTACCTGCTAGATGTCCCTACCTGGATGTCCCAAACTCAACGTGTCTCAGATAGAACTCTTCTTCATCCACATTCCCACTTTTCCTTCCATGTTCTCTATCCCCACCAATGGTGCCACTGGTGCCATCTTGGATTCCACCCCCCCCACCCCATGTCTAATTAACCACTAAGGCCGGCCAGCTCTATAGCCTAAGCTTCTGTGTCTGCTGCTCTCCGTCCACAATGACGTCACCTCTCTCCTCACGTTTCTAGTTGCTTCCTCACTGGCTTCTGCTTCTAGTCATGCTCCTTCCAAGCACTCTCCACACTGCCTCTATCGTTCTAATCTTATTTCCTATCATATCAATCACTGCTTAAAGCTCAAAACTTCCTGGATCAAGTCTTTTCTTCTCCATGATATACTTGGCTTTTTATGATCTGGTTTCTGTCTTCCTCTACTGCCTCAGTATCTTAGTCAATTTTGGTTCAGTTCAGTTCAGTCGCTCAGTCGTGTCCGACTCTTTGCGACTCCGTGAGTCGCAGCACGCCAGGCCTCCCTGTCCATCACCAACTCCCGGAGTTCACCAAAACTCATGTCCATCAAGTCAGTGATGTCATGCAGCCATCTCATCCTCTGTCGTCTCCTTCTCCTCCTGCCCCCAATCCCTCCCAGCATCAGAGTCTTTTCCAATGAGTCAAGTCTTCGCATGAGGTGGCCAAAAGTTTCAGCTTTAGCATCAGTCCTTCCAAAGAACACCCAGGGCTGATTTTTTTTTAGAATGGACTGGTTGGATGTCCTCACAGTCCAAGGGACTCTCAAGAGTCTTCTCCAACACCACAAACAAAATACATAGACTGCATACCTTAAACAATGAGCATTTATTTCTCATAGTTCTGAGGCTGGGAAAATGAGCATTTATTTCTCATAGTTCTGAGGCTGGGAAGTCCAAGATTAAGACGCAGGGTGACTAGGTGTCTGATGAAGTCTCTCCTCCTGCTTGCAGACAGACATCCTCTGTGTCCTCACATAGTGGGGAAAGAGGGAGGTAGTAGGAGCGAGCTCTGGTCTCTTCTCATTCCAAAGTAAAGACCCCACCCTCACGACCTCATCTAAACCTAACTACCTCCCTAACACCTTATCTCATCATACCATCACACTGGAGGTCAAAACTTCAACTTACAAATTTCCTGGAGGACACAGACATTTAGTCAATAACACTTAGCTTCCATCATTCCTGCCACTCTCCTGATCAAGGAATTTTCTAAAATTCATCCTGCCTCTGTGACTTTTCTCTAGCTATTGCCTCTGTCTAGAACTCTCTCTTCCTCTCACCTTGCTCAATGTAAAAATAACCACTTTCTTTTAGGCAAATTTGTGCTCTTTCATCATGTTTCAACTTATTGAGTAGCCTTCCCCCAACAGACCAAAGAACATCTCTAGAATTCCATTACATTTGCACAAATACCTATTATAGAAATCATCATGTTACTGTCCATTTATAGGTTTATTTCCCATATAATCTATGGTTTTAGATACAAGCCAGTCCTAGTTACTTAATAAATATTTGTGAAATGAGTAAGTAAATATATGGACAACATACACTTCTAACAACACAGCATACTAGATCTTCTGCCTTGAAATGGATTGACTATTCAGAAACCATTTATAGTACATATATTTTTTAATGTTAGAAAGCAATTTAGCCAACTTCTCGAGTTCAATGGTTTTCTTTAATAAACTTTCAAATTGAGGTATAATATACATATTGAAGGGGCTTCCCTGGTAGCTCAGCTGGTAAAGAATCCGCCTGCAATGTGGGAGACCTGGGTTCAATTCCTGGGTTGGGAAGATCCCCTGGAGGAGGGCACGGCAACCCACTCCAGTATTCTTGCCTGGAGAGTCCCCAAGGACAGAGGAGCCTGGCAGGCTACAGTCCATGGGATTGCAAAGAGGTGGACATGACTGAGCGACTAGCACAGCAGAGCACACATATTGAAAATAAGCATACAGAAGTTTACAGCCCAGTGAATTTTCACAAAGTGAATACAGCGTGGTACCTACCAGCTGGATCAAGAAACAGAGCGTTATGCTTCCTGAAGCAGCTCTAATGCCCTTCCTAGTCATATCATGACCCCGCAAAATAATCACCATTTCAACTTCTAACACTGTAGGTTAATTTTCCCTTAATTATAGTTTTGAACTGTTTATAAATAAAATTACAAAGTACATTTTTTTTACATCTGTGAACTCAACTATCTTTTCTTTACTTTTTTTGCCTACCAGATTTCTTTTCTGGAGCCAGTTTTACTGAATTCATGTGGAAGTGTTTTAGCCATTTAAAAAATAAGGCATTTAATCCAAGCAAATTGGCTTATGGAAAATACAAATTTCAAATTACAAGGCTTGGCTATCAAATATTACATCTGTGTAACAATTTCTCAGTCAACATCTTCAGGTGCCAGCATTCATCATGAACACTTTTTTTAATGTTTCAGTGAAATTTTCATTTTAGAATATTTTTAGACTTACACAAAAGTTGTACAGAGTTCTCATATACCTCTCACTTGGTTTTCCCTATCATTATCGTTAGAATGGTACATATGTCACAGTTAAAGAACTAATGGTGATGCATTATTACTAAGTCCTTACTTCATTCAATTCTCCCTAGTTTTTATACAATGCTCTTCTTTTCCAGGATCCCATGCACGATGTCACATTACGTTTAGTAATCATATGTCCTTAGGCTAATCTTGGCTATGACAGTTTCGCAGACTTTCTCTGTTTTTGATGACCTTGAAAATTTTGATGAATACTGGTAAGATATTTCATAGTGTCCCTTAATTGGGATTTATCTGTTTTCCCACGATTCAACTGGAGTGAGGGGATTTTAGAGGAAGACCACAGAGGTCAAGTGCCATTTTCTTCATATAATATCAAGGGTGTGTGTGTGCTTTCAGTTGCTCAGTGGTCTTTGCAACCCCATGGACTGCAGCCCGCCAGGCTCATTTGTCCATGTAATTTTTCAGGCAAGAATACTGGGATGGGTTCCCATTTCCTACTCCAGGGGTTCTTCTCAACCCAGGGTTCAAACTCACATCTCTATATTTCCTGCACTGCAGGTGGATTCTTCACTGAGTCACTAGGGACACCTGTCAAGGGTAGATACTACTTATTACTGCTGATTTTGACCTTGATCACTGCATTGAGGTAATGTTTACTAGGAGTGTTCACTACAAACTTACTCTTCTTTCCCTATTTCCATACTGTTTGGAAGAGAGTCACTGTGTGCTGCATACACTGAATAAATTGTATGTTATGCTCACATGCCCTACTGTTCTACTGTTTTGTTCTTCTGTTTAGAACTAAAATTCTGAAATATAGAATTATTTACTGTTTAGCTCTAAACATCTAGAAATATTTTAAAATTCCATCACTGATATTTTCCCATGAATGATCCCCACCTTCATGTCATATAAAGCAGTGATTGAAAGGTGAAACGATCTGCTTACCCTCTACTCAGAAAAACTCCTTCCTTACTCCAGGACTTGAACTGAGGCAGACTCATTCTTCAGAGAAATCTAAGGTTCTGTAGCATAACATCTGTCTGGCAATCTCTTGAGATTCTTTTCTCTGCCTGATTTCTCTAACGTGAGAGGCATTAAATTTGCCTCCACACTTACTTCATCTGCTTTTTTAAAATCATTTTATCCTGCCTCTCAATTACCCATTTCCTTGAGTCTTGTCTTTCATAGCCACTGTCTTACAATTATTCAATAAAATCAGAAATGCCAACAGCCTCTTTTCTTCTATTTTCCTGCTTTATGAAAAAGCTTTTTACATACTCCATTGGACTTTAAACTACTTATGAGAAAGAGGCATTCTGAAAAGAAATGCTCTTTACTTTATGATTTCCTTATGTTCTTTTCTTCATTTGGCTTGAAAAGAGAAGTGTTTTCAGATTCCTACATTTGTTTGAGGCTTTTAGAAATATTTCTTTGTTTTATGTACTTCAGTTTTTAAAAAGTCACTACATACACTATGCAGTTTGTTTTTTAAGTAATGAATAAGGACTTTCTTGTGGCCAATTCTGGGGTTTCATTTTTTTAAAAAAGCCCAATCAACTCTTTAATTGCCAGTGTCATATCAGCTATCTTATCAGTATAGTATCTGAAATAAACCTACTCAGAGTTTGTATGCATATTTAATAAAAATATGAATTAAATACATCAAACATGTACAATATTGAAAAATACTCTACCATTAATCCATTTTAAGATCTCTTCTCACTTTCCAATTATAACTTGAATTTATCCTCTCTCAAATATCTCCAAATTTGTTTTCTTATTTTGGCAACTCCACCCATTTATATAGACTTAAGTTTTATTAAATGTAATTTTTTTCTAACAGTTCTTAATATTAGGCCAAAAGCCTATAGAATCTAACATTCTCATGTTCAATAGATAAATGGACATATATTATGCACCTATATGAATTCAACACATTAAGTTTTAAGGGAAAAAGGACTTGTTAATCCTTAGTCTGGTAGTACAATAGAGAATAAAATATTTATAATCAATGAATACTTGCTCCTGCCTATATTAAAATGATAATTGGAACCTTAGGCCACAAGTTTTAGTTGTGTTTAATGAAAATCTCACAGTGAAATGTGACACAAATCATTTTTAGAAGATAAAGCAGAGTTAGCCATTACCCTTCATTTAGAAAGATAAGGGAGAAGAATCAAACGTACACATGCCAGTTATCATAACATTTAAGGTGAATCTATCTGGTCCCATCACTTCATGGGATATAGATGGGGAAACAGGGAAACAGTGTCAGACTTCATTTGGGGGGGCTCCAAAATCACTGCCAATGGTGATTGCAGCCATGAAATTAAAAGATGCTTACTCCTTGGAAGGAAAGTTATGACCAACCTAGGTAGCATATTGAAAAGCAGAGACATTACTTTGCCAACAAAAGTCCATCTAGTCAAGGCTATGGTTTTTCCAGTGGTCATGTATGGATGTGAGAGTTGGACTGTGAAGAAAGCTGAGCGCCAAAGAATGATGCTTTTGAACTATGGTGTTGGAGAAGGCTCTTGAGAGTCCCTTGGACTGCAAGGAGATCCAACCAGTCAATTCTAAAGGAGATCGGCCCTGGGTGTTCTTTGGAGGGAATGATCCTAAAGTTGAAACTCCAGTACTTTGGCCACCTCATGCAAAGTGTTGACTCATTGGAAAAGACCCTGATGCTGGGAGGGGTTGGGGTCAGGAGGAGAAGGGGACGACAGAGGATGAGATGGCTAGATGGCATCACTGACTCGATGGACATGAGTCTGAGTGAACTCCGGGAGTTGGTGATGGACAGGGAGGACTGGCATGCTGCGATTCATGGGGTTGCAAAGAGTCGGACACGACTGAACGAATGGATTGAACTGAACTGATACTTCATCATCATGAAGTTGGATTTCTGTCTAACTTTGTTTATCAAAAGAAGTACTTGGGCTTTTTTTCCTTATTAGTAGTACTGGAATTTTTTTTAAATTAGAAAAATATCTTTATTATTTCTGCAATATTCCACTAGTCACTGTAAAAATCATAATGGCTTTTTCACAACTTCATAAATTATGTAAAAATTATTTTCCACCTTCTTTACAGAAGTCCTCCCCCCAGCCACCCTCCCTTGCTGAGTCCCAGAGACCTGTGAGCCCTGTGAGGGAGGCTCAGCCCACACACATCTGTGGCACACTGAGGCAGGCCACCCACAGAAGGCCGGCGGCATGGCACTTGTGGATGACAGGCCACCGTATAGGAATTTTAAAAAAAGAAGTAAAGAAAAAGTCTACTTCACCTATGAATATGGTTTTTACTACACAGTAAATATTAATTTTATTCTCCATCCTTATTTAGAAAATGCTTAGAGCGATGTTTTCCCTATTTCCCTTAACATACTAATGTCCTAGAATGTATGAAAAAATATTCCTAGCAAAAATGATTCTGTGATGAAATAAATCCAGGAAATGCAAGACTAAATAGGAGTAAACTGCCTTCTATTCTACAGAATTTCTCAGGGTCTTTGATATTTGAACGTGTGTTGTAATGCTCCAAGATAGAGATATGGCATATATTATTCCCCAATGACATTTAGCCAACAGAACACTTCCTTCAAGAAACACCTGTTAAAATCTCCAGGCCAAATTTTTGGAAGTGAGAGATTAATAGAGAGAGCAATGGAGAAAGAAATTAAAATGACTTTTGGGAAGATAGTGATGCTATTAATAGCCATAGGAAATAGGAGAGACAAATTTGCAATGGAAGATTATTTCATCTTGAACATAATGAGGTTCCTTTCCTGTCTGGTGGAGATGAGCAGCACATATGAGACTCAAGCTCAGGAGAGAGGTCAGGTTATTGATTATTATTAATTAGAAGTCTTCTACTATATAGCCTTAGCACTCTGATACATTACAATGGCTTGTGAGATAGGTCACAAGTAACTTTTTACTAACATTGGTTAAAATACCAAATTTGCAAAAGCTTTACACTTTCGAAGAAAATAATATTATAGGCTTTTCTGTATGTAATGAATGATACAAAGAAAATTTATTTTCTCAGCAACTAGTGACTGAATGGGTACTTTGATAAATCTGAGGGTGGCACTGGGCTTCCAAGGCCTCACATCAATAGTAGTAGGCAGATTCCCTGCATGAGACCAGGAAAAGGGTATGAGTTCAAGTCTTAAAATAGGAAATGGTTTGGTGAATGGAGGGATGCAAGGGAAGGAGGGGGATGAAGAAACGTGAGAGCAGAGACACTTGGTGGAGGTTTTCAATTAAAATGCCATGTGCTATGTGATCTAACTTACCCTCACATCCCAGTAACTGAACCAAGTTTTCAAAAAGTCATATACTGAGTGTGGTTTGATTTTTTTTTTTTAAAGAAAGCAATGTTTTGTTTGGCAGAGCATCAAGACAACACTCAGATGCATGAAAAGAAGGGACAGCCAAGATCTAGGTGGCCAACGTGGTGGATTCTGTTGGCTACCTGCTCAACATCTGCTTCCCTCTTCTTTCTTCCTGACACCCTGCTTTACATCAGGTAGCTGTATAACAGATTCTAGTGGAAACCAACCCCATCTGTAGTTTAGGAGTAGATTCTGGCTTGTCGAAGCCAGTCATGGCATCCCCTTTACCAGGGATGGTTTAGGAATGTGCAAGTGACCCCATTCTAGCCACTGAGATATACATGAAGGAGACTCAGGGAAGTTTTCCTAGCTTCTGAGAAATGCATCAAAAGAAGAGAAAGTCATTCTCTTTCCTTTGAACATTTCATGCCTGGACATGAGGGCTGAAACAATTTCACCCATTGTGTAGCCAGTCTGAGGAGGGCAGAGGCAAGCACAGCAGACCAAGGGCCTGTCCTACCTTTGAACTTTATGTTACATGAGATCATAAAAGCGCTTAGCGTTTCAGCCAGTCTAAGAATTTTGTTTCTTGCAAGCAGAAGTATGTGAATTACGAACGTCTATAATAATATCACTCTTACTGACCTACATGCTGAAAATCTTTTCCAGGTGGGAGAAAAAGCAGCACAGTTAAACCCAGCCTGATCTAAATATTTCATAATATGTAGCCAATCTAATCTATATCATACCTTTATAAAATGCTTTACTGACTGTTATGCCCACCCTCTTCTCCCACCTGAATGCATTCTATGCACTGTTATATTAGTCAGGATTCTCCAGAGAAACAAAACCAACAAGATGTGTGTGTGTGTGTAGATAGATAGATTTTAAGGAATTGACTCATATGATTTATGGAGGCTGGAAAGTCCAAACTCTGCAGGGTGGGCCCTCAGGCTGTCAGGCTGGAGACCAGGAAGAGCTGATGTCGAAGTCTGAAGGAAGTCTGTTGCAGTATTCCTTCTTGTTCAAGGGAGGTCAGCATTTTTATTCTATCCAGGCCTCCAAATGACTGGAAGAGGCCCATCATTTTAAAGGCAATCTGCTTTACTCAAAGTCTACCAATTTAATTGTAAATCTCATCAAAAAACACCCTCACAGAAAATATCCAGAACAATATTTGATGAAATATCTGGGCACCATAGCTCAGTCAAGTTGACACATGAAATTAACCATCACAACTAATTTTTTTTAGTTTCCAACCAATTTCCTGGGACCTCATTGAACTTTGGGCATATTCAAGGCATTATGTCATACATGTGAGTATTTTCTGTCATTGGCATCATAACAAATAAAAGAAAAAAAATGAATTCCATATAAAGGTAATAGTAGAGTCTAAGACACTGTATGCAGAAAGCAGGGCAAAAGTCAACCCAGGGAAATACCTGGGTATTACAGTTAGGAAAAGTAAGACATGACAGTGAAAGAGGAGTTGAAGGGGGCAGGGTAGTGCATCCATGACTCACAAAAAGACTCCTGGGTCAATACTGCCACTGTTGTGAGAAATGGAGGGTGTCAGGGTCCAGAAGACAATGCTGGGACTAGGTCTCTAAGAGCACATCTGTTTAGGGATCCAGGCAGGAAACAGATAGCTGTTCAATTTGGTTTATTTAAGAAGCATTTAATATAGCATTAAAAAGGTGTGGGAAAGATGAGAAGGAAGCAGGGAAATGACAAGGTACCCAGGTACTATTAAGGAAGAACAAAGAAATGTGAGCACTGGAGAAGTATTTACCTTCCCTATGTCAGAAGAAACTTGGGAAAGGTGAGGTTCCTGGAACCAAGGACTGCATAACAAGAGACGGGACCATCTGTCAATGGATAAAATCAGCCTGTATCAACTTAGTCAAGAGGGAACAGGGCAGGGAAATGCTCTGACATCACTTCAGCTTTCTTGATTACCTGTTGGTGCTCCCACTGACTAAACCAATGACTAAGCCAGAGTAGGGTTGCCAGATAAAACACAACACATCCAGTTACATTCGAATTTCTGGTAAGTCTAAGTATTCATATTACATATGACATGGGACATACTTGCATTGAAAACTTATCCTTTTACTGGAAATTCTAATTTAGCCTGATGTCCTATATTTTCATTTGCTAAACCAGAGGGCAATGGAGCCCACCGAAGCGTCTCTAAAGCTCAGCCCCTCAGGGTCCAGAACAGGAGAGGAAGTGTGGGGAGTGGATCTGAAGGGCAACAGTTGATAGGAAGCACAGATGATTGCAGAAGCCAGGCAAGAAGGAGTGGCTGGGGCAAAAGGTGCAGACAACCAAGTAGCATCCACTTTTTGAGGATGCCACCGGTGGTTTGAGAGAGTAGCAGGATTAAGGGGTGGGGTGCACAGATGATGCAGCAAAGTGCAGAAGGGACAACCTCTCAAAAGCCTATTTGGAGAGGCCACAGCCCTTTACCTCCCCATTTGTGGGGCTCCTTTAATGCTTCTCCTCCAAAAGTCATTTATGTTGGTGCTCTGGATGCTCTCTAGAAACTGTCTCTTATACACATCTAGATGTGTATAAGAGACAGAAGTTGGTGATGGACAGGGAGGACTGGCATGCTGCGATTCATGGGGTTGCAAAGAGTCGGACACGACTGAACGAATGGATTGAACTGAACTGATACTTCATCATCATGAAGTTGGATTTCTGTCTAACTTTGTTTATCAAAAGAAGTACTTGGGCTTTTTTTCCTTATTAGTAGTACTGGAATTTTTTTTAAATTAGAAAAATATCTTTATTATTTCTGCAATATTCCACTAGTCACTGTAAAAATCATAATGGCTTTTTCACAACTTCATAAATTATGTAAAAATTATTTTCCACCTTCTTTACAGAAGTCCTCCCCCCAGCCACCCTCCCTTGCTGAGTCCCAGAGACCTGTGAGCCCTGTGAGGGAGGCTCAGCCCACACACATCTGTGGCACACTGAGGCAGGCCACCCACAGAAGGCCGGCGGCATGGCACTTGTGGATGACAGGCCACCGTATAGGAATTTTAAAAAAAGAAGTAAAGAAAAAGTCTACTTCACCTATGAATATGGTTTTTACTACACAGTAAATATTAATTTTATTCTCCATCCTTATTTAGAAAATGCTTAGAGCGATGTTTTCCCTATTTCCCTTAACATACTAATGTCCTAGAATGTATGAAAAAATATTCCTAGCAAAAATGATTCTGTGATGAAATAAATCCAGGAAATGCAAGACTAAATAGGAGTAAACTGCCTTCTATTCTACAGAATTTCTCAGGGTCTTTGATATTTGAACGTGTGTTGTAATGCTCCAAGATAGAGATATGGCATATATTATTCCCCAATGACATTTAGCCAACAGAACACTTCCTTCAAGAAACACCTGTTAAAATCTCCAGGCCAAATTTTTGGAAGTGAGAGATTAATAGAGAGAGCAATGGAGAAAGAAATTAAAATGACTTTTGGGAAGATAGTGATGCTATTAATAGCCATAGGAAATAGGAGAGACAAATTTGCAATGGAAGATTATTTCATCTTGAACATAATGAGGTTCCTTTCCTGTCTGGTGGAGATGAGCAGCACATATGAGACTCAAGCTCAGGAGAGAGGTCAGGTTATTGATTATTATTAATTAGAAGTCTTCTACTATATAGCCTTAGCACTCTGATACATTACAATGGCTTGTGAGATAGGTCACAAGTAACTTTTTACTAACATTGGTTAAAATACCAAATTTGCAAAAGCTTTACACTTTCGAAGAAAATAATATTATAGGCTTTTCTGTATGTAATGAATGATACAAAGAAAATTTATTTTCTCAGCAACTAGTGACTGAATGGGTACTTTGATAAATCTGAGGGTGGCACTGGGCTTCCAAGGCCTCACATCAATAGTAGTAGGCAGATTCCCTGCATGAGACCAGGAAAAGGGTATGAGTTCAAGTCTTAAAATAGGAAATGGTTTGGTGAATGGAGGGATGCAAGGGAAGGAGGGGGATGAAGAAACGTGAGAGCAGAGACACTTGGTGGAGGTTTTCAATTAAAATGCCATGTGCTATGTGATCTAACTTACCCTCACATCCCAGTAACTGAACCAAGTTTTCAAAAAGTCATATACTGAGTGTGGTTTGATTTTTTTTTTTTAAAGAAAGCAATGTTTTGTTTGGCAGAGCATCAAGACAACACTCAGATGCATGAAAAGAAGGGACAGCCAAGATCTAGGTGGCCAACGTGGTGGATTCTGTTGGCTACCTGCTCAACATCTGCTTCCCTCTTCTTTCTTCCTGACACCCTGCTTTACATCAGGTAGCTGTATAACAGATTCTAGTGGAAACCAACCCCATCTGTAGTTTAGGAGTAGATTCTGGCTTGTCGAAGCCAGTCATGGCATCCCCTTTACCAGGGATGGTTTAGGAATGTGCAAGTGACCCCATTCTAGCCACTGAGATATACATGAAGGAGACTCAGGGAAGTTTTCCTAGCTTCTGAGAAATGCATCAAAAGAAGAGAAAGTCATTCTCTTTCCTTTGAACATTTCATGCCTGGACATGAGGGCTGAAACAATTTCACCCATTGTGTAGCCAGTCTGAGGAGGGCAGAGGCAAGCACAGCAGACCAAGGGCCTGTCCTACCTTTGAACTTTATGTTACATGAGATCATAAAAGCGCTTAGCGTTTCAGCCAGTCTAAGAATTTTGTTTCTTGCAAGCAGAAGTATGTGAATTACGAACGTCTATAATAATATCACTCTTACTGACCTACATGCTGAAAATCTTTTCCAGGTGGGAGAAAAAGCAGCACAGTTAAACCCAGCCTGATCTAAATATTTCATAATATGTAGCCAATCTAATCTATATCATACCTTTATAAAATGCTTTACTGACTGTTATGCCCACCCTCTTCTCCCACCTGAATGCATTCTATGCACTGTTATATTAGTCAGGATTCTCCAGAGAAACAAAACCAACAAGATGTGTGTGTGTGTGTAGATAGATAGATTTTAAGGAATTGACTCATATGATTTATGGAGGCTGGAAAGTCCAAACTCTGCAGGGTGGGCCCTCAGGCTGTCAGGCTGGAGACCAGGAAGAGCTGATGTCGAAGTCTGAAGGAAGTCTGTTGCAGTATTCCTTCTTGTTCAAGGGAGGTCAGCATTTTTATTCTATCCAGGCCTCCAAATGACTGGAAGAGGCCCATCATTTTAAAGGCAATCTGCTTTACTCAAAGTCTACCAATTTAATTGTAAATCTCATCAAAAAACACCCTCACAGAAAATATCCAGAACAATATTTGATGAAATATCTGGGCACCATAGCTCAGTCAAGTTGACACATGAAATTAACCATCACAACTAATTTTTTTTAGTTTCCAACCAATTTCCTGGGACCTCATTGAACTTTGGGCATATTCAAGGCATTATGTCATACATGTGAGTATTTTCTGTCATTGGCATCATAACAAATAAAAGAAAAAAAATGAATTCCATATAAAGGTAATAGTAGAGTCTAAGACACTGTATGCAGAAAGCAGGGCAAAAGTCAACCCAGGGAAATACCTGGGTATTACAGTTAGGAAAAGTAAGACATGACAGTGAAAGAGGAGTTGAAGGGGGCAGGGTAGTGCATCCATGACTCACAAAAAGACTCCTGGGTCAATACTGCCACTGTTGTGAGAAATGGAGGGTGTCAGGGTCCAGAAGACAATGCTGGGACTAGGTCTCTAAGAGCACATCTGTTTAGGGATCCAGGCAGGAAACAGATAGCTGTTCAATTTGGTTTATTTAAGAAGCATTTAATATAGCATTAAAAAGGTGTGGGAAAGATGAGAAGGAAGCAGGGAAATGACAAGGTACCCAGGTACTATTAAGGAAGAACAAAGAAATGTGAGCACTGGAGAAGTATTTACCTTCCCTATGTCAGAAGAAACTTGGGAAAGGTGAGGTTCCTGGAACCAAGGACTGCATAACAAGAGACGGGACCATCTGTCAATGGATAAAATCAGCCTGTATCAACTTAGTCAAGAGGGAACAGGGCAGGGAAATGCTCTGACATCACTTCAGCTTTCTTGATTACCTGTTGGTGCTCCCACTGACTAAACCAATGACTAAGCCAGAGTAGGGTTGCCAGATAAAACACAACACATCCAGTTACATTCGAATTTCTGGTAAGTCTAAGTATTCATATTACATATGACATGGGACATACTTGCATTGAAAACTTATCCTTTTACTGGAAATTCTAATTTAGCCTGATGTCCTATATTTTCATTTGCTAAACCAGAGGGCAATGGAGCCCACCGAAGCGTCTCTAAAGCTCAGCCCCTCAGGGTCCAGAACAGGAGAGGAAGTGTGGGGAGTGGATCTGAAGGGCAACAGTTGATAGGAAGCACAGATGATTGCAGAAGCCAGGCAAGAAGGAGTGGCTGGGGCAAAAGGTGCAGACAACCAAGTAGCATCCACTTTTTGAGGATGCCACCGGTGGTTTGAGAGAGTAGCAGGATTAAGGGGTGGGGTGCACAGATGATGCAGCAAAGTGCAGAAGGGACAACCTCTCAAAAGCCTATTTGGAGAGGCCACAGCCCTTTACCTCCCCATTTGTGGGGCTCCTTTAATGCTTCTCCTCCAAAAGTCATTTATGTTGGTGCTCTGGATGCTCTCTAGAAAACACGCTTTATCTTTACCTTGAAGGGTAAAAACATAGAAAATTATATTTGTGGATAGGTGAAAGTTTCACGATTTCATGTTTAACTTTTAACCAGATTGCTCATTAGTATTAAGCGACTCAGGAGAAGAGATAAATCTACTTTTTCTCAAGAATCCTCAGAACTGAACTTTTACAAGTTTTTTCTTCAAGTACACCTCTTGCTTGCATTGCTGTATACCAAGACTGCAGACTGTATAAAATCTTCTCTTGTTACAAAGTTTACTATTTGGTCAGTCTCTATATTTTTAAGATTCAGGTAGTGTTAATATAAATTAACCTTTCATAAAGAGAATATAAATTTTAAAATAATATTTTTATCTGGAAGTTGGGAATTGGTACTTCTTCTTTTTTTTTTTTCCCCCTTTTAACTGAAGCTCTGTAGAGTACTTACTTCCATGGCTAATTCTTGGTCATCTATGGTGCTGTAAATAGGTATACCATGGAGAAGTCAAATTTGAATGTCATTCATTTTGATTACTTATTTCAGCTTTTTGATTTCTTTTACTTCACTGGGACAGCTACTGTTCACTCCCTATATGTGATAGAAAGGTGACTTACATTAGTAAGATAGTTTGTGTTCAGACAACCAAAAGATGACAAAATCCTGTCACTTGTTAAATATTTCTAAGCCCATAACACAAACAGAAGGCTTGAGTAGAGATAAAATGAACCATCACCAGGGACCTTCCGAGTACTTATGAAGCAATGTCATTTTCTACAGTAAGAAATTTAAGTGAGGATGGCTTGAGACAAATACAAAAAAAGGCAAACTAAATATTTATCCTCAAACATCAAATTCAGGACCATCATTCTCCAAGTTTGTAGCTACTACGGGCAGTTGCACTTTACAAAACCAAGTCTGTACACAGACTGTGAACCTGAGAAAGCTAGGGTGCATGCTGATTTTCTTTCAGTGCAGCATTTCTTCAAAACAACTTTCCACTCCTCTTCCACGCCATCTTTTCAGCCTTCAGTCTTACTAGCTGCCTTCATCACACCTATTGTGCTACATTGTTCAACTTTCACCACTTTGGGGATATAAGAAGTATTCATTCAAACTGATGCTCTGGCTTGTGAGCAACTTTTTTTTTTTTTTTTTTTTACTTTAAGTAGGATTTCAGTCAGATTAATAGATGCTTTGACAAATTGTTTACCATGCAGGGCATAAATTTTCTTAAGTCAATTTTGCTATGTCCTCCCATTTTCCCACGATTATAACTGAAACTCTTGGTAATATAAACCTGTTAATTAACTGAGTCTTTTTAGCTAACCCCATTCTGATCATATGGGTTGCAATTATTATTATCCATACAGTCACCATACCAGTATATGATTATGACAGATGTCTTTATACCAATTCCCTCAGCATTTCTGAGTGCCCACTGTATTTTAGACACAAGTGGCCCCCAATGAGTAGACATGATGCCTCCTCTCCAAAAACTGTTAAATGGTAATCAGAAAAGCAGATGAGTGCCATAATAGAGAGACACACAAAAAGCACAAACTACTGGGGAGCAACTAATATCAGACTTAAGGAGAATTTGGGGATAATGTTCAGAGGGAGGAATGTTTCTAAAACAGTCAGAAATGGTCACAATTCTATGTTTTGAGCCTTTAAGTTCATAGCAAGCTTCTACCTTTTGGTTCATAAAAATAATGGCTGATAAATCATTAATACATGGAAAAACAAGAATTTCACATACAGGTGACATCAGGCAAAAAGTGGTCAGGCTAAAGACATCAAGACCTAGCTTTCTATTAGGAAGATCAGGTGGGCCATGGATTGTGTGCCCAGTTGACAAACTGGCCACAACACAGGACTGGAAAGTCACAGGGGAAATGAACAGTATCTCCTTAATCTCTAAGATTGGAATCATACTTTGCTCAACTGGGAAGATGTGAAGAGTTCTGAGATTATTTTCAGATGATCTTGGTTTGAATTCCAACAAGTCCCCTCACCAATTCGAGGCTTAAGTGCCAAAGAGAAGTGCCAGGAGCCAGCGTGAGGAACTCTGCCCATGGCAAAGGTCATGAGAAAGGAGGCTTCAGCATACACAAAGGCAAGATCGAGCCTCAGGAGACCACCTGTTCCCGAGCATCTACCCCCAAAACCAGAGCGCCTACTTTACTATTTTATGCTCTCACCTATACGGGGGGCTGTTCCCCCACCACCTCTCTTGGAGAAGGAGTTAACTTGCAGCTCCAGTCAATAAAATTCCTGGGCGTGACAAGAGCGTTTCAACTTACAAACTCCTCTGAAGGTTCTCTAGCCTGCCTGAGCAGGTTTGTCCGGTCACATGTGAATGTTTACAGCCTCCCAAACATGAGAGGCACAAGATGCTTTAAACTTTCTATATACAGATTCTTCTGAGAAGTTACAAAATTATTAGTATATTATTAGTGGGTTGATTATAAATTATATTGGTGAAGGGTTTTTCATTTGTTGAGCCAATATTTGCTGCTAAATCTCCATATTCCCTGCCCTTATAATGAATACAACTAGCATATAGGGAAAATAAGTATTAACCTTTAAGATTAATCATGTTAAACCTTAGGCTAAGTAAATTCCTTTCTTGATTGTAATCCACTACACCCTCACCCTATAGGAATGCAACTTTATTTGGATGGTGGCGCCTGGTTTAAGAAAAAATCACCCCTGGAAAAAATAAGTTTTCTGGTTGACTGACCGTTACCAGAAAGGGCCATAAATGTCAGCAGGCCTCATGGCCAGAAGATGATGTAAAACCCCTAAGACCTTTGTATAATTTTATATGAAGCACCTGATTTTGACAAAGTTCAGGTCTGCTGACCCCCATGTGACTCTGTATTCATCCCTACGTATAACAAAAAGTATGTAAGCAAACCTGAAAATAAAACGGATCAGTTTCTGGAAAGACTGATTCCCCTGTGTCGTTCTTTCTTCCCCCTTCTGGCTGAATTCCCATCTGGAGTGTGGGTACCCACCAAGCCTGCTAATTTTGCCTGGGCTTCTAAGATCAGACCGGGGAGGCCTCAGTGCCTCCTCTCCTTCGGGAGAACAGAAAGATGCCCTGTGGCCTACGTAGGTGGTGCAAATTCTTTGTCTTGGAGTTTTATTGATATTCCACATAAACCAAGTTATTCAGCCTCTCTTTCTCCACTAATTTTCCTACTACACTATTCTTTTCTAATCCCTCTTTATATCTGTAATTAAATAAGTTTTTTCCTAGGACGCCGATTCTGTCTCCCCTTTGAATTATCCTGGATCCACCGCGGCTGGATTTCTTTTCTAATCTCTCTTTATAGCTGTAATTAAATAAGTTTTTTCCTAGGATGCCGATTCCATCTCCCCTTAGAATTACCCTGGATCCACCGGGGCTGGGCTCTGACAGAGAAGTACTAATGATAATCACACACGCACATACACATATACACACACAGTATTCACAGATTTTGTTGTGATGATGAAATGTAAACATATTAAAAGTGCTGGTGCATCTAATTATCAACTCTAAATCTGGACATTCTGTACTTTATCCCCTGGTCACTTTTAAGAAACTGAATTTAGTTTTCTCACCTGCGTAATTATTGCCTCCTACAACATATAAGCCTGGGTGACTTGGGTTCAGGGTATCAGCAAACCTCCTGAAATGGTAGGTAGCACTGGATGGACGGTACTATCATGTCGTTCCAGACACTAAGTCGTGTCTGACTCTTTGTGATCCCAAGGACTGTGGCATGCCAGGCTCCTCTGTCAGCTCTTTGCATCAGCTTCAGTCCTTGCAGTGAATATTCTGGGTTGATTTCATTTAGAATTAATTGGTTTGACCTCCTTGCTGTCCAAGGGATTCTCAAGAGTCATCTTTAGCACCACAGTTTGAAAGCATCAGTTCTTCAGCACTCAGCCTTCTTTATGGTCCAACTCTTCCATCCACACATGACTACTGGAAAAACCATAGCTTTATAGTTTTTTGGACTATATGGACCTTTGTCAGCAAAGTGATGTTTCTTCTTTTTAATATGCAGTCTAGGTTTTGTCATAAGCTTTCCCTCCAAAGAGCAAGCATCCTTTAATTTCATGACTGCAGTCACCAACTGCAGTGATTTTGGAGCCCCCCAAAATAAACCAACTCAATGGACATGAGTTTGAGCAAACTCCAGGAGTTGGTGATGGTCAGGGAAGCCTGGTGTGCTGCAGTCCATGGGGTCACAAAGAGTTGGACATGACTGAGCGACTGAACTGAACTGAAGAAAATAAAATTTATCAGTTTCCATTTTTTCCTACAATGTGCTTAACTTAAGGGCTAGTTGCCTCCCTGAGTTAGGAACTGCTTTGATTCTTCAACTGCAATGGGGTAGTTCTAGAACATCAGGAGATAGAAGTCAATGTATTATTTTTTCTTATCCCTTTATTCTTCATTTACACTATTCCAGATCTGTGACAAAGGAAGAACTTCTCATAATGCTTAGCTATCCAGGACCCCTGAGCGGAGGGATTCACTTTGCTTTAGGAATGGATCCAAAAGAGTTATCCTAGCCCATAACTAGGTTCCATGAACACCAACAACTTGGGCCACAAGTGACAAAAAAGCACCAAATTACATTACCAATTAAAGACAAATGGGAAAGATTCCCTCTTGACTCTCTTGTAGAAGTACTGAGCAGGAAGAGGCATAATTTTTGTTACAAAGGACTTTGCATAAGAAGCATGCAACAGCACAGACTGTGCTCAACTGCAAAAATAGAAATTATCCCCTTCTTCTACCCACACTCTTTGGTAGAGCCCACCCACACAGACTCCAGGCTGGCCTCCTGACTTGCTCCAGCCAGGCTTTAGTAAGCATGACACAAGCAGATGTCTGACAACCCCTTGTGCACAAAAGGATCCCCATATGCTTCTTTGGTGATCCCTGCACTGCTACCAAATGAATAAGCCCAGTCTGTTCTGCCACATGATGAACTATTCATGGCCAGGATGTCCCTTACATCCCAGCTGTCTTTGAACCAAGTGCCAACTAGGTGAGGCCATCCTAGAACTGTCCACACAAAACATATGTCCACACAAAAACTCATACATAAATATTCATAGCAGCATTTTTTAATAGTCAAAAGACAGAAATATCCCAATGTCCATCCAGCCCCAAAACAGAGAAACCACCCAGTGGACCATAGAACAATAAGAAATAGTATTTTTTCTTTTAAGTTAGTATGTTTTCAGGTGGTTAGCAAAAGCTAATTGATAAAATTATGCATGCTCTTTCGTGGTTGCCAAGTACAAATACATTATATGTATGTAAGTGTGTACATATTTATATACATATATGCATGTATACTTTGTCTTCTGGAAATGGGCACACAGACCTTAATAATAACTTGTTAAATATTCACAATTGATTTAATCTTCTTCCAAAGGAAAGGAAAACTTCATTACTTAGTGATGTTAGAATATTTCTCAATATTCTTAACAGGAATATTTGTAACTTTTTCAGGGCAAAGGTCTGGATTTCATCAGACAGTCAAAGGAGTTCATGAGCATAGCAGGGTGCGATCCACACTTCGAAGGAAAATTCTAGTATGAAGGAAGAATGTTAGAGAACGAGCTGAGTTTGGGATATTTCTGATATTTCCGGGATATATCCTGGAAAACAAGCCCTAGTAACTATCCTGACAAATGGAAAGCAGAACTGAGTGATGAAAAATTAAAGAACAGAATTTTATGAATAATTTCAGTATTATTTATTGACTCACTGTATCATCACTATCATTATAAAAAATATTGATTAAACCACATATGTGCAATACAAATTTTCATTTGACAGTGCTTTCCTATAAGATCTTACAGGTTCTGTTCATTTTCAAATATTCTGTTGTGTTGGAACAGAAATTCCAGTATTTGTTTATAAATGAAATCTCCCAAGCTACTTCTCAAGCCAACAAAACTTTTTTTTTTCAGATTTATGTGTTTCAATTGTTCGAAAATTATATTACAAATCGGTTATGATCCTAAAAGCTAAATAACCCAATTTAAAAAGGGAAATGGATCTGAATAAAGGCTTCTCCAAGGAAGATACACAAACGTTCAATAACCACATAGAAAGATGCTCAACATTACTAGCCATCAGGAAAACACAAATCAAAACCACAATGAGACACTACTTCACACCCACTAGGATGGTTATAAGCAAAACAATAGAAAACAACAGATGCTGGCAAGTATATGAAGAAACTACGATCCTCAAGCATTGCTGGTGAAAATGTAAAACACACTAGAAAATAGTTTGGCCGTTCATCAAAAGGTTAATCATACAGTTAACATATGACCCAGCAGTTTTGCTGCTACCTATATGCCCAAGAGAAATGAAAACATATGTCCACACAAAAACTCATAGATAAATATTGATAGCAGCATTTTTTGATAGTCAAAAGACAGAAATATCCCAATGTCCATCAACTGATGAATGGATAAACTGTAGTATAGCTATAAAATGGAATCTTATTCAGACAAAGAGGAGTGATGCACTGATATTTCATTCAACATGAAACCTTCAAAACATTGTGAGAGAGACTAATCACAAAAGACCATGCATATGATTCCACTGACACAAAATATTCAGAATAGATAAATCTATAGAGACAGAAAGGACTTCCCAGGTGGCTCAGTGCCACCATGCAGGAGACGCGTGAGACATGGGTTCAATCCTGGGTCAGCAAGATACCCTGGAGGAAGGCATGGCAGCCCTCTCCAGTATCCTTGCCTGGAGAATCCCATGGACAGAGGAGCCTGGAGGGCTACAGTCCAAAAGGGTCACAAAAAGTCTGTCACGACCGAAGTGACTAAGCATGCACACACGCATACGTGCACATAGAGACAGAAAGTAGATTAGTGGTTGTTCGGAACCAAGAGATGGAGAGGCAATGGGGAATGACAGCTAATGGGTAAGGAGTTTCTTTGGGGGATGGTGAGAACATTCTAAATTGATTGTGGTGATAATAGCACACCTCTATGAATATGTCCCAAATCACTGAATTATACACTTAAAGGGTAAACTTTATAATTTGTGAATCATATCTCAATAAAGCTATTAAATTTTTGATAAAGCTTATGATCTTAATATTTGGAACACTATGTGGGGTTTTGTTTGGGTTTTCCACTTTTATTTACAATATTTGCCTCAGGCTTACTCCACCACAGCTATTTAGAGGGCCAACAGAGTCAGGCACGACTACTGGGTATTGGCAAACTGCCCTCCTGCTCACTCTGAAATCAAGTTAGCTTTTGGCCAACACACCTTTAGGAAAGGATCTTTCTGCCTCTCTGTTGCTGATGGTAGCAATACCAGCAATTCTATGGGCTCACCCACCCTGCCACCTACCTGTACTCTATGTCCCATATAAAGGACTTTTACCATTTCTGCCTAGGGTCTTGGTAAATCTGGAGTTTTTCTGTGCCTCTAGAAAAATGAGCACTGGAATCCAGGGAGTGATTTTCCTCTGTAAATAAACCAGTGAGGGGCTTCCGTGGTGGCTCAGTGGTAAAGAATCCGCCTGCCAGTGCAGGAAAAATGGGTTTAATCCCTGATCAGAGAAGGCCTCACATACCGTTGGGCAACTAAGCTTGCATGCCACAACTGCCGAGCATGTGTTCCAAAACCTGGGAGCCACAGCTACTGAGCCTGCGTGCCCCAGAGCCCATGCTCAGCAACAAGAGAAGCCACTGCAATGAGAAGCTTGTGCACCGCAATGAGAGAGCATTCCATGCAGCAATGAAGACCCAGCACAGCCATAAACAGACAAATAAACATTTTAAAAAAATACTCACTTCCTGCCCCAGCATAAAGGGATTCCCAGGATAAACCAGTGGATCTGAGATTTCTCTATTCAGTATTTCTAAGGTGAAGCCATCCACCCACTCTCCATCTCTATTTTATTTTTCTTTTTTTGGCTTGAAAAAATGTATTATCTTACAGCTTTTTGGGTCAGAAGTCTGGCACAGCTCTCACTGGAATAAAATTAAGGTGGTAGCAGGTTGTGCTCCTTTCCAGAGGCTCTTGGAGAGAATCTGTTCCCTGCTCATTTGGGTTGTTGGAAGCATTTAGTTCCTTGTGGTTATAAGACTGCCCATCTCTATTTTCTACATGATATACTCCAGGATCTTGATTATTACTTGAACTCAACCAGATTTGCTGTCCCTACTATGAGGAAGTGGCCTCTGCCTTTATCATCTTAATCTCAGACACCAAGAATCTGCCAGTTTTGCCATTTTTCTACCACCTCTATCCCTCTAAAACTTATTTCATATTTGTCCAACCTCTCCTTTGGTAAGAGGTCACGGTGCCTCCATAAATAAGTATACCAGGTGAGAACTGCAGCAAAATGGTGAACTTACCCCATCCAGAGAGGGCTTCCCATCATACCCCTGATGATTGATGCTATATCAGAATCAAACCAGTGCTACCAGATCTGTAAATGTGCCAAGGACATAAGAATTCAAATTTTAAAGTAAAATGTCCTAGTCTATAAAATGTGGCTCAATTTTTTAAAATTAAAGAAAAAACCACTGAAGATTAAATAAAATTTATTGTGGGCCAGATTTAATCAAGGACCACCACAGCAGTCTGCTCTCTGCCATGGTAAGCTCACACCAACAATTCAGACATAATACCATATAAAGGCCAAAAGAAAAATACTGAACAAATATGAATGCTAACTGTATAAAAACATACAAAATATAGTGTTATTTTGGTGTCTCAGGTGGAATCTTTCAAAGTATATGTGTGGAACCATTAGAAGATAGTGCAGTCATTTCCTAAAGAAGACATTCTCTAACAATAACTGAGTTTCAGCTTTTATTGTTTGAAACAATCTCTGATACTGGTGAGTGAACCATTAAAGCAGTTACCTAAAGAAATCCAAATCAACACAAAATAATTACTCCTGAAAAATCTAAGTAATCTTTAATTTTTAAAATGCATCATTTTATTCAACTAGTTTAAATACAACCCCCCTTATTTCATTTTCCTAATCGAACAAAAACTGATTTTTAAATTGATCCCTCGTGACAGACCCAGGTTATTTATGTAAAATGTAATGCTAATCATTGTGACAATATAGAATTCCTGCTAAAGAAGGTGAATTTTTTATTCTAAGTAAACGGCAAGTTCAAAGGTCAGTATGGCCATTGCGACTTTTCCCTTACAAAAAGAAAAACAAATTATAAGTAGCTTAACATACAGATTTGCATACTTCAAACAGCTGTCCATCCTAGATGTTAATGAATGTTCAGAGTGATTAAACTTGAATTTATAATTTATGGAAGGAAAGGTAATCCACTAGAATAGGTACTACATAAAGAATTAATATTGCATATTCATATATAATATATATATTTATACATACATATTTGTGTATACGTACAGACACTGAAGCAGCAAGAAAATGTAGTAAAACTCTGCTGGTGAATGCTTCCTTGCCATTTCGATATTTTCTTTATTTTCATTTCCCTTTTCACAAGACTTATGTTCTCACCTGTATTTTCCTAATCACATTAACATTTATCATGAAATACTATTTCATTTCATGAACTTCTTTTTTTAAAGAAAAATAGTGAGAGTAAATTTAGTTTAGGTTGACCAAATAAATAAACCTTTCCTCAGAAAAAATGAAAGTTCAAATGCACCTCAAAGTTCAACTAGAATCTGCTGTTTATGTAACCCTGGGAAAGCTACTTGAAACTTTGTCTCTGCTCATCTGTAAAATGGAAGTGTAAGTCAAAACAACTGCTAAGATTTCTTCTAAACCTAACACTAGATGATTGGATTTTCCATTAAACCCTTAAAGTTTCACTAAGATTCTGTCTGCATGACTGTTACGCCCTAAAATCAAGAGGTGTTATATTAAATAAGGAAAATATTCCTTAAATATTAAATAGGGAAAAAAATCCTTAAATATTAAATAAGGAAAAATACCATGCTGAAATAATCCATAGTGCAGCTAGCCCCCACAGATACGTTAAATTCTATAAACAGACACACTTCCCTCAATACACAGACACATTCAATACCATCATAGGGCCAGTGTTGCTCAGATTTCAGCAATTTGAGTTTCGTGTGGAATTTGAGAACCACCAAAAGTTTTATTCACTTAAAAGTGGAAGTGGAGGACTTTGTCAAGATGGCGGAAGAATAGGATGGGGACACCACTTTCTCCCTCACAGATTCATCAAAAGAACATCTCAAGGCTGAGCAAACTCCACAAAACAACTTCTGAATGCTGGCAGAGGACATCAGGCACCCAGAAAAACAGAGCACTGACTTCAAAAGCAGGTAGGGGAAAAAATATAAAAGCCAGAAAAAAAAGAGACAAAGGAGGTGGGGAGGGAGCTCCGTCCCTGGAAGGGAAGCCCGTCCTGGGAAGGGAAGCTTAAGAAGAGAGGTTTCCAAACGCCAGGAAACACTCTCCCTGCCGAGTCTGTGGCGAGCCTTGTAAACACAGAGGGCAACATAACAGGAAGGAAAAATAAATGAACAATTAAAACCAACAGATTACAAGCCCAACAGTAACTCGCCCAGCGGAAAAGCAGCGCAAACGCCTGCGTCCGCCATTACCCAGTGGGGGCAGGGCAGGGAGGCGCGGCAGGCGCGGGCTGCGGTGCTTTCAGAATCGGGCAGGAGCGTCCCGCCGCGCGTAACCAGAATGAACTAACTGCGGCTAGCGAACCAGACTGTGGGATAGCTTCCACGCGAAAAGCTCAAACATAAGACACCGCCAGGTCTGC
>SJYX01007974.1:305695-334985 GCA_006410675.1 Oreotragus oreotragus | reverse complement strand
AAGACTCTTGAAGAGTCCCTTGGACTTCAAAGAGATACAAACAGTCCATCCTAAGGGAAATCAGTCCTGAATATTCATTGGAAGGCCTGATGCTGAAGCTCCAAATACTTGGCCACTTGATTCAAAGAGTTGACTCATTAGAAATGATCCTGATGATGGGAAAGATTGAGAGCATGAGGAAAAAAGGGCGACAGAGGGTGAGATGGTTGGATGGTATCATTGACTCAATGGATATGAGCTTAAGCAAACTCCGGGAGATAGGGAAGGATGGGGAAGTCTGGTGTGCTGCAGTCCATGGCGTCGCAATGAGTCGGACACGACTGAGCAACTAAACGACAACAAAAGGACCCTAAAGTTTAGAAAACCCCAGTCTTTTATAATGAGCTGTAAGCAAATCAATCCAACCTTTGTTCCAGAGGCAGATATTATCTTTATTATACTAGACAGCAAACAAATCCATCCTCTAGTCCAGAGGGAAATGCTGTCTCTGTCTTCTGAGAATATTCACTATACAAACATCCTTGAAAGATAATGCAGAACAAAAAGCGCCCACACTAACGAGAGATTCATGGATAATCATCTCCCAACAAAAGTCAAAACTGCGAAGCAGCATATTTTGAAGAATTTCTGAGTCCTTATCCTATTTCACTTTGGAATTCAAAATCTTAAATATTTTTAAAAAAATATAAATTATATTTAACTAGGTAATACTTTAATATGACACAAAATTCAAAAGATAAGCTATACAGGATTATTCTTTTATCAGCTAAAGATGGCATCAAAGTGGTTTCTCATTTGCTGTGAGAAGGGAATACATTCGTATCAGATTCATTTTCTTGCATCCTGTTTATTTTGCCTTCTACTCAATTTCCAAATGAGTCAGATTCTCTAAATAGATGTTAAAAGCTGGAGCTCAGCACTTAGGGAATATAAGAAACTGTCACCATTTTACTAGAGCTTTATCAATGTCCACCTGAACCCCAAATAACCCACATGCAGTAGGTTGTATCTAGTGGGTTAAGTGGAAGCTAAGGATCTAAACTGGCATAAGGGTCTAAACAACAGTGATATCTCACCCAAGTGCTGCCTGACAGTAGCCTTTAGCACAGGATCTCTTATCTGTTCCATCTGCCAGGCAGAGACGCCTCGCTCTGTAATCAATGACAGAGAGCTTTATTTACCTAGTAGGCATGTGAAGGTATATATCATAAACACTTGATAAATCTTGGTGGCTAGCTATGCCATTAGAAGCACTTACAAATATTCACGTTCCAAAGAAATACATAGCTACTCCTAACTCATTTGTGCAGTCATCTTTCACCTTATTGGGCACCTAATGCATCAGGCATTGTTTTAGGTACCAGGTACACAGTGAGAAACAAGACAGACAAAAATCCCTGCCCTCAAGGGGAGCTTACTCTCTCATGGAGGAGGGAGACACATGAATAAAATATGCTAAATAATAATATACATTAAGGAAAAAAGATCCAGTGGAAAGAGATGTGATATCTAGAGAATCTGACATCTTATACAGGATAGTCCAGGAAAGGCTTAATGAAAACAGAATATTTGGCTAGGCAGCCCTTCTCAATCCTCTGGTCCCTGGTCTTTTCTAAATGCTCTAGAACATTCTGATAGAAAAATGGATCTAAGGCATTATCCTGAAAAAAATACTCAAGATAGACAATAATAATTATAATGAAAAACATAATGTATCAATAAGATAAACCATATAATCATATTTAACTTAAATATATCAATTATTGAATGTAAATACATAATTATTAAAGATCAAAATTTTACTACTTAAATAATTTCTTATTCTCTTATAGAGTATGTATTACAATCATGATATAGACAAGGTGATACATTAAAAAATGGTCATATCACTGAAACAAAATCTGAATGAACATATAGCATTAAAAAAAAACAAACAAACCTCCTTTAAGTTAGTGGAATGGTTGCTGCTAATAGGCAAGAGTGAAAAACAAAGCTGCTGAGTACTGGAGACAAAGAACAGCTCCATTGGAAGCCTGCAGCCATATTTTATCCCCACTGAGTTATTACAAATTTTTAAATAGCAGAAGCTTTGGGGATCTCCTTTTCTTTTAATTATAGAATCCACCCAGTAATTAAACCACTTTTCTCATCTCATTACCAGATGGGTACATTTTCCAAGGTTGCAAATGGAAATCAGTTTCTACTTCCTTCAGATGCTGACTTTATTACTCAGTTCCTGTCCTTTCCCAGGGAAATTCCACACACAATCATATAGCTTTAGCCATTATCTGGATGCCAAACACTTTCAATCCTTCTTCCCAACACAGACCAGTATCTCCTGAGTGCTAAGCCTACGAGACGTTGTATGGATCACGTATGCTCAGCCTCAATGTATTATCTAAACTGAACTCCTTCCCCCGCCCCATAATAGCCTATCTAGTGCTCCTATATTTTCTTATTCAGTGGCAACCTTATGTTCACCCAGGCAGTCCAGCTGGAACTTTGGATCTTTCTTCATTCCTCACCTCCAATCAGTCATAAAATCCTAGCAACCTTAACTGGGTTAAGGTTAAATGTCTTCAGTTCAGTTCAGTCGCTCAGTTGTGTCTGACTCTTTGCAACCCCGTGAATCGCAGCACGCCAGGCCTCCCTGTTCATCACCATCTCCCGGAGTTCACTCAGACTCACGTCCATCAAGTCCGTGATGCCATCCAGCCATCTCATCCTTGGTCGTCCCCTTCTTCTCCTGCCCCCAATCCCTCCCAGCATCAGAGTCTTTTCCAGTGAGTCAACTCTTCGTATGAGGTGGCCAAAGTACTGGAGTTTCAGCTTTAGCATCATTCCTTCCAAAGAAATCCCAGGGCTGATCTCCTTCAGAATGGACTGGGTGGATCTCCTTGGAGTCCAAGGGACTCTCAAGAGTCTTCTCCAATACCACAGTTCAAAAGCATCAATTCTTCGGTGCTCAGCCTTCTTCATAGTCCAACTCTCACATCCATACATGACCATAGGAAAAAACATAGCCTTGACTAGACGGACCTAAGTTGGCAAAGTAATGTCTCTGCTTTTGAATGGTTAAATGTTTTAGGTTAAGGTAAGGTTAAGAATAAGCTGGTTAAATGTCTCTTAAATCTGTCCCCGAGTCCCTACCACACTTGGTTCTATGTTCCTTATATTATCTCCACCTGGACTACCATTATACCCACCCCCTTTCTGGATCTATATGCCTGCCTCTAGTCTACATCCTGTATTTCTCTCCATCACAGCATTTATTATTCAGTATCCTGTGTGAATGTGCTCAGTAGTGTTTGACTCTTTGAGACCCCATGGACTGTAACCCACCAGGCTCCTCTGTCCCTGGAATTTTCCAGGCAAGAATACCTGAGTGGGTTGCCATTTCCTACTCCAGAGGATCTTCCTGACCCAGGGACTGAACCCAGGTCTCCTGCATTGCAGGCAGATTCTTTACCATCTGAGCCNTGGACTGTAACCCACCAGGCTCCTCTGTCCCTGGAATTTTCCAGGCAAGAATACCTGAGTGGGTTGCCATTTCCTACTCCAGAGGATCTTCCTGACCCAGGGACTGAACCCAGGTCTCCTGCATTGCAGGCAGATTCTTTACCATCTGAGCCAGTATGTATCTCTTCAAACACCCCCACGAGTTCCTTGACACATGGAGTATGTATTTCATTAACATTTACAAATTGGATATATAACTCTTGGACCATTAGATTCCAAAATGCCAGACATGTTAGAAAGTAACAGAGGTTCACCCACAAAACTCCTGCTTACCAGTCCTGATCTTGCTACAGCTAAACGTATGAAGTCCTGGACAGTTTACTGGTTTGTGCTGTGAACTCTAATTCCTCCACTGCAACCCTTTGCCACCTTCATACTTATCTAGCTCTCCTGTAAGATGTTCAGTGTCCTCTTTCAAAATCCAAAAGAGTCTATCTCTTTTTTTAATTTCCACAGGCATTTGTATCTTAGGGCTTTCTTTCTAATTGTGGAAAGTCACCTCTGGTCCCGTTCAAGGGCTTTGGGACATGGTTACTTTGAAGTTGGAGTCCTCATCGCAGTTGAAAAGCAACATAAAGGACAGATAAATAAAGAGGTCCTCCCGTAGAGCACAGGGAACTATACTCAATATCCTGTGATAAACCGGAATGGAAAAGAATGTGACAAATAATGTATAACTGAATCATTTAGCTGTACAGCAGATAGTAACATCACATTGTAAATCAACTATGTCATGTCTGAAAGGGACCCTTGAGAGTTCCTTGGACAGCAAGGAGATCAAATCAGTCAATTCTAGAAGAAATCAGTCCTGAATATTCACCGGAAGGACTGATGCTGAAGCTGAAACTGCAATACTGTGGCCCCCTGATGCAAAGAACTGACTCATTGGAAAAGACACCGATGCTGGGAAAGATTGAAGGCAGGAGGAGCAGGGGATGACAGAGGATGAGATGGCTGGATAGCATCACCAATTCAATGGACATGACTTTGAGCAGACTTTGGGATACAGTGAAGGACAGGGACCTGACCTGCTGCAGTCCATGGGGTCGCAAAGAGTCATACACAACTTAGCGACTGAACAATGACAGCATGCCATGTCATGTGTGTGTCTCAGTCACGAAGTCATGTCGAACTCTTTTGCAACCTCCTGGACTGCCAGGCTCCCCCGTCCATGGAATTTTCCAGGCAATCAAAAGTACTTCAATAATATTTAATTTTTTTTCAATTTTTTTAAAGAACTATAAAGCACAAAACACAAAACTTCATTTCATAGCCCTTTCACAGTTAGTCTTCCCTCTCAGCATGAGGAATCTCAGTGAACACCCAAAGGCCTGTGTACCCCTGGTCTTGGGGCTGGGGAAGCTCAGTATTCCCCTTAACTTCAATCTATTCCTGAATTAGAGAAGGCGAACAACTTCAGGACTTGGGCGCACATTCAATTATCAACTGGCATGGAGTTAGGGAGATGGGGCTGCCTCCAAGACAAGCTTTGACTGTGACATGCCACATTGCCAGGAAGCCAGAGGTGCCTTACCTTTGCAGGTGAAACATTTGATGTGGAAATGCTTGGTCTGGACCCGAAGCACTTCCCCTTTGCACGGCTCTCCACATTTATGGCAGTGAATGACAGGCTTCTCTGATGGGTGGTGAGGGTCTTGAGGGTGGGCCACTGAAAGAAAAACAGGGAAAGACCCATGTGAGTAGAAAGCATTCCTATAAAAGGAGTCATTGTAGGTGGGCATAAATATGCCCATAATTTTAGTATCAAATGAGCCACAGATTGATTCAATAAGCACCAATGGAGCCCCTGTCATCATGTCATAATCATGGGGAAACACAAAGCAAAAAGAGAGTTGTGCAACAGTCCACTGTTGGGGAAAATACTGTGCTTATGTCTCTGGGAGCCAGCACTCTTCTCTCTTCTTCCCAAACATCTGGAGGACTATGGATTAAATTTTTGAGTCATTAAGTACATAATCTTGCTTGGTTCAATATGGTGTGATATGTGCCTACCTTGATTTAGAAAATGCCTTTCAGCCAGGAGTTCACTGCAGACTGTAAGTTCCCTGAGAATGAGGACTAGTTGTAATAAAGTTCATATAGTGTTTCTCCCCACTGGAACTCCTCTTCCCTTCCCCCAGCTCCTCAGAACATAGCAGAGCACTCGTGCACCAAAGGGGCTCAGCCAACATTTATTTCCTTCTTAGCAGGTGCTGGCTAGTTCCTCGTCTACCAGACAGTCATTCCTCATCTTCATTTGGCAGCTCATTGAACCTGTTGGAGGTCTATTATGAGCCTCCCATTGTGTGTGCTGGAGAAGGAAGTGGCAACCCACTCCAGTATTCTTGCCTGAAAAGTCTCATGGACAGAGGAGCCTGGTGACCTAAAGTCCACGGGGTCACAAAGAGTTGAACATGACTAAAGCGACTTAGTTCGCATCATGCGCATGGTTCCCGGTACACACACCGCAGGCAGTCATTAAAGAAAAAATCAATTAGAAACTATGTGGACGTCGCTGAACCTCAGACTCCTCTCCTGTAAAATAAGGGGGATTGGATCTGAGGCTCTTTCCTGGCTCTACAATCATATGATGGGGTTTACAGGGGTTATTCTTTCAGTTTGCAGAGTGTAGCCTTCAGAGAACGGAAGTTATTGTGACCGTCCCACCCCAGGATGGGATTACAGGCTCCCCTGACAAAGGACCAAGAGAAAAGACAGCAAGAGGCCCCCTGTGACTTGATGCTACCCAAGGGTCTTCACTGAACTTGCAGTTTGTTCAGCCAGAGAATGCAGAGAGGCATTTTTTGCTATTAAATTCCTTTTCTGATTTGGGTCCTCAGAAGGAGGAATCATGCGATATATAAAAACGTATTGCATAAGTACCGACATGAGTGTGATACGGGATAAGAACAGTGAGCCTAAAATTAATCAACCAACACAAAGAACAAAGGTCATTTTTTTTTTTTTTCAAACAGTAAAACCGGATTGGATGTGGTGAGAGATGGGGGTGTGGGCAAGTATTGCTGAAATTGAACTTCGAAATCACCTCCCAGCAAGGAGCTCTCTGTAACATGCCAAGTATAATAGTTCATTGTTTCTCTCGGACCATTGCAATGTTCACATTTCGCCTGGAAAGAGCTTGAGCAAGACAGTCCAAATAGTCCATTACTAGCTAGCTTCGCAGGAACAAGGTTCTTCTTGTGAGACTAAGACTAGGAGCAGCTGCAGTTTCGGGTTCAACACCTGGTCTGAATTTTCTGCACTGGACCCTGAAGTGTTTGGCAAAGGTGGCAACATCATGATACCCCTGCATTTCCCTATCGGCCTGCTGGGATCTCTCTTGGAAATCTATATTCACAACAGAAGTCAGTCCTGCCTGAAGAAATTAAGAAGGGACAGGCTTCCAAGATCTCTAAACAACCACTGACTTCTAAAGTGATGTGCAATAAGGCCAAAGATCAATTGATCTGGGCATTAAAAAAAAGTTTCCCATAACACTGTCTGCTTTATGCAAGGTTTTTCACATGTTTGTTTCAAATTCTTGCTTCCAGTACGAATGGAGGAAAATAATATTTATTTAGCATCTGTCTCTTAAGTGCCAGGCTCCCCTGTTGGCAAGGTGCTTACACATAAGTCATTTTATTCCGTCCTCACCACCCCTCTCTCAGTAAGGTGGGTAATACTGTTACCATGTGACAGATGAGGAAACCGAGCCTCAGAGAAACTGAGCAGCCTGCTCAAAGAACAGTAAGTGGAGGCTCAAATATCTGCACCCAGGCCTTTCTGACTCCCTAGCTCATGTTCTTCCTGGGCCATTTGTCTAAATCAGAAATTATTATAAGCCCAGCAATGACTGCTGCAAGTTGGGCAATAATTTATTTAGGTGGGCTCAAGAGCTGTTTCAAAGCCACAACTAGGACTTGGCTTGTAAAGGCTTATACACTGTGTGTGGTAATATATTGCTAGCTGGGCATGGTACCCAGATGGTGATCCTCAAGATAGTGCCGCTGATCCCCTTTAACAGAACCCCCCGTGTCATGTATTAAAAATGCAGATTCCTCCATGCACCCCAGTGTTCGTTGCAGCGCTATTTACAATAAGTGGGACATGGAAACAACCCATGTGAATCAACAGATGAATGGTTAGAGATGTGGTGTGCAGGCACAATGGAATATTACTCGGCCACTAGAAAGAATGAAATAATGCCATTTGCAGCATCATGAATGGACCTGGAGGTTATCCTATTAAGTGAAAGAAGTCAGAGAAAGAGAAATAACGTATGATATCCCTTGCATGTGGAATCTAAAAAGAAATGATACAAATGACTCACAGACTTATTTTCCTTAAAGAAACCAACTTATGATTCCCAGCGGGGAAGGATGGGGGAAAGGGATAGTTCGGATGGACATGTACACACTGCTATATTTTAAATGGATAACATATAAAGTCCTGCCTCCCAGAGCTCAGTGGTAAAGAATCCACCTGCAATGCAGGAGACTCAGGTTCCATTCCTGAGTTAAGAAGATCCCTTGGAGAAGGAATTGGCAACCCACTCCAGTATTCTTGCCTGGGAAACCCCATGGACAGAGGAGCCTGGTGGGTTACAGTCCATGAGGTCTCAAAAGAGTCAGACACATTTAGTGACTATGACAACAGGTCCTACCAAAGGCACAGGGAATTCTGCTCAATGTTATGTGACAGCTGGGATGGGAGGGGAGTTTGGGGAGGAATGTATACATGTATATGTGTGGCTGAGTGCCTTTGCTGTCCACGTGAAACTATCACAACATTGTTAATCAGCTATAACCAATATAAAATAAAAACTTAAAAAAATAAATAAAAATAAAAATGCAGATTCCTCAACCCCACTGAACTAGGGATTAAAGTCAGGAGACCTATCATTTTAGTAAGCTCCTCGGGTGCTTCTACATACTACAGTTTAAGAACGATTGTCCCCACAGAATTCAGACAATATTATGAAGCAAGTTACAGAGTAGAGTTAGAGTGGAAAAAATTAACCCACAAGACCATCCATCTCAGAAACAATGTTAGAACACAGTGGATCTCTTGACCACGAGGGAGAATGCATTTCTGGATGAGAAACTGCATTGCAGTTTCTCTTGACACTTGATTTTTTTATAACTAAGCACGCTGGCTATGCTTGCTGAGTAATGATGAGGGAAGGAAAATATCATTTCACTTCTTGGCTCTCCCCTTTGTCTCAATAAAGGTGCCAGGGCAAAGGCTGGCACCAGGCATAAAGTCAGAATTGGGATCAGCATCTGCATTTGCAAGCATTTCCATTTGGAAATATATATTACACTGCAAAATCCTCCATGCCCAGAGATGAGCTCTGTTTTCATACAGAGATGAGTGGAGACTTTATCATTTTACTTACTGTTCCATCCCCTATCAGCCTAGGCAGACACATCTCAGAACCACCTACTTGTGAAGAAATGGGCTTTGCTTGTTAGAGGACAGAATCCAAAGACCAAAAGAGAATCAGTATTGATTTCATCTCAACCCAAATCAGGGTAGAGAAAAGAATGTCTCTCCTTTTTCAAGCTCAATAAAGAGGCTTTACATAACTTCCTTTGGCAGTTTGGTTAATACCAAATGTATGTTCTTTGGCTCAATTCTACATTTTTGAAATATGCTGAGTCAGCTGCAATATAAAAATGACATTAATTCTGTCTCCTCTTATTTGCCAGCTGGCCCTGTTTCTACTTTTTCCTTAATTGCTTCATCTTTCAGAGCCTGGGTGGTCCCTCCTTCTTCTACTGATGGGAAAATGAGGAGCCAAGAGCTTACATTCCTTGCCCAAAGTCAGCCCTGAATTATCGGCAGAGGTACACTTAGCACTTGGATTTCCCAAATCTTTCTACTGTACCAAGTAGGCAGTGGTTCATCCAGGAATTTGGGCAGACATGGTTAAAATTTTCCATGACTCATCACTTTGTTGCTACAATAAGAATAATACAATGGAAAACCTGGAGCATGGTTGCATATCTCCTTAATGGTGAGGAAATGTGTATGGAGAACCAAGAGTCTGTTTGCCTGAAAAGGTAAAGGGATTCCTCCACTCCGGTTTGGAGGGATTCTGGAGACTCAGTTAAGGCAGCCTATTGCAAGCCTAACGTAAGTCTCACAGTCAAGCGAAGCAGGTTAGCCTTATCCCTGAGACTCTAGCATAGAACAGGAACCACAGTTCCATTAGGGTGTGTTACTTTGGAAATGCCTACTGGAGATTACAGGCAATGAGACTGGGACAGGAAGTGGAGATCACTAAGGAAAACTGTCACCTTCAGTGTCGTCAAACAGGAAATTATGGCCATAAGAAGAAAGCTAAAATGATTAGGTGGAGTCCTTCCTAATATTCAGAACCAGCTTCACCTCATCTAAGATCTTCCTATCTAGGGGAGAGACCATGAAACTAGACCACTAGAATCAGAACATCTGAGAAAGCATATTGGAAATAAAAATCTCTTTAGTGGGTGACTATCACGAGCCTATATGACAGCATTCTAATTCTAATTCTAATGCATTATAATTGCCCCGGGCTTTAATGCTGGGAGGGATTGGGGGCAGGAGGAGAAGGGGACGACAGAGGATGAGACGGCTGGATGGCATCACTGACTCGATGGATGTGAATCTGAGTGAACTCCGGGAGTTGGTGATGGACATGACTGAGCGACTGAACTGAACTGATCTGAACTATTCCCATCCATTAGGATGGTGTAGAAGGATGTGTGCTCATCTTTTCCTGCGAGAACTCCAAAACTGCAACCAACTGCTGAAAAGAGATCGACAGGAGAATGTTGGATCCCACCGATAAAAGATACCCTTTTACTTTGCCCACAAAGGTATGTATGGTCAAAGCTATGGTTTTTCCAGTAGTCATGTATGGATGTGAGAGTTGGACCATTAAGAAAGCTGAGCACTGAAGAATTGACGCTTTTGAACTGTGGTGTTGGAGAAGAATCTTGAGAGTCCCTTGGACTGCAAGGAGATCTAACTAGTCAATCCTAAAGGAAATCAGTCATGAATATTCATTGGAAGGATTGATGCTAAAGCTGAAGTTTCAATACTTTGGCCACATGATGCTGACTCATTAGAAAAGACCTCGATGCTGGGAGAGATTGAAGACAGAAGGAGAAGTGAGTAACAGAGGATAAGAGGGTTGGAAGGCATCATCAACTCAATTGACATGAGTTTTAGCAAGCTTCAGGAGCTGGTGATGGACAGGGAAGTCTGGCATGCTGCAATCCATGGGGTTGCAAAGAGGTGGACATGACTGAGCAGCTGAACTGAACTGATTTGAACTACTCAGAGTTTCCCAGGTAATATATCCCCCTCCCAAGTGCCCATCCTTCTCATTAGCACCATCAGTCTCTCCACCAACCTTTGAAACCACACCAGGCTTGATGGTTTTCAAAACCCTTCCATCTGCATTATCTCAAGTCACTCTCACAAGAGCCTTATGAGGTAGGAAGAGCAGTAACAGTCAAGCCCATTTTTAAAACAGACAGACTGAGACTCAGAGGGACAAAATGACTCACCCAAGGGTGACACAGCCATGAAACAGAGAGTTGGCAATAGACCAATGCAGTGCTCTTTACACCCAAACAAGCCCCTAATCATGGATGCTTGGAACCTCTCAGTCATCCTGATCCCACCCGCTCACTCATCCCCCATGAAATTCTGCCAACCCTCCATTCCTTTAGTCATCCTTTTGCTCACCACAGAAATCCAAACTTCAACCCCATTCTCAAGATTGCTGAGCGCTCCCGGCAGCTTGGCTCTTTCTTCTTCAATGTGGCCTTGGAAGTGTAGGTCACTCAAAATCACTCCCCACTCCTTACGCTCAGGCTGTGCTTGGTGACTTCATTCCAGAGGGGACAGTATGGAAGAGGGGTGGGGGAGAACCTTTACAGTGAACAAATCTGACAAGCACTACCTCACCTGGGAGATCAAAGTCAACATCCACAATCAACATCATGTTGAGAGTGTGTACCTCTGATATGATGTGATGACAATTGGCACTTTGCCCCCATGACCTTCTCTCCCATAAACTTCATAACCCTAGTCTAATCATGAGAAAATCCCCCAAATGAGGGACTTTGCACAAAAACCTCATTAGTACTCTTCACAATCGTCAAGATCATCAAAAACAAGAAGGAAAGTTACATTGTCGCAGCCAGGAGAAGCTGAAAATGATATGATGACTAAATGCAGTATGGTGTCCTGGATAGAATCCCAGAACAGGAAAAAGACATCAGAAAAAAACAAGAAAATACAAATAAAATACAGACTTAAGTTAACAACGTGTCAATCTTGGTTCATTACCTATTACAAAAGAATTATATTAATACAAGATGTTACTCACATGGAAAACTAGTATATGGAAACTATTATTTTCTCAAATTTTCTGTAAGTCTAAGACTGCTCTAAAAATAAAATTTATTCAAATAAAAACAAAATAACTTCCATTATTTCTCTTAGTCCCAATCTATCAAATCTAAAGTTCTTGGTACTATTTCAGAGATCTTCAATAACATGACCCATGATAGCTATTTAGATATTTAAGAAGGGACTACATTTGTTAAGTGCTTCTCACTGTGTTGATTGGTTCTGAGCTCAGGCTAACCTGAAAGATGAACACTAAAGTCCTCTGCTGTCCATTTGTATGAATATACAAAGCCTCCTTTAATGAGGCCTCCTGACTACTTCCTGATCTTCATCTTCCTTGCCTTCACTCACGTCATATGCCTCACTTAGAAAAACTTCTCCTTTCCTCATTTGCTTGCTCCTTGGAAGAAAAGTTATGACCAACCTAGATAGCATATTAAAAAGCAGAGACATTACTTTGCCAACAAAGGTCCATCTAGTCAAAGCTGTGGTTTTTCCAGTAGTCATGTATGGACATGAGAGTTGGACCATAAAGCAAGCTGCTCACCAAAGAATTAACGCTTTTGAACTGTGGTGTTGGAGAAGAATCTTGAGAGTCCCTTGGACAGCAAGGAGATCTAACCAGTCATGACTATTCATTGAAAGAACTGATGCTGAAGCTCCAATACTTCGGCCACCTGATGTGAAAAGCTGACTCATTAGAAAAGACCCTGATGCTGGGAAAGACTGAAGGCAGGAGGAGAAGGGGACAACAGAGGATGCGACAGCTGGATGGCATCACCGACTAGATGGACATGAGTTTGAGCAAGCTTCAGGAGATGGTGATGGACAGGGAAGCCCTGTGTGCTGCAGTCCATGGGGTCATAAAGAATCGGACACGACTGAATGACTGAACAACTCCTCATCCGCTCAAATCCAACCTGACACACAAGGCCTGGTCCACATCCTGGCTCTTATCTGAAGCTATCACTGTAGTTCATATTCATAAAGTATCTCATCCTCCTCCAAGTCCTAAAGCACTAAATACCTGCATGGTCGTCCAGCACTTAATTGTCTCTTATTTTGTGTTTGCTTTTGTTTCACAATGCATCAGTCCTGACCCTATAAAACCCCAGGCTCAGGGTTCAATTTCTCCAGATTTCTGGGATTCTTCTGATATCAAATAACCTGAGTTGTTCTCTCTGTGCTCCTCAGTTCAATTTTTAGATCAGAGAAAACAGGGTTACCATTCAATACCACTACTGAGGTACCTCCCCCATGAAGCTAGAGACTCCTGAACATATGACATCTCAAGGTCACTCTGTAACACTATTCTGTTATTGCAACAAGAACAACTTAGTGAACGCTTACTATGTTCAAGGCCCTGTCATAACTGTTTTATCCCGGCAATCACAGATAATCTTACAACTGCCTTTGGGGGGAGTTATTTCATTATTCCTGTTTTGCAGAGCAGAATACCAAAGCAAGGAGTTCAAAACCTTGTTCAAGATCACACAGCAAGGAAGTCTTCTGACTCCAAAGCCCAGGCTCTGCAGCACTGAGTAGGGGGTTTCCACAGGAAAGTCTTGTACAGCGTAGACGGAAACCACACTAGTGTGATGTATTAGACTCTGATTACACAGTTCAGAAATGCTGAATACCCAGCTGCATGAGAATCCCAAAGGTAACACCTGCTAGTAAATAAGCAGATGGGAAATAGCACTTCAAATACCAAAAGTTATTCCAGGCTGCAGTGATTTACGGGAAAAGAACACTTGCAGGGGAAGGGGAACAGACCGAGGAAAAGCAACCCGACTTCAGGAGGAAACTGCCTGCAGCCTCCGCTCTGAGCAGAGGTCTGGGCTGCAACATTGTCTCTGGTTAGGACTGGTCTGGATTTGCAATCACACAATGACATTCCGCTGGTAAGCTTGGTTTCTGCCTAGACAGGAATCCTGTTCTCCTGGGAGTCTACATTTCAGAGAGAGGGCTTTACTACTAAGAATACTTTCTAAGCTTCTACTGCATTGTTGCTGTTTAGTCTCCAGGTCATGAAATGAAGCCGCTCAGTTGTGTCCGACTCTTTGAGACTCCATGGACTGTAGCCTGCCAGGCTCCTCTGTCCATAAAACTTTCCAGGCAAGAGTACTGGAGTGGGTTGCCATTTCCTTCTCCAGGGGATCTTCCTGACCCAGGGATCGAACCTGCATCTCCNGGTCATGAAATGAAGCCGCTCAGTTGTGTCCGACTCTTTGAGACTCCATGGACTGTAGCCTGCCAGGCTCCTCTGTCCATAAAACTTTCCAGGCAAGAGTACTGGAGTGGGTTGCCATTTCCTTCTCCAGGGGATCTTCCTGACCCAGGGATCGAACCTGCATCTCCTGCACTGGCAGGTGGATTTTTTACCGCGGAGCCACCAGGGAAGCCCTTCTACCCCAGCTCCCACTTAATCGTAAACTCGTACCACGCAGATGTATTCTCCCCCTCCTACCACTTCTCTCCGCCTCCTACTCCCTTTCTTTATGCTAGAGTGGCACTCTTATTGAGCCTAGGAATCAAGAAACCCAAGAGTTTAAATAAATGCATAGAGTGCTTAATTCACAGTTTACCTAAAAGTCCATTTCCTGCTGTGGCAAGTGGTAGTTACAGGAAGCTACCCACTGTTACTGTGTCGTTAGTTACCCAAAATGATCCTTCTCTTGAATTGGCTTCCGTGACCTAATTTTCTCCTACCACGTTAGTCTGGTAATCAGGATTATTATTTGGCACAAAGCACAGGGCTGCCTTAGCACACACACTCCCTGCAAGCAGTCAGACGGCTCTAGCTTTCTGCCACTTTGGGCTTTTCACTTCTAAGAGATCCCAGGGTCTGACGTTTCTTTTCTGAGCCAATGCCATAGGCCTCTGCTATTCCTCCCAACATAAAAGACACCGTCAGCCATGGGGCAGCTGGGATCCTGATTATAGAAACAGCCCAGGTTCTAATCCAGTTAATCTGATTCCCCCAAGGCAAAGAGGTGCTAGGATAATAAAAATTCAGCTAAGAAACTTCCTCTGTGTAAATCACAGGATGCTTCTACCCTGCCATGTTACCCCTGCCTTTTATGTATAAAGGTTAATCTTAGAAAGGGTTTAATATCAGCTTGAGTGTCTTATCCTCCTGCTTCTAAAAAACTGACTCCCTNAACAGACCACCCAGGCCATCCCCAGCACACAGGAAGCTCTCCCTGGGGAGCTGATCAATGCAGAGAGAAAATGCTGTCCCGGGAGGTTAGGACAGCCTTCTGTCCTAGGCTAGGGCTTCGGAGGGCTTCCCTGCTGGCTCGGCTGATAAAGAATCCACCTGCAGTGTGGGAGACCTGGGTTTGATCCCTGGGTTGGGAAGATCCCCTGGAGAAGGGAATGGCAACCCTCTCCAGTATTCTGGCCTGGAGAATTTCAGGGACTGTATAGTCTATGGGGTCGCAAAGAGTTGGATGCAACTAAGGACTTCTGAAGAGAGAAGCATGCAGTAGGCTGGGACAAACAGTTGGAGAAAGTTTCAGGGAATTTGAGACCATGGTGTGGGCAGAAGGTGAACAGTGACAAGGGAGGATGTTTTAAGGGAGGGAGAGTGGGAGCCGGGCCTGGAGGTGCGAGAGCCATGGCTTGTTGGCAGCCTTCTGACCCAGAGGCTTCATGGGCAAAAGCTAGGTGAAAGTGACAGCCCTTCTTCCAAGACATTCCTGTAAATCCCAGAAACTGGCCTTCAGAGAGTTTACAGTTTAATCGGGTAGGGTAGGTGGAGGGAGGTAGAGGAAAGGAGAGACAGACAGATAAGGAGACAGAGAGATGGAGAAAGAGAAAGAATGTGAATGGAAATACAAAGTAGAGAGTAAATCGTGTGCTGCAATAAAAGTATAAATTGAGAGAGAAACCAGAAAGTATCCTCTCAGCTGGACCTTTAAGAAAGGGTAGGTGGCAGGATTTAAGTGAGTAGGAAGGAAGAGTAAGGCATCGTAGATAATGTAGGGGTGGGCTGGGGTATGTTTGGGGACCATCAGAACACCTGGTTTGGCTTAAACATAGCGAGCAAAAGGCAACATGGAATAGAAGACGGTGAACAAGGTTCATCCTGGACATCCTTTCAGGGAAGCTAAGGACCAGACTCTGCGGCTTCCTCATCTCCCCGGGAAGGAGGTCTTGAGATGAGTGAAAGTATCAGAGTACAGCTGGCCTATTTCTTAGGTGCTGAGTTAAGACTCTCGCAGCTCGCAGTGCAGGCAAATTGGGAGCCATGCGCTATGACATGATGGCTCTCAGGGAGAGGTGCCCTCTAACTGTGAGATGATCACAACCTGGATTCTGGTCGGACAGACCTCATGTGAATCCAGGTTCCACCCCTCTTAGCTCTGTGATCCTGAAACAAGTTATTTTTCTTCCCCCAGCCTTACTTTCCTCATCTGTAAAATGGGGATAAATTCTATTCAGACACTTATGAGGATAAATGAGTTAATGTCAGGATAAATGAGTTAATGTCTGTAAAATGCCTGGCACTTTTCCCAACAGACAGTGCGTGTGCCCCAGAGGGAAGCCATGATGGGTCCCATGGTGTTTCAGTGAGAGAATAAGGTGAGCTGGAGTTTAAGGTCCTTGATCATAAATAGATAACCACATGCTCCACCTGAAACACAAATACGCTGAATTTCCAGCTCTGCTGTCTTTTATGAATTTTAGCAACAGACACATCCTCTTCTGCTGGGTAACACCCAGCGAATATTCAGTGCGCATAATGAATCTTATAACTTTCTGGATCATCATTTCAGTTTAACTTATAAAAACAAAATAGCAGACTTTGTTTTATCAGCATATAATTCACACATCCTAAAATCTAACAGCATATAATTCACATATCCTAAAATCTACCCATTTAAGGTACACAACTCAATGTCTTTAGGAATATTCACAGTATTATGTGACCACAACTACAAGGCGTAATTTTGGTATTTTTTGGTACATTTTTATCACCCCGAAAAGAGACCCCACAACCATCAGCAGTCACACCCCACCCCTACTCTGCTTGTGCACGTGTGCGAAGTCACTTCAGTTGTGTCTATTTGTGACGCTAAGACTGTAGGCTGCCAGGCTCCTCTGTCCATGGGATTCTCCAGGAATTAATACTGGAATGGGTTGCCATGCCCTTCTCCAGGGAATCTTTCCAACCCAGGGATGGAACCCGTGTCTCTTATGTCGACTGCACTGGCAGGCAGGTTCTTTACCAGTATTACCACCTGGGAAGCCCCTCCCCTGTTCAAACCTGGACAAGCCCCATTTTATTTTCTGTCTCTATCTATTAAATAGCAGGTCTGACTTGCATCTGTTAGTCTCAGCTTCTCAACATTAGCACAGCAATCAGAAGGAAAAACTGTACATGTACAAACAAGGATTTTCCAACCCCTCCACACACCCACCCCTTACTGATGCATGGAATCCTCCCCGCTAAAGTATATCTTTGTTTTCCACCAACACATCCCCACTCTGACAAGTGTCCTCATTAGCACTTCATTTCTGCTGCCCTCTTGAGAAAGAGCCCATTAGAAGAAAAAAAATTTTTTTTGAATGAGATACCATCAGACCCAGTTCACATCTCATGTGGGAGTTTTCACAAACACAACTTGCCTAGAGGTATGTAAACACTGGAGATGCCAGAAAACTAGAAACAAGAGGATGTACGTCTGAGTAATTAGTTCCTCACCGAGTAGGGTGCTACGAGGGGTTTAGGGGACAGTTGGGAAGAATGCACAGAGTCTATGTCTTCAAACTGTGGGCTTTTGACTCATGCATTCAATTCCTTTGCTACAGAGCAACTAGAGCAATCTTTTAAGGGCATAATTCAAGCAGATCATACCACCAACTAAGGCCTCCAGGCAGCTTCTGCTGCATTATCCAAGACGCCCCAGGGTGGCCCGCAGAGCCCTGCCACCAGTCTGGTCTCTTCTCACGCCCTCTCCGCACTGCTCCCCAAGCTCCAGTTCCTGCTCCTTCAAGGTCTCCACCTGCCCTCTCCTTTCCCAGAAGGGGCTCGTCCCCCAGGTGTTTGCAGACTGGCTTCTCCGCTTCTGGTCTCATCCTAAAGCAGCTCCCGTGCCATCCTTCAGACAACGCTCCTGGGACCACCCAAGTCGACTCAGTCTGCCTACTCCCCCCAACTCTGTTTACTTGCTTTATACTTAGCACCATCTACCCATTCTCATTCTTTCCCCCTTTTCTGTCCTCTATTATGAGGTTACTGTCACTGCATTCCAAGGGTCCGGCACAAGACACAAGGTCTGTGCTCTATAAATGTGGGTTCAGTGGGTTCTTTCACTTAACACTAGCCTGGTTTTCTGTCTCTTTTCTATAGTAACAGCCTTTGGGTGACATAGAAAGTTGGTTAAATGCCTTGGGTTTGCCAACAGTCTCTATCAATTAGGTAATTTTTTTTTTTTTTTTTTNGACTGAACTGAACTGAACTTGGGTTAGGAGTTAGGAGACTCCCAATCTCCTGCCATGTGCCTCCACTGCCCCGAGGCCACACAAAAGGGCTTAAGAATATGTCACAGGGTGGAAATGGAGACATGAGGTCAGCTTCTCATGGGAGCCCCCACAGCGCCGGCCTGACACATCGACACCGAGTCAGCTGAATGTCGGGAGAGGCAGTCACCAATCCCTATGAGCAGGAATTTCTAAAGTATAATAAAATTCCCTGCTGAAATGTGATACAGCCTTTTAAGGTCACCCAGGGCTCTCAAATTGTCCCTGTAGCAGCAATTCCATTTAGAAATGGATCAAATCAAAAGATGGGGCTGTGACTTCAGCCTGACGCCTGCTGCCAGAGCACTACATCTTTCTGGACTGCTGGAAGAGCGGCCACCTCTGTGCTGACACTGAGACTGGGATGGATGCTGGCCCCCCGGGGCCATTGAGGGTACTCAGGTGAAGACTGAGGGTCATAGGCTATCAGCACTTAGGCCTTGGGCCCTGGGATGGGGTTTAACTTTAGGCCTGAAACCACCATGGCCTTCTCCTGCTCATTCCAAATCCAGACACTTAAGAGGGTTTTAAAAAAACAAAGAACCAAGAAGTTGATTCAGGACCAGGATGCTTCCCAGCTGTGTTTGCCTTTTTGATTTTTGGCGACTTCTACTTATTGCACTCAGAATTACTAATTAGTTAAACAGTATTTTAACAGCCACTATGACTGTGAAGAAAGCTGAGCGCTGAAGAATTGATGCTTTTGAACTGTGGTGTTGGAGAAGACTCTTGAGAGTCCCTTGGACTGCAAGGAGATCCAACCAGTCCATTCTGAAGGAGATCAACCCTGGGATTTCTTTGGAGGGAATGATGCTAAAGCTGAAACTCCAGTACTTTGGCCACCTCATGCGAAGAGTTGACTCATTGGAAAAGACTCTGATGCTGGGAGGGATTGGGGGCAGGAGGAGAAGGGGACGACCGAGGATGAGATGGCTGGATGGCATCACGGACTCGATGGACGTGAGTCTGAGTGAACTCCGGGAGATGGTGATGGACAGGGAGGCCTGGCGTGCTGCAATTCATGGGGTCGCAAAGAGTCGGACACGACTGAGCGACTGAACTGAACTGAACTGATGTTATATAATCATGGATCTGTGAAACTCTGATTTCAAACACACATGATTTCTCAACAGTGAACAAATGACAAAGGAGGAACTCATTTATTAGAAAAGATATCGGCAGCAAAGATTTTACTTTGACAAAAAGTGATTAGAACAGTGCTATGGAATATTATGCCATGCAAACATAACAAGGTGCTGCAACCTCACGCTCTCAAAATGGTACCTATTGTTTGCAAACTGATTAATCATAGAAAAAGTTAGTGCGAAGCCACTAAGACTGATGCTGAAGCTCCAATATTTGGTCATCTGGTGTGCAGAGACAACTCACTGTAAAAGACCCTGATGCTGGGAAAGATTGAGGGCAAAAAGAGAAGGAGGCAACAGAGGATGAGATGGTTGGATATCATCACAGACTCAATGGACATGAGTTTGAGCAAACTCTGGTGACAGTGAAGGACAGGGAAGCCTGGAGTCCTGCAGTCCATGGGGTTGCAAAAAGTTGGACACGACTGAGCAACTGAACCATTAGGAATCAGAAGGCAATAAAATACACACTTATACCAAAGGCTAAGATGTCAGGAGAAAGAATTATGTACCAATATTTGACATGTCAGAAGTGTTATGCCCAAAATAGCTTGAACTCCCACCACAAGGATTATATGCTAAACACTATAAATTTATTTCTAAATAATCAAATTGTGTTTTCTTGACTACAAAAATCATCCTGTGAAACAAAACAAAAAAACAAGGTCTCCTATGTCACACACAAACAGAGGGAAAAAAAATCCTAGTTCTAAGAAAAACAGTATCTGTGGGCACTCTGAAAATATGATGACCTTCCATGTTAAAACAAAGATATTCTCAAGGGTGTAAAACTATCAGGTAGGGTAGGAATTCTAGATTAAACTTAGGCAATGAGCCTAAACAAATTTAAACATAAATTGTCATTCCTGGTTCTGCTGTTTTCATGAGGATCCAAGTGTGTCAACGTAGGGGAGATATTAATCTGATTAATCTAATTACAAAGGCTACATGGTTTTCAAAGTATTTGCATTTCTGCTCCCAAATACAGAAATCATAACTTACAGTGTATTTTTAAAAAAATAAAATGAACTCTTCCACAAACTGAAATGTAAAGAAAACAGACTATTACATGGCATAGTCAAGAATGGAATGCAATTGTTTAGTAATGATTATAATTAGAAATTTAACATTTATACTGTATTATTATAGATCATCAATTTCCAAAAACCTAAGCTTAACAAAGTATAATTATTGTCTCCACCTGTTTCCCTGGTAACAACAGTAAGAAGGCATTTTATAGAATAAAGAGCACTATCTCATGATAATGCTAAGCCATCTTTCTAAATCTAATTTAGCCTTCCTGAGAGGATTCTGAAACTTCAGGAAACTACATCAAAACTATTATTTATATCACTCAATAATGTACTTAGGTCGGTATGTGAAAGTTCGTATTTTATGTGCAAAAAAAAATGCAAGAAAAGTTCAAGAAAAAATAGGTTAGCTTTTATTACACGCAATTATTCCATGAGTTCAAAAAAAATTCAAATGAGTATAATTAGTGCCTTAAAGTGTCTTAGCCTTATCGTAGTAGAAAACAGAATACAACCCAAGACTTCCTAACTTACATGTAAAAAATGAAAATAGCTACTCCCAACAATTCCTTAAGTCACTGTATATTACAAGCAAAATAGCCTGCATGCCTTTCAACAATTAGCCTATCTTTTGCATAAAGCATAAAAGGCTAACAATTTTATAAGTCTGATCAGCTAGTTGTTTCTCAAAGCTAAATATTATTACCTTATAAATTAAAAAATACCTAATGTGATTTTCAAGTATATTATCACAGGAAACAACACTTTGTAACCTAAAATAATTTAAGCCAATACTAATTGTGGTTTGAACACAAAAGAAAGAACTTAAAATTCTGAAACCCTAACAAAAAGATGATAAGAATAAAAATACATATGACCTCAAAAGGATAAAGAAAATGGAAGAGGACAGTAGACCAGATATTGAGAGAATTTTGCAATATGAAAAAGATGAGGTTAGCAGACTGGTGGAAGGCTGAAACCTAACGGGGGCAGGGGGGGCGGTGCAGAATGAGGGGCTAAAGCAAACTCTTATGTATAGATAAACCTGTAATGGCTTAGGATCCAAACAGTTTGAAAGTCAAGGTGTGAGATGGGGCTGGGAAAAAAGGATGAAAGGCTTAAAAAAAAACAGTTAAACATATCTCTTCCTCTAGCTCTTCAGTCAGGTGACTACCCTTATAAGGCAGAAGGTTTGTACTACGGGAAGGTTAAACAAGAGAACCTCTAGCTGACAAGATAATGAAGACTTATTGAAAAACAAGGAGACTAAATAAAATTCTGTAACTGAACACTAAAACCACAGGTTTGTCTCATTCATCTACCCAATCCAAACACTAGTCTCTCTCTCTCGGGTGGAAGATTAGAGGATCCTTCTCCAGAGAAACAAAGAGAAGAGGCCTACAGATACTGATGCTTGTGGATTCCCCATAAAAAGGTTGATGCTCTAATCTAAATTTGCTGAGCCCCACAAATCAATAAGGTACACTCAGTTTCCCACTTGCAGCTTGTTAGTGACTCACTTGTAAATATAAACCAAGAGCAAAAGAAAACTAGAAATTTAAGGAAAACCTCCAGAAGGAGAAGCAAAATTAGAAGAAAAAGTAAAAAGCAACTAAGATAGATAAATGAAAAGAAAAACAACACTGTAATTAATATCTTCAGATAATTTGTTTCCCAAAACAGTAACATGAATGGGACAACTTGCAAAAACAAAGTCCCCCAGTTAATAAGACAATCATAGTTAGAGAAGCATATTCAGTTATTTATGGGTAACATGGCATGATATCTAAATCTGCTCTCAGAAACTACAGAGAAATGAAATATTGGTAAAAAGTTAATCACTAAACTGAATGATAGGTGCATCACAGTTTTAAGATTCTATATGCACTTTTTTGTTTACAGTTTCAGTAATAAAGTTTTTTAAATGATAAAATTTTAAAAAACGATTCATAAAACTGTGATGATTAAAGCTGAGAAAGTCATTGAGCAGACAAAAATGTAGAAAATAAGAGTATAAAAATTAAAGAATTAATCTAACTCATCAGGCAAGTAATACAGGAGTTTCAGAAAGAGAGCAAAGAAAATGTCAGAAAGAGAATTAAAGAAGTTAGTAAAATTTCCCAGGACTAAAGGACTAGAGTTTCTAGACAGTAAAAAGCCTCTAAGGTAAATACCTTAGACGTGTGCATTCCTGCAAGCTAACTCACTTCAGTCCTATCCCACTCTGTGCAACCCTATGGACTGCCACCCGCCAGGCTCCTCTGTCCACGGGATTCTCCAGGCAAGAATACTGGAATGGGTTGCAGTGCCTTCCTCCAAGGGATCTTCCCCAAGGTAAGTGTAATACATTATAAAAGATTTAAAATGAAACCAAGAATATTATTTGACCATGTAGAAAATAGTATTCAAGGGGGTTTTATAATTCTACAATATTAAAGAATTTGGAATCATAAATGAAGAGTGCCAAAGGAAACCAAGTAAAATGCAAAAGCAAGACAACAGGAAAAATTACAGAATTTCTAAGAAAGGAAATGTAATCATACTACATACTGGGAACACAGTCAACATAATACTTACATGTAGAGCCATCTGTTGGTATCCATGGGGGGCCTGGTTTCAGGACCCCCATGAATTTCAAAATCTGAGAATGCTCAAGTCCCTTATATAAAATGATGTAGTATTTGCATTAACCCACACACATCCTCCCATATACTCTAAATCATCTCTAGATTACTTAAAATGCCTAATACAATGTAAACCATTGCCAGCATATGGCAAACTCAAGTTTTGCTTTTTAGAACTTTCTGGAATTGTTTTTTTCTGACTATTTTCAATCTTTGGTTGGACCAATCTGCTGATGTCGAGCCCATGGATGCAGAGGGTCAGCTGTATTAAAAATAAAGAATACATACACATCAAATGAAAAGTAAACTAGATATTGCTATAACCATATTAGGAAAGACAAAGGAAGGGGAAATGGTGATCAGGGGCAGTGGTATAAGATGACTAACTGTTCAGTTCAGTTTAGTTCAGCCGCTCAGTTGTGTCCGACTCTTTGCCACCCCACCAATCGCAGCACGCCAGGCTTCCCTGTCCATCACCAACTCCCGGAGTTCACTCAGACTCACATCCATCGAGTCAGTGATGTCATCCAGCCATCTCATCCTCGGTCGTCCCCTTCTCCTCCTGCCCCCAATCCCTCCCAGCATCAGAGTCTTTTCCAGTGAGTCAACTCTTCACATGAGGTGGCCAAAGTACTGGAGTTTCAGCTTTAGCATCATTCCTTCCAAAGAAATCCCAGGGCTGATCTCCTTCAGAATGGACTGCTTGGATCTCCTTGCAGTCCAAGGGACTCTCAAGAGTNTAGCACTTGTACCCCATTGTTCATTGTAGCACTATTTACAATAGCTGGAACATGGAAGCAAGCTAGATGTCCACTGACAGATGAATGGATAGAGAAGCTGTCATACATATAGAATATTACTCAGCCATAAAAAGGAACATATCTGAGTCAGTTCTAATGAGGATGAACCTAGAGCCTATTATACAGAGTGAAGTAGCTGAGAAAGAGAAAAACAAATATATATTAATGCATATGTATGGAATCTAGAAAGATGGTCCTGATGAAATTATTTGCAGGGCAGCAGTGGAAACACACACATAGAGACCAGACTTACGGACACAGTGGGGAAGGGGAGGGTGGGCAGATTGAGAGAGTAGCATAGAAACATATACCTTACCACATGTAAATCAGATCGCCAGCATGAATTTGCTGGGTGATGCAGGGAGTTCTGACTGGTGCTCCATGACAACCTAGAGGGGTGAGAAGGGGTGGAAGGTGGGAGGGAGGTTCAAGAGGGAGGGGACACATGTACACCTGTGGCTGATTCATGTTGATGGATGGCAGAGACCAACACAATATTGTAAAGCAATTATTCTCCAATTAAAAATAAATACTTTTTAAATAGAAAAATAGTATTTTAGACACATTAATGAATGTAGGTAATGTGTGTATGCTTAGATTAACCTTGATGAGCCCTTAAGCACCAAGGGTGGTGAGCTGTTTGGCTCCTGCCTGCTGCAGAGAGCTGGCTGCATAAGGCTCTGCCCAACTGTGTGCTCAGTGACTCCATCTTAGTAGCTTGAAGTCAGCCATGGGGAGGGTATTTACACCCTAGAAATCAGCAAATTTAACAAATCAGGGCTTTGCCCTGTGCCTACTCCCAGATCTGCTGTTACACATTTACTAACACAGCACCGTGCCAGAGGTTTACCTGCTAGGAAACAGCAGCATGAGGCTTTCAATTCACATGGTGGTAAATTTCAGAAACAAGATTAGAATCCTCTCTGAAGTGGCCTTCCCACTCCTGCTCTGTGTGAATAAACACACACCGTCCCCTTTCCCTGGGTCTCTCCTGGGTCTGCACACCCAAGGGGAGGAGGAAAGCAAAGGACCTGAGTTCACAGCATCCGATGTGCAGAGTCAGACATGACCTTACAAACGCTGGGACTGCTCTTTAGGTTTTAGGCTCCTTCCAGAAATGAAGTTCTGACTTGTTCAGGCTTTCTGTGTGACACAACTCTGCCCAGTGTTACCTTTGCAAGAAAAGGCAAACACTCATAATCTATACTTGCCACCTTGCCAGGTATTTTCCTAGTCACCCAGGTGACAGAGAACCTGACCCTGAGTGGTTTGATCATTCTCTCATTTAACTTCAGGGGTTCATCCACAGGAGTCAGAGAAAAGAGATTATTTCCTGAAGTTCAACAAAGCTCAGACCTAGTAAAATCTATCGCTGGGAAAGAAAGAAATATACCTGAAGTTCAACATGGGGCCAGGGGAGAGGACGGAGTGACATTAAACGGATACTCCATTAAAACTCCTAAATTCCAAAGCTTGGGAAATAACTCCTTATCTACAGTCAACAGATAATGACATGTGAGAGCCGCTGTGTGTGCTGTGCTGTCCCAGGCCTTCTGGGGAACTGTGGAAACAGACCACCCAGGCCATCCCCAGCACACAGGAAGCTCTCCCTGGGGAGCTGATCAATGCAGAGAGAAAATGCTGTCCCGGGAGGTTAGGACAGCCTTCTGTCCTAGGCTAGGGCTTCGGAGGGCTTCCCTGCTGGCTCGGCTGGTAAAGAATCCACCTGCAGTGTGGGAGACCTGGGTTTGATCCCTGGGTTGGGAAGATCCCCTGGAGAAGGGAATGGCAACCCTCTCCAGTATTCTGGCCTGGAGAATTTCAGGGACTGTATAGTCTATGGGGTCGCAAAGAGTTGGATGCAACTAAGGACTTCTGAAGAGAGAAGCATGCAGTAGGCTGGGACAAACAGTTGGAGAAAGTTTCAGGGAATTTGAGACCATGGTGTGGGCAGAAGGTGAACAGTGACAAGGGAGGATGTTTTAAGGGAGGGAGAGTGGGAGCCGGGCCTGGAGGTGCGAGAGCCATGGCTTGTTGGCAGCCTTCTGACCCAGAGGCTTCATGGGCAAAAGCTAGGTGAAAGTGACAGCCCTTCTTCCAAGACATTCCTGTAAATCCCAGAAACTGGCCTTCAGAGAGTTTACAGTTTAATCGGGTAGGGTAGGTGGAGGGAGGTAGAGGAAAGGAGAGACAGACAGATAAGGAGACAGAGAGATGGAGAAAGAGAAAGAATGTGAATGGAAATACAAAGTAGAGAGTAAATCGTGTGCTGCAATAAAAGTATAAATTGAGAGAGAAACCAGAAAGTATCCTCTCAGCTGGACCTTTAAGAAAGGGTAGGTGGCAGGATTTAAGTGAGTAGGAAGGAAGAGTAAGGCATCGTAGATAATGTAGGGGTGGGCTGGGGTATGTTTGGGGACCATCAGAACACCTGGTTTGGCTTAAACATAGCGAGCAAAAGGCAACATGGAATAGAAGACGGTGAACAAGGTTCATCCTGGACATCCTTTCAGGGAAGCTAAGGACCAGACTCTGCGGCTTCCTCATCTCCCCGGGAAGGAGGTCTTGAGATGAGTGAAAGTATCAGAGTACAGCTGGCCTATTTCTTAGGTGCTGAGTTAAGACTCTCGCAGCTCGCAGTGCAGGCAAATTGGGAGCCATGCGCTATGACATGATGGCTCTCAGGGAGAGGTGCCCTCTAACTGTGAGATGATCACAACCTGGATTCTGGTCGGACAGACCTCATGTGAATCCAGGTTCCACCCCTCTTAGCTCTGTGATCCTGAAACAAGTTATTTTTCTTCCCCCAGCCTTACTTTCCTCATCTGTAAAATGGGGATAAATTCTATTCAGACACTTATGAGGATAAATGAGTTAATGTCAGGATAAATGAGTTAATGTCTGTAAAATGCCTGGCACTTTTCCCAACAGACAGTGCGTGTGCCCCAGAGGGAAGCCATGATGGGTCCCATGGTGTTTCAGTGAGAGAATAAGGTGAGCTGGAGTTTAAGGTCCTTGATCATAAATAGATAACCACATGCTCCACCTGAAACACAAATACGCTGAATTTCCAGCTCTGCTGTCTTTTATGAATTTTAGCAACAGACACATCCTCTTCTGCTGGGTAACACCCAGCGAATATTCAGTGCGCATAATGAATCTTATAACTTTCTGGATCATCATTTCAGTTTAACTTATAAAAACAAAATAGCAGACTTTGTTTTATCAGCATATAATTCACACATCCTAAAATCTAACAGCATATAATTCACATATCCTAAAATCTACCCATTTAAGGTACACAACTCAATGTCTTTAGGAATATTCACAGTATTATGTGACCACAACTACAAGGCGTAATTTTGGTATTTTTTGGTACATTTTTATCACCCCGAAAAGAGACCCCACAACCATCAGCAGTCACACCCCACCCCTACTCTGCTTGTGCACGTGTGNTAAAATCTACCCATTTAAGGTACACAACTCAATGTCTTTAGGAATATTCACAGTATTATGTGACCACAACCACAAGGCGTAATTTTGGTATTTTTTGGTACATTTTTATCACCTCGAAAAGAGACCCCACACCCATCAGCAGTCACACCCCACCCCTACTCTGCTTGTGCATGTGTGCGAAGTCACTTCAGTTGTGTCTGACTATTTGTGACACTAAGACTGTAGGCTGCCAGGCTCCTCTGTTCATGGGATTCTCCAGGAATTAATACTGGAATGGGTTGCCATGCCCTTCTCCAGGGAATCTTTCCAACCCAGGGATGGAACTCGTGTCTCTTATGTCGACTGCACTGGCAGGCAGGTTCTTTACCAGTATTGCCACCTGGGAAGCCCCTCCCCTGTTCAAACCTGGACAAGCCCCAATCTATTTTCTGTCTCTGTCTATTAAATAGCAGGTCTGACTTGCATCTGTTAGTCTCAGCTTCTCAACATTAGCACAGCAATGAGAAGGAAAAACTGTACATGCACAAACAAGGATTTTCCAACCCCTCCACACACCCACCCCTTACTGATGCATGGAATCCTCCCCGCTAAAGTATATCTTTGTTTTCCACCAACACATCCCCACTCTGACAAGTGTCCTCATTAGCACTTCATTTCTGCTGCCCTCTTGAGAAAGAGCCCATTAGAAGAAAAAAAATTTTTTTTGAATGAGATACCATCAGACCCAGTTCACATCTCATGTGGGAGTTTTCACAAACACAACTTGCCTAGAGGTATGTAAACACTGGAGATGCCAGAAAACTAGAAACAAGAGGATGTACGTCTGAGTAATTAGTTCCTCACCGAGTAGGGTGCTACGAGGGGTTTAGGGGACAGTTGGGAAGAATGCACAGAGTCTGTGTCTTCAAACTGTGGGCTTTTGACTCATGCATTCAATTCCTTTGCTACAGAGCAACTAGAGCAATCTTTTAAGGGCATAATTCAAGCAGATCATACCACCAACTAAGGCCTCCAGGCAGCTTCTGCTGCATTATCCAAGACGCCCCAGGGTGGCCCGCAGAGCCCTCCCACCAGTCTGGTCTCTTCTCACGCCCTCTCCGCACTGCTCCAGTTCCTGCTCCTTCAAGGTCTCCACCTGCCCTCTCCTTTCCCAGAAGGGGCTCATCCCCCAGGTGTTTGCAGACTGGCTTCTCCGCTTCTGGTCTCATCCTAAAGCAGCTCCCATGCCATCCTTCAGAGAATGCTCCTGGGACCACCCAAGTCNTCCCACCAGTCTGGTCTCTTCTCACGCCCTCTCCGCACTGCTCCAGTTCCTGCTCCTTCAAGGTCTCCACCTGCCCTCTCCTTTCCCAGAAGGGGCTCATCCCCCAGGTGTTTGCAGACTGGCTTCTCCGCTTCTGGTCTCATCCTAAAGCAGCTCCCATGCCATCCTTCAGAGAATGCTCCTGGGACCACCCAAGTCGACTCAATCTGCCTACTCCCCCCAATTCTGTTTACTTGCTTTATACTTAGCACCATCTACCCATTCTCATTCTTTCCCCCTTTTCTGTCCTCTATTATGAGGTTACTGTCACTGCATTCCAAGGGTCCAGCACAAGACACAAGGTCTGTGCTCTATAAATGTGGGTTCAGTGGGTTCTTTCACTTAACACTAGCCTGGTTTTCTGTCTCTTTTCTACAGTAACAGCCTTTGGGTGACATAGAAAGTTGGTTAAATGCCTTGGGTTTGCCAACAGTCTCTATCAATTAGGTAATTTTTTTTTTTTTTTTTTTTT
>SJYX01007974.1:272921-304804 GCA_006410675.1 Oreotragus oreotragus | reverse complement strand
GAGTCTTTAGTCTTTTTGTGTGAAAATGTGTTTCTTATTGTGGGTAGGCTTGGTGAGCGCCGACCACAATCAGACCACAATCAGAAGGTCCTTTGGCTGAGTCCTGTCCACAGATGTGTTTTGTTTGGCCTACATGAAGATTTTTTGAAGAGAAAGTTGAATCATTTGTCAACTTTAAGCATCTGGAGATTCTTACATAAAAACTCCTATTTCTAGTCACTCTTGGAAACTGGAAGGTCTGGCCCCGTGGCCCGCATCCCTCTGTTCCTAGTTTCGTGTGAACCAGGATAGAGCAATAGGGTGGCTTTTCCTGTAGAGAAGGCCCCGCTGTCCTGTCTGTCCCCATCTCCACTCATCTAGGTCTGCCTGATTCTTAGAGGCATCTGAATATACAACCTCTGGTTCTATCCATCCTCAATTCAACCTGACCTGCAAAGCCCTCCATTGACCCTTCCCATGGTTACTGCAGTACCTCGTGACTAATGGTAGTTCCTGCCAAACTCAGCTGGTTGCATTTCCTTCACTGCTTCTGTTTTGCCAATTGGAAATCTTTCTCTCATTTCCCCTTTATTCATTTGTTGCACTCCTGTTCATCCTTCAAAGCCTAGTCTGCCAGGAGAATTAACCAGCCCCCTGCACTGCAGTCCTGGAAAATCTCATGGATGGAGGAGCCTGGTGAGCTGCAGTTCATGGGGTCGCTAAGAGTCAGACACGACTGAGCGATTTCACTTTCACTTTTCACTTTCATGCATTGGAGAAGGAAATGGCAACCCATTCCAGTGTTCTTGCCTGGAGAATCCCAGGGACAGGGGAGCCTGGTGGGCTGCCGTCTCTGGGGTTGCACAGAGTCGGCCATGACTGAAGTGACTTAGCAGCAGCAGCAGCAGCACGGCAGTCCCACATTACAGAGTTCTTTGTTGCATACATTTCACACTGTATCATAATTATGTATTTTTGTGTTTATGTTCCTTGTTAGAATGTGAGTGTTTTTAGGTCAAGAATTGCATTTTGTTTCTGTACCCAGGTTGCTAATCTCTTATTAGGCTCTGAATAAACACTTAAGAATACCCATCTCTCTACCCATACACATCCTTCATCCACCTTTCATTTCATTCAACATTCACTGAATACTTACCATGGAGCAGACACTGTATAATAGGCTTGAACTGAATTAAACACCATCCCTAACAAGAAGAAATTCACAGAACCCTTCAAGGCCAATCTTAAATGCTCCCTTTTCTGTAAAGCCTTTTCTGATGCATTTGAAACACTAACTCTTCCTTCAAACCTCAGCAGAATACCACTTATATTCCTTCTGATCACCCTGTGTTGCTTTTATTTTCAATCAGCACCCCTCCCACCACAGGGATTTCATTAACCTGCTGAAGGAAGGACCTTTTCCATGTATTCGATTACCCTCAAAATGCCTTGCAGAGTAGACCTTTATAAATTTGTGATGCGTTCAAGACACCGGTTGCTATGGCTCACTGCTTCAGGCTGGGCTCTTCACATGTGGCAGGACTGGCAACATCTTCTAGCTGAGCAGGAACAGCATCACTGAACCTAGTCCAGCAGGTACCATTCCCACCAGTCAGCCCTAAAACTGTTCCCCAGCAGCTGTCCAGACAGGGCTCCCTGACATGGCGCACAGCAATCCCACAACATTCACCTAGCCCCACGTGCCACTTAGGGGACCCTCCACAGACCAGGGAGCCCATAGCGCCTGCCATTTTTCTGAGGGGTATAGCCTCTCTCTCGTGTCCCTCCAGATACTCCAGTGTGAAATAACCTTGCTATCTTTTTCTACCATTCTCTGCTTCTTTTATTTTTTCTTAAATTTTTCCCCTCACAGTGTTTCAAATAGCACTGTGAATACAGATTGTTGAACAATCTGTGGTTCAACAACAACAGAATATAGATAATGCAATGGTCTCTATTAAAACTGCTTGAGGTTTTAAGAACACATTTTAGCTCCTCAGAAACTAAACGGTTGCAGCTCTTGTGAGCCAAGATAGCTCCTGAAACTGTCTTTAACCAAAGGATTCCAAAGAAGTCTATGAACCCCAGTAAAAATGCTCAACGAATCCTTCAGAATTGGGAGTGATGGTTACAGAATGGCACATTTGTGGCTTGACTCCCCCAAGCCAAGCTGAGCCCTAACTCACTCCCAGGAAAAGGTGCCCTGTAACTTCCCCCCTGCTCCCACCCTGCCCACCTCCTGCACATCCAGTGTCATATATGGACAGCAGTCTCCTGGTCACTCAAGTCTCACAGAAGGTTTCCATTTTATGAACCGAAGCTTCATCCTATGCTGCAAGAGAGTCAAAATGAAAACGATGCTCTTGACTTTGCCATCTGCATTATAAGCAAGATGAAACTGGCAAGAGAGAGCAGAGAGGCTACTTATATAAAAGTTCTCTCTTCTCTGCCTAGAAGGCTGATCATTTTACGGACAAGAAACCATGATAGTGTCCAAGTATGGTCCCTGAACCATGAGTATCAACATCACTTGGGGATTGCTAGAAGTGCAAAGGCTCAGGCCCTTCCACAGATTTACTAAATCAGAACTCTGGGACCAGGGTCCAGAAGTCCCCACTCTGACCAAACTCCAGGTGGCCCTGATGTCTGCTAACACTTGAGAACCACTGCCCTAGACAGTAATTTCTCTGAAAGCTTAAGAAAGCCAGCATCTTCACAGTTAAGTCTAAGTATTCAAAAAACTCAGCCTGTCTGATTGCAATGGAACACAGAACCTCACCCCTGGTGCCCTCCAGGGCACACAGGACCATAATAGTATTAATCATGTCAGTGTGAACACAAACACAGTGTTTCAGAGAAAAGAGGTCATGCCTACAAATATTCACCCTTCCCCACTGCTAACAAAATTTGCCCTTGAATACACAGCTCCTGCCAGTTTGGGATAAACATACCTCTCAGTATGAGTCACCGTCAGACCAACACACAATGAAATAGGAAACTGGGCTGGTTTCTACTGTGGTGTGCCCAGAGTAGGCTCAGCCACAATGGGAAGAAATCCTGCACCACTCACCCATCACTGAACCTTCTGAAAAGTCCCCTGACGCTCTAATGCTGGCTCAGGAAAACCGTCAGTGTTTTGGCTCTGGCATATGAGATGCCAGCAGTATGAGGACCCTCCTGCTTGCCTCCCAAGGGCAGTGAATATGATGATGATATCAAGGGGCCCCCTCCTCACAGAGACTCGGTACCAAGCTTTTGCTTTTAGTGGGCTGGGTCTCACTTAGGACATCTTTTCTGCAGGACTTTGGAAAGTTAATTTCTTGTTCTTTAAAAGAGAGTTTCTGTGAAGCAGGACTGGTTGTTTCATCCACCCTGGTCACCTGACCAGGTCATCGGAGAAGCAAGAGACAGGATCACTTCTAAGTGGCCCAGTCAGCTGAAGATTGCTCTCAAGAGCTCTGGGTAAATTTAAGTCAATGTACTCCTTCTCTCTGGATAAGGGAAAGGCTACCACTCCAGTATTCTGGCCTGGAGAACTCCATGGACTGTACAGTCCATGGGGTTGCAGAGTCGGACACGACTAAGTGACTCACTTCACTTCATTTCTTCTCTCAGATGTCTTTCCATAGTCAGCCTTAACTCTAATTGTGGAAACGAGGTCTTTTTCTTCTCTCTCTCTGGATAAGCATTTCTTTAGACATTAATGAGTAGGTGGCAGAGGGCAAGGATTTGTTGTGATTTTTTTAAATGTGAAGTTCTTTCCCTTAGCCTTAGAAATCCCAGCATCTAGACAGCCCTTTGGTCCTGAAGACCAGTGGGGTAGAGTCACACTTCCTGGTGAGAGTAATACTATTTCATTTATAAATCAGAAAGCGAAATTCACACTTGGGGTTTTTTCCCCTCTCCAGTGGAATATGGAGAGAAAACTGGGTCTCCGCTCCCTCTGAAGATGCAAACTTCACAACTGAGATGTGTGTGTAAGTCGCTAATCCAGACAATGTATTCTGAAGCTTGTAGCATTGTGGTGTCTCTTTAAATCAATAGTTTCCCTTTAGACTTTACTTAGGAAATGTTCTTGCCATTGGTGTCTCCTTGAAAAACTTGGGGGTTTTCAAGTTAAGGAAAAAGAAACAACCTAGACAGTTTCAAGAGCAGGTCAGGGTAGGATATGAAACATCCACCTGGGAAGCAGGGTTGGGAAACTGAATCTAGGAGGAGCTAGCCTATACCAACAGGGGGCCTGGGGGACGACTTGAATGGATGATGAATTACCACACTGCAGAGAGCAATCTGTTCTCAGACTTCCCCAAGGATGGAACAGAAAAGGGTTTCAATTACATTAGGCTGTGTGCACACTCTTGAGTGGGGAGTGTTTGTGTGGGTGTGGGTGTTTGGGAGGAGTGGGATGGGGCAGAAGGACAGACACCGTTAGAGGCAGCGACACATGACAACGCTAAAGCTTGTTTCATAAGATGGTATATGAAGTCAGCAACTCCTGAGGGAGAAAGGAAGCAGAACTTTAGTTAGGTCATGGGGCAAATATGCAAAAGGAGACATATGTATTTCTCACAGGGCAGGAGGGGCAGAATGACGCCATGATGGAGATGGAAAATATATCCATGATTATTCAAATAGGAAAAATGGGGGGTGGGGTTTGGAGCATAGGTACAATTAGTACAGATTCTGCAGCCATAATGGCCTGGGTAGAAAATTAGCTCTTCTACTTTTTGGCTAAGTGATTTCTGGCAAGTGGCTAAAGTCCCATGAACCTCCTCTTTCTCATTTACTAAAGGGGAGGAGTGCTACTGACCCTGATGGGCTCAAAGATTAGAGGTGATGTATGTAAAGGTGTCAATGCAAAGCCTGCCATTTCAGTAACTGGCAGGTTTAATAATAATATTAAAAATAAAACAAGTTTGGCTTAGATGGGGGTAGGGAAGAGGTAATTTAAGGACTTGGAGAGAATCCTCAATGATTAGCAGGAAGTCTTGAAATTCACCTTGTCACTCATTTAGGTTTTTCACCTGGAAATATGATGACATCAGCATCCTAAGAGAATTACTTTGGTGCCTGTCTGTAGGACACATTTGAGACTCAGCATACCACTTAGAAGCTGTTCTTAGAAGCTGCTAAGAAACACGATTGCCCCATGTGTGTGTGTCTGTGTCCCATACTCTGTGAGTGTGTGTGTCCCATATTGTGTGTGTGTGTGTGTGTGTGTGTGTGTGTGTGTGTGCATCCCATACACTGGAATGTCAGATGGATGGTGAACATCTCTCCATCAAGGATGAACTAGAATGAGTTTCACTGGGTTCTGCTCTACTTTAAAGAGCTTCCCTGGTGGCTCAGATGATAAAGAATCTGCTTACAATGCAGGAGATCTGGGTTCAATCCCTGGGTTGGGAAGATCTCCCAGAGAAGGAAATGGCAACCCACTTCAGTATTCCTGCCTGGAGAATTCCATGGATGGAGGAGCCTGGTGGGCTGCAGTCCATGGGGTCACAAAGAGTTGGACACAACTGAGCAACTAACACTTTCACTTTTCACTACCTTAAAAGCAAGTTGGATCATCCAACAGTGGCAGAAAACTTCTGGGAAGCACAATAAACAAAAAATGAGGTGCTCAACTGTAGAATTGTTTTCCGTAATGTGCCTCCCTCACTGCTGAATTTTCATCCTTCTTACATGAAGGATGAAACCTTTTCCAAACCGTAAGGCCCTTATTATTTAAACAAATGAGTGTTTACATAACTTAATCTCTAATATTTGCTTATACTTGTTTCCTCTAACACTAAGAAATAATAAATCCCCTGCACTAGGACACACATAAGCTAGAATTAAAGTTTCTAATGAGTAGACTAGGCCACTGGAGTTTAGGTAGATGAAAGTGTATTCAGGAAGACAGATATTGACTGATAGACCCACAAAAATCTCTCCTGCTTCTTTGTTACAGGACACAGTAAGGTTAAGATGCCCTTGAATGCATCAGAGAAACAACTATTTCATGAAAATTCCCAGATCAATAAGGGTGTGGGACTGGAAGTGGGTAGGTGCCTGGTTGGGAGAACAGAAGAGAATGAGAGTCAAAGTCGGTCGGCCAATGTCATTCCACACTTGCAGACCTGTGATCTGCCAGCAGGCTTTCTTTCTGTCAGTGTCATGGAAACTTTATCCAGGAGAGAAAATGGCAGCACAGACCAGCGTGACCTAAACCATCTCCAAGTGATGAGCAATGGGGAACCTATGTCACTCCTTCAGAAGACTTCCCGTGTTCCTCAGGATGGATGCTACCATGACGCAAACTTGCTCCCGGCTGATTCGTGTCTGCCGCAAGAGGAAGGAAGAAGCTGGAACTCTCTGGAAGCAAGAGGAAGCAGAGTGTACTGGAAAAGTCTCCGGATCAGGAGGCCACAGGTTCCAGATCTAGCTCTGACAATGGGCCAACCTACTTCAACTCTGAGAATCTATGACATGCAGGTGTCAAGCTATGAACTGAAAAAATTAAAGGCAGAGACACAGGGCTGCTTCTGAGAGGTTCACTGTCTAGTGATGGAGCCAGACTCTGAGCCATGTCCTCCTGTGATGGAACACAGAGGATGAGTCTCCTCTATGTTCTCCATCCACCCACTAGTCTAATAAACCCGAACTTAGTCCACTTACCTGCTGTATGATTTTGAGCAATATACTAACCCTTTCTGAAGCCCAGTTTTCTCAGGTCTAGGGTGAATGCCTGGACTGTAAGCGTTCCTGTGCCTTTCTGGCTTTAGAAGCTTTAATGAAATTCCTTTATTTCCACTGAAGCCCTTGTGTACCCACCAAAAACCCTGCCTTTCCCTGCTGTTGACTGAGGTCAATGCAATCAGGGAGCTGGGAGGCAGAAGTGGAGACTGACATGGACCTCAAAATAGAAAAGGAACAGCCTTTAATCAGTGGCTAAGGGCTTAGATAATACTAGTATGTGACCTCTCGGTGGCCTGTCCAAAATGTTCTAGTCAGAAAGTGGTTACTGACTCGTAAAGCAAACGTGAGCCCAGGCAATCCAAGCTTTGAGAAGTCTCTAATGACTTAAGAAGAGTTGCTATTTGGGGACTTCTGACCTACAAAACATTCACCATGAACAGCAAGTCCAGGGCTTGCATGGGCCCCTGGGGGATGGAATTGGGAAGTGACCTTTGCAATCCCCTTTCCCATCGCTCATAAATTACTCACATTGGGGAAACAAACTCAAAACCATTAGCAGTAGAGATCAGAGTCAGTTTGTTTCAGCTGTGGGGGAGGTAAAAATGAAGAGACCTGACCTTGATTAAATGTCAATGTCTTTATTTAGGGTTCCTGGTAGCACCCCAAAAAGAGAGGAAATATTATTAGAAGCACTTTTATTCTCACTAAATCATTTCATTCGATTACCCCTTAGTCGGTGTAAAACCAAAGCTAAACCCTGTGATTTATGAAAGATACATAGGAGCAGAATGGACTGACCAGAAGCTGTTTCTCTTTGTGCTGAGGTGCAGCCCTAACATGTTTAGCTGTCATGATCCTATTCCTCCATCCATCCACTAGTATAATAAACCTGAATTGAGTTTCCAACAATAGGGATCAGCTTGAGTTCAGCACATTCACCTCACATTTATTCCCTGTAGGGGCTTTAAGAGAAAGTAGACAAAGATAAATCACGGAAATGTTGAAGACAGCGCCCAAAGAGCAGACATCTGTGTTTATGGAGAAAAGTATGTCCACAGTCAGGAAATGTGGCAGAATACATCCAAGCTTACCAAAATGCAAAATTCAGTGGTGGTTACTCACACTCTCAAATCATGTAGTGAAAGTCCCGAAGACACATTATTAACAGAAAAAAATCGAGTCATGGAAGAAAATGATCAGAGAATGATCCTTTTTGAATACTTCTATCTATCTTATTCCTTCTATAAGTTCTTGAAGGATACACACTATTAAGAATTTGCCTCAAGAAAAAAGGGGAAATGAAAATGAACCAGGTAAGGGCAAGGAGCTTTCCTTTTTCACTCTCTAATCTCCTGTGACATTGCACTTTCTTAACATAAGACATATTTATATATTACTTGGATAACTAAAATCAAACATTGTTGTACTCTTTTACATTTCCCAGACAAATGAATAAGTTAAATAACAATTCAGTTCTGAAAAGTTTAACTTCCATTTCAGACCACGCCCAGAGCATAAATACGGTACACCTGTGCAGAGTGTGACCATTCTCTCCCTTTTCACATTCTTAAGACATGATTTGCCGCCCTTGACATGTAACCAATCTTTTAAGGTGTTTGGAGGAGTAATTAGGGATGCCGCTGAAATGACAGGTTATTAGAGAGGCACACCTGGAACCTTAAAGACCATCGGCTTGGAACTTTGAGCTAAGCTTGGGCAGGTCCCAACACAGCCTAGACCTGGTAGAAGGGCTCTTTCATTACACATCTTCATTAATTTATTGATTTGGGTGGGGGTGAGTGAGGAAGAGTGAAAGCTAGGATGAAGGCAGGAAGGCAAGTCTCAAACACAACCAAAAATTCCAAATGCAATAGCAATCAAAAGAGACACACGCCCTGGGAGCTCGGCTGTGCAAACACTCCAGAAACAGGAATGCTCTTGGGACGCGCCGTGGCTAAACGAAAGGTTCTTAATGAAGTCTCTGCTCGGTGCAAACCCGGACTTCACAATACATAGTCTCACACCCAGAACATGTCTGCCTGGCTTTCCATTGATCGTCCCCCATTAGGTGGCCCAGCCCTGCAGCACCAGTGCAACTTCTGCAGCCATGCACAGGGATCGATATTAATAATTACCTTTCTCCTTCACCATGGTAACCGGTGCCTTTGGCGAGCAGCGCGGGAGGAAACAGGAACAAAGTCTAAGAGCGGGAGCGCCGCTGGGCAGACAGATCGGCTGCTGCAGAGGCTGCGGGCAAGCGCCCGGCCATCCACTCGCTGAGTCCGGGCTTCTTTCTAAAATCCCGCCCCCATCTCGAGGGCCGAGCTCGGGTGCCGCCCCAGCGATCGCCGCCAAGTGGTGGCCGCGCCCTGCTCGGGGACGCTGCCCTTCGGCCGGCGCAGCCACTCGCTACAGCTGCTGCTGTAACAAATGCAAAATTCCAGTGTCCTAAGCTCTGGTCACTGACACCACGTAGCGTTCCTCGCGCAGGCAGAACCGGCATCAAAATGATCCCCGAGCACCGGCCCCCTCCAGGGGTCTGATAAATGATTGCCGGGAGGGGGTGGGTGGGCCGGCGAGGGTCACCCAGGGACTGTTCCAGTAAGTCAAACTAGTCGATTGGCAGCTTATTGGCTTCCTATAACGGCTGTTCTCTCAGATTCAGCTTCTCTCAGACCAACTGAATCAATAAAATTAGCCTCAGTAGAAAAATAATGCAAATGACGACTTCCAGTTCATTTCCTTCAACTTTTAAGGTCCTGGAGGCTCAGTGACAATGAATAATGAATAATGATGTTTGACTTCCCTTGTGCCCCTTTACCTGGAACAGGGCAGGGGGAGGATGGGGAGAGAAGAGGACAGACTGGGACAATGAGAGGGAGCCTGGGAAGAGGCTTTTTTCAGGCTTCAGTCCCTCATCCAGGATCAAATCCAGGATCAAAGTAAAAATCTGACTTATCCTTTTAGGTAGGGTTCTGACTTCCCCCTTCTCCCCGATTCTTTAGCGTTTTCTAGACAAGCGCCTTTGGTTCCCTATGTGTCAGGGAGGAGCCCTCCCAGCCCACAAAGCAAAGGGTAAACAGTCACCTCCACATCCCTCACCAGGCTAACCCTGATCCTGGCTTTCAGTTTCTGACCCGCAGAAGCACAGGTCTGTCTGCAGGGAGCAGGTGACTTCCAGTGGGTGGAGTCACCAAGCCGCCTACCTACCCCTTTCCAGCACCTGTCTCCCAAACCCAGACCGTTCACAGGCTCCCCGCGGTGTGGGAGAGATGTGATGAGCAAGAGACACAAAGGCAGATGCTGCTGCTCTGGGAGAACAGCAGATGGACCACGCATCTTTCAGAACCAGAACAGGCCAGGATTAGACTGTTTTGCTGCAAATATTGTACCGTGTTGGGTCTAAGAGAGCCGCGGGAACAGAAAGGAATGAAGTCAGGCAACCTGCCTCATCGTTGCCTCCGAGCTTGTTTAGAGCTGAGATGATACCGGGCGGGGCTGGTTTTCTTCCGGCTTACAGTGGCGAGCTCAAGCGGCTATGACATTCCTACGTCTGTGATTCAGGGCTTTACTATTTAAAGCCTGGGCATCTCCGCCTATAAGAAAGGGCGAAGGCCCCTCCAACCCCTGGTCATCTTTCCTATGACACAAACTTCTCCCACAGCCCTCCCTGCCCCTATCACAGCCCCACAGGGTCATGTTTTTCCTAAGTCAGCGGCCAGGTGGAGAGTAAGCGCTGAAGAACCTTTAAGCGGCTTCTCTGACCTCCATTCATAAAGAAGAGCCTCGCATGAGAGCAGCGCGACCTCAGGGCTGGGCAGGGCTCAGGAGCAGGAAGAGAAGCCCTTTTCAACCCCCTAAATGTTCACGGCCAGCATCGCACAGTCTCCTTCCCCCACCCCTAACCCCCCCAGAGCCCTCCAGGAGATGCTGACAAGCAAAATGAAACTCAGCAAGCTAGAATTAGTTTGGCGCTGTGAGCCTCGCAGGTGAACTTATTTTATTATATTTTGGCTGCATAAATAGATTAGCACCTCACTGAGGCACTTCTCCCCAAGGCTTTCATGTTATTCGGTGCAAAGCTAAGGGAACAGAACTCTATTTATCTCCCCCTCTCCCTCCCTCTCTTCCTAATGGGTTTCTGGTCCAAACCAAATCATCATATAAATATTCCAGGTATTATAAATGCAGTGAGTTCAATTTCTCTTTTATTCAGGTGACCGTTTTTAATCCTGAGATTGTAGTTTATTAACCAAACTGATCCCTTATCGTGGCTCTGAGCCTACCCGTATACCTTTGTGGATGAACTGCTCAGAAAGCCCAGTTGAGGAAGACTCTCCAGGAGCTTTGGGGACCAAGCCAGCAGAGTAACAGCTGGGGCCTATTCATTTTCAGAGAAGCCTTTTCCAAAGGAAAATACTACACAGTGGTTCAGAGAGATTTCTGCCCCCCTCCCTTCTTGTGTTTTCCATGGAAAGAATTTTCCTGTGCCACAGTCAAAGTGAATGAGTCACCAGCATTTAGCTGCTAAATAACAGTCATATAGCTAAGGTCCCCCGTCCACCCTCAACAGTCAGACACTGCTACTTTGGGATAAAAGCCTCCACGCTATACTTTTAAGATAACCAAAGAGGATATTACTACAGTTATTTTGGAATGTAGCAGAGTAAAACCAAGTTGTTTTTGTCTCCTTGCCTCAGGGCCGAATAGTTAAGAGCTTAGAGAACAGAAGCAAAGCACAGATATTTTGTGCTTTATAGTTTGTTCAAGCTACAAGAAGTGCAGCAAAATAAATGAAAAAAGTTAAAAACTGTACAGCTCATAAGACGACAGGACTTTTTATTATCATTTCTAGAGAAGATTTCCAAAGAACTTATCTCAATCTCATTCCACTCAGATAAGACTTCATAATATAGACACCAGCCCGTGGGTTCATCTGTTGTTTTATTCTCTCAAACTGGCTTACTGCTGCCTTGTCATTCATTCACTCACAAAATGAAGGCAGGGTTGTCCACAAGTGACCAAAGGACAGAAACCATTTTGTTGGAGAGAAAAGCTTTGTGAGCACACAGCCACTCTTGGCAAAGATTCAAGAGTACATCACTTCCACAGTGCCTGCCTGTATGCTTCAGCTGTGTCTGACTCTGCGACACTATGGACTGTAGCCCACCAGGATCTTCTGTCCCAGGCACTCTCCAGACAAGAATGCTGGAGCGGGTTGCCATTTCCTCCGCCAGGGGATCTTCCCAACCCAGGGATCGAACCCACATCTCTTACGTCTCCTATTAACAGGTGGTTTCTTAACCACTGGCACCACCTGGAAAGCCCATGCCGATTAAGAGGGAAATGTGAAGACGAGAAAACAAGCAACTGGATGGAGTCCACACCCTCGCTACTCTCTTCTCTGCAGAGTCATGGGTTTCCTGTGGCTTATGCTTCCACAAGGCAGGAATTTCCAGACCCCTCCATCGTGGTCCCCAGGCTTCCAGATACCCCCTCAAAAGCTTTGGACTCATTGGCGAAAGAGTGCTCAAAATTCTTTTTAGCAGCATTTGGCTGAAAGAAAATTTGAGAATGAGTTTGTTATTTGCTTTCTACTTAATGTTTACATCTACCAATCTCACTGCAGACATTTATGGGGCATCAATGGTAGACCAGGTCCTAGGGCTGGCTGTATCATAGCAGGAAGAGAGAGATCACTCCTCAGGAGTTGCTTACCATCAAGTGAAGCAGATGCTCATGCACAAGGACTCCACATGATTAGGAAGGTGCTAAGACAGAAGCTGGTACACAGGACGCAGGGCAGTGCTGAGCCCAATGTCGGGGGAGTCAGCAGAGGCTTCTAGGAGGAATGAAAGGGCTAGACAGGGCTGCCAAATACACAAAGCAGGGAAGATCATTCCAAGTGGAGTCACAGGGCAAGAAGGTATCAAGATCGGTGTTCACAAGGATTAGGGAGAGCTTCAAGCTAAGGCCTCAGTGGCAGGTCATGGAGGTTCAGAAGGCCATGGTAAGGAATTTGAGCCTTTGAAGAGATGTGATGAGAGCCTCACACCTGAGCTACCTATTTCTTTACAGATTAGGTTCAAAAGACCGTGGGTACATTTCAAAGTCTGCCATGATGTGTGTCCAATCATACTGCCTCCTTCCTACAAATTGCATTGTGTTGGTGTGGCATGTTCAGTGTTTACCAGATTGTGCCCATTTGTGCCTATGTTTATTCGTTTTTCTTAAGAAAGAGCCAACTCATTGGAAAAGACTTTGATGTTGAGAAAGACTGAGGGCAGGAAGAGAAGAGGACAACAGAGGATGAGATGTTTGGGTGGCATCACCAATTCCATGGACATGAGTTTGAGCAAACTCCAGGGGATATGAAGAACAGGGAAGCCTAGCATGCTGCAATCAGGGAGTCACAAAGAGTTGGACACAATTTAACGACCCAACAACAACAAATATTTCCCCGAAAAATAGAATAAAATGACAGTCACACAAATAGCTTTTTGAGTAGTGCAAACCATTTGGGATTGACTTATCCTCCTGTAATAATGGCTTGATGTCCACAATGAGGCTGTGAGGGTTTCATACTTTTCCAGACTCTTGAGAGCACAGTCTGCAGACCTCCAGGGAGAAAAACACTAGGGTTGCTTTAAATGCATACACCTGCTCCCATCCAAGGTCTGAAGATTCAGATTTTCTGGTTAAGACCTGAGCTGCACCACCAGCTCCTTAAGTAATGAAGGACCACTGACTGGCTTAGCACACTGGCTTGTATCACTGAAAGTGACTGAACATCTAATTCACAAACACAGCTATAGCCCACGCTGTCCCATCTAAAAAACAACGCCCATCTTCTCAGTGGGCTGAAATAATAACTGTCATGACATTTGCTGTAATCTTCATGAAAATTTATTGGTAGTGATGATTCCAAAGTTTCCTAAAGTCTGACACAAATTCCTAAATGTCTGGTCCCTCTTGATCCTGCTCTTAGGTCTTCAATGGAGAATTCTTAGGATTTTTTCCAGGTGAATCTCACAGAATCGGTGACCAGCAAAGTTCTTTTCCATGAGTTCTTCAAGTAGAATAATTTACATTTGTATCCAAAACTTCTCTGTGGTCTTTCTCAGAAGTCAATTCTGAGTTTGGATCTAGGCAACAGATTGCAGCTTAAGAAAAATCACTAATGCATGTTAGTCACTCAGTTGTGTCCAACTCTTTGCAACCCCATGGACTGTAGCCCACCAGGCTTCTCTGTCTATGGGATTCTCCAAGCAAGAATACTGGAGTGGATTGCCATTTCCTTCTCCAGGAGATCTTCCCAATCTAGGGATCGAACCTGGGTCTCCTGCATTGCAGGCAGATTTTTTAGCATCTAATCCACTGGGGAAGCATATTTAAAACTTTCCATAAATAATCCACTATAGATATTAACTGCAGCGAGAATGTAAAAGTCAGTCACTTTCCTACAAGTGTACTGGAAATGGTTACTGGAATTCAAAGGATCTTTTGATAGTACAGAGAGTTTCATGGATTTTAGCCTAATTTCAGGCACATGAGAAGCTCACAAGAAGTACAGAAATAGCCCTGAAGTACTTGGGAAAAAGCCTCTTTTTTTCCCCAAAAATTTACTAGTGAGTTGGCAAAAAAGTTTGTTTGGGCTTTCCATACTTCTGCAAATAACAAAATAAGCTTATTGGCCAATCCAATATTATTAGCTTTTTCTTTTTCCCTAATATGTTCCAGGTAGAAATACAGTACTGGGAAAGAAAAATAGTTATTTACTATCATCTGAAGCTGGGATGCATTTCCTAGCAACACCCTCTTCTTTCTGGTACTTCATGTCACCAGTGGGGCTTCCCAGGTGGCACAATGGTAAAGAATCCACCTGCCAATGCAGGGGATGTAGCTTTGACCCCTGGGTCTAAAAGATCCACTGGAGTAGGAAATGGCAACCCACTCTAGTATTTGCACCTGGAAAATTCCATGGATAGAGGAGCCTGGCTGACTATAGTCCCTGGGGTTACAAATAGTTGGACACAACTGAGAGACTGAGCATTGCACACACATGACATTTATGTGAGCATTGCACACGCATGTCATTAGTGCTCCAAATATGATGACAACACAGTGAAGCATTTATGTGTCTATTTTTGCAAAAGGGGGCTCTCTGAGGGACGAGACTGCATGTGAATATCTGAATTCATATAGTGATAATCACAAAGAAGGCATTCGAGATTTGATAAATTCTAAGGCGCAAATGTCACTGACTTACCAAGGCAGGTCAAAATGCTGGCTAAATGTTCATTTTCATATCAAAAAGACTGATTTTGAAATCTCATTCAAGTAAATTAAAAGTAAATTCAGTCTCATACATAAATCAATTTATTGGCTGCTTGAAAGCAATTGCCAAGATGCAAACCAGTAATTCACTTTGGGAGAAACACGTTGAAAGGAACTTAACCAGGTAGCATTTTATGAAGTCTCCTTTATAACTACTCTTAAATACCACCTTTTCCCCTCTTTTAACACATTTTTTATTGGGGTTAAATTATAGTAATTCCCAAACTCAACCCCCAAGAAACTGTTATCTATGCCAAGCTTACTTCATACTAATTTTCTTTTCTTCCATTTTTCACAACTTCATTTTTTATTGGTGTATAATTGCTTTACAATGTTGTGTTAGTTTCCGCTGTACAACAATGTGAATCAGCTGTAAGTTAATTACCACTTTCGTTGTCATCTACAGGGAGCTTATTATGTGTCAGCCACCATTCTGGTCTCTTTACAGTCATTTATCACCTCATTTAATCCTCCTAACAACTGGATAAAATAATATTTTCTTTACACTTGAGGAAACAGATTTGTCAGACTCCAAAGCCATGGGCTCTCCCTTTGCTTTGTTGGGTCTTCATTTCCATAGGTCACAAAAGAGTCACCCTTTCCCTATGCCCAGCTACACACACACACACACACACACACACACACACACACACTTTTTTAGTCAAGATGCACTCAGTGTTTATCAACTTCTTTGGCATTTCTACAAGAAAATGATGTTGCATTTTGCCTCTATAAAATGATCTCTCCTGATATTTTATCCTTCATTGGCTTTTGGACTTCTGATAGGGTCTGCATGTGAATGGCATCATCTTGGCCTGCTGGGCTCATCTTTAGCTGGACAGGGAAAGATGTTGTACTCAGATTCACATTCTCAAGTCTTTTAGGATGCAGTTCCATCATCCATCCTCTCTGATCATCCTCAAGGAATAGCATTCTTGCGTGCATGCTCAGTTGCTCAGTCATGGCCTATTCTATGTGACCCCATGGACTATAGCCTGCCAGGCTTCTCTGTCCATGGGATTTTCCAAGCAAGAATACTAGGGTGGGTTGCCACCTAGCATGCCCTAGAATGTGCATGCATCCAAAAAGTAAAATAAAAACAGTTGAGCTAGTCGAGTGCAAAGTTCCCACACTTCTGGAAAGATTGAAATACATATGCCTCTAGAATCTATGAAATATAAATTATGCAATTTCAGTGATTCCACAAATAAGTTCAGTCCTCTTATATTCGCATTCGAAATGAGCAGGGCATAGCTTAAACACGAAAGGTCAAAATTCATGTCAACAATGTAAAATTTTACTTTATTTAGGACAACATTAGGTAGAATAAAAACACTTTGACAAGGTGAGAAAAAGTCTGTGGAATAATGGAAAAAAACTTTATGTTGTTGAACTTTTAATGGAAGGGCTTCCCAGATGGCAATCCACCTACCAGTGCAGGAGATGCAAGTGATGTGGGTTCAATCCCTGAGTTGGGACGATTTCCCTGGAGGAGGAAATGGCAACCCAATCCAGCATTCTTGCCCAGAAGATCCCACAGATAGAGGCGCCTTGGGGCTACTTGCCCTCACCATTCCTCATCTGTCCCCTCTTTTGAGTGGGCACTGAGAAATATGATTTCGTGCTTTGGCAGTGGCTCACTGGATCACAAGTGGACACTGGATGAACCAGGGGGACCCACACCTCAGCTGGCCAAGCACTTGCAAGGTATATCCTATCTCGAGAAACAGGATTTGGGTCAATTAGGTTTTCACTTCTGAGGCTCTGAACTCAGAGTAAGTCCCAGGCAGGAGCCAGTATTGTATTAAAAGATCAAGTAAGACCAAGCAGCAATAAGCTTTCCAGAGACACGCAGATACCAAAATCTTGAGGAATTAAAGAGGAAGCCAATGGCTAGGGAAGAGACTGGGACTGAAACGACGGTCCTGGGGCAGCCTACAATCCTATGCTTCCCGAGGCCTGCCTGCTCAGCACTTTCTGGGTTCCTATGAGTCCTCCCTATGTTCTTACACATATGCATTCCTCCTTCTTTTATTTTTTATTGGGACCATTTTTAAAGTCTCTATTGAATTTGTTACAAAACTGTTTCTGTTTTATGTTTTGGTGTTTGGGCTGCAAGGCATATAGGATCTTGGCCCCCTACCCAGGAATCAAACCTGCACCCCTTGCATTGGAAGGCAAAGTCTTAACCACTGGACCACCAGGGAAGTCCCTGATTCCTCCTTCTTTTGAATGTCGGTGTCTCCTTGGCATTCACTTCTAAAAGTCAAACCTGGTTCCTGGAAACATCGCAGTGAGTTAACGCCCCTGGAAGCAGCTTTCCATCAGTGACTGATGGGAAGATGGTAGACAAATACCCCAGCTTCCTTGTCCCTTGGCTGGGATATCCCTGGGGTGTATCTGCACTGTCTACCAGAGCTCCCAATCAATTAAGTCTTGGCTGCCCACACTGGTATCTAGCTTGATAATTCACCTTTCTCTGGCTTCACTCCATTGTTATTTCTTCCTGGGATCATCTTTCAAATATATGATTTATCCTTGAATCCTTGTCTCCAGGTCTGATTGGAGGGGGGAGAGTTTCAACACAAAAGAGAATCTAGGTTATCTATACTTTTATGCTTAAAAAGAAAGAAAAATTAGTCTTGATCCATTGAGTACTTTCTAGCCCTTTGCTTTAGATGGTAGAGACAGATTCTAGAACAATATGCTAAAGAGACCAAATTTGCTCATCAGACAGAATGCATGATTTTTTTCTCAAGAGAACCAGTGATTAATTAGATCATCTTTGTACAAACACAATGAATTTATATGCACACACACTGTGCTCAAGTGCTTCTTCCTTTAAATATGTAAACAAGGCTACTTGGATTAATTCTGGTTACAAGGATCAGAACTAAAAACTGCCTCATAAATCAATATGCCCTTAAGTGCCTTTTAAGCCTGCAGTTATATTTTAGGGGGAAGGATGTGATTTATGAAATTTATCAAGTTCTGTAGGAATGAGTCATTTTCTAATATTATTCTACTGTATTTCCATATATACTTGGGCTTTCACTTTAAAAATTTAAATAGTTTCACATTGCTACCATTCCACCAAAGACTGTGCTAGTACTATATGCCATATGCCACACTGGCTATATTTCTGAAAGCAGTATAGAAGGTAGTTTTATTCCTTTCCTCCCCTCTCTCCATCCCCCAGCAAAATAGAAACACTCTGCACATGCATAGGATTTGTTGGGGTTTGGGGAGATTGGAGGGAGGACAGGAAGAGAAATATTTAGAATTTAAATTTCCCTTGGTATTGGATCTGGATCCCACAATATATTTTTCCCTTCCTGAATAAAACATACTAAGAGTGCTGAGCATTTGCCAACATGTTTCATTGACTATTGGGCTTCCCTTGTGGCTCAGCTGGTAAAGAATGTGCCTGCAATGCTGGAGACCAGGGTTCAATCCCCAGGTTGGAAAGATCCCCTAGCGAAAAGAAAGGCTACCCTCTCCAGTAATCTGGGCTGGAGAATTCTATGGACTGTATAGTCCACTGGGTCGCAAAGAGTCGGATACGACTGACTTTCACTTTCATTGACTATTAAATTTACACATGGAAAAAAGTAAGGAAGCTATAAAAACAGTATGAAGTCATAGCATCATACAATTGAAGGCAAAGTGGGCAAAATTCAGTGAAGAATGAAAAGAAATTACCACTGATTCACTGATTATGCTAAAGATATTTACTGAACATCTACAATACACAAAGCTTCATAAAGTTGACAGTGATATATATATAGGTCAAAGATGCCTAGATTAAGCCCTCATTGAGCTTACATTCTAGTGAGACAAGTAACACAAGCACTGAGGTAACTTTAAAAGGAAGTAGAAAGGGGTGGGAATCAGAAATACTGAGAAAATGCTGTAAAGCTTTGAAAAATGCTTGCCATTGAGCAAAAAAGAGAGAGAAAGTTTCAAGTATTAATAGAACGTGGTCCTCCCAAAATACAGGAGGAGTTACAGAAAGTTGGTTGAGCTCTGCATCTTCTCACCAGTTGCTATGGATAGAAAATGAACCGGATTACTCCCGGTATCCAGATAAAAGAGGAAACCAAGAAATTTGTTGCAAGTACCTACCTGCGTCCTCTTTAAACTCTTAAAATAGACCAACTGAACCATGATCTATGCAAGTTCAAGTTCAGGTGAAGTATTACTAAAAAAAAGTAACATCACATAGTATTTCCACCAATGATAATATTGCAGCAATAGGTGACCTCAACAGCAGGGCAGTTATTTATTAAGTAGCAGCAGTACCCCTGCAACAGGGCTAGCTACCAAGTGGTTACAGATTTGGAGTGTTGCTTCGAGGACAAGTCTGGCCCGAGGAAAAGGTAACAGATGAGCCTATGCAGCTGCATACTGGGGTCACATGATAGCACTTCAGGGAAAAGAGTGATAGGAAGCAGAACTGGGAACTGTCCTGAACAAAGAGCAAATGCTAACTAGCCTAGAACATTCTAGAGATGTCAAAATGACCTGACGGCATGATCTGGGGTGGGCCAGGCAGAAAGGGAGAAAGCTGGCTGCTGGCAGTGGCTCTAACTATTTTAATTTAATAACTGTTTTATTTTAATTTTCTTCCCATGTTTATCCCTGGGGCCTCTTTTGTGTCATGAGAATTCTCCCTTTCCACTGCACCACATGTAAACCTCTGCGAACAGGATTTTTCTGGGCATTGTGAGTCAGAACATCTCTGACATCCTCTGATTCATTTCGGTTGCTATCTATGGCTAAAGAATGTGGATGAGGAAAGATCTTTTAACAGCAACCAAACAAAATTTGGAGGCTATCCTGAGGCACCTGCAGGGGAATAACAAAACCAGCTAACTAGCATCATCGAGTAAAGAGCCTACCTTCCTTTACATAATATGTTGGCAGACCTTGGCGTTATAAGGATAGGAACTTACCTGGTGGCCCAGTGGCTAGGACTCTGTGTTCCCAATGCAGGGGGACCGGGGTTCTATCCCTGATCAAGAAGCTAGATCCCACATGCAGCAACTGACAGTTCTTATGACATAACTAAAGATCCTACATGCCACAATTAAGACACGGCACAGCCAAATACATAAGTAAACATTTAAAAAATTGTAGGGATATACAAGGTTTTGAAGATTAAAGTACAGGGTACAAACAGGTATGAATGTAAAGAGATTTTTTGCTTTGGAGAAAATTGGTTATTTCATATTTGGGGAAAAATTCTGACTTAATTTGAAATTATATTAAGGGCAATTTTAATGCAAAATAGTGTTTTCCCTCTGGGGAAAACAGTCTGACAGTTCCTCAAAAAGTTAAACACAGAGTTAACAGGGACTTCCCCGGCGGTCCAGTGGTTAAGACTCTCTGCTCCCAACGCAGGCTGCCCGGGTTTGATCCCTGGTCAGGAAACTAAGATCCTGCATGGCACATGACGTGGCCAAGACCAACAAGCAACAACAACAAAATCAGTGATAACATACGGCCCAGCAACCTCACTCTTAGGTGTTCCAAGAAAATGGAAAACATACGTCTTAAGTCCATACAAAAAGTTGTATACATGTGTTCATACCAGCATTATTCCTAATAGCCTAGAGCAGAAACAACCCAAATGTCCATCAGCTGATGAATAAATGCACTGTGGTATATGCATACAATGGGATATTACCCATCCACACAAAGGAATGAAGTAGCGACACATGCTATAACACCAGTGAACTGTGAAAACATTACGCTTCTATGGGGTCGCACAGAGTCGGACACGACTGAAGCGACTTAGCAGCAGCAGCAGCAGCAGCAGTGTATATCTGTTAACCTCAAACTCCTAATTTATCCCTTCTCCCTCATCCCCTTTGGTAATCATTGTTTTGCTCTCTATGTCTGTGGGTTTCTGTTTTGTAAATAAATTTATTTGTAACTTTTTTTAGAAAAAAGATTCCGTGTGTAAGAGATGTCTCATGGTGTTTGCCTTTCTCTGCTTGTCTTACTTCACTGAGTGTGACAATCTCTAGGTCCACCCATGTTATTGCAAATTCTTTTTTTTGTGGCTGAGTAATATTCCACTGTACATAGGTACCACATTTTCTTCATCCATTGCTTTGTCACTGGACCTTTATGCTTCCATGTCTTGGCCACTGCACATAGTGCTGGAGTGTACACTTGGATGCCTCAACAGAATTTTAAAAACATGAGCACATTATCCATGGAAAATACACTTCAAAGTCAGAGTCTGGCGTTTTCCCTCCTCACTCCCACCCTCAACCCGGAACTTGGAGACACACATTTAAATTCTGAGCTCCCAGGAAAGCTTAGAAAATTGTTCCTTTCCACATTCTTGGGAATGTGCTCCCTGTGGGTCTTGGGCACAGAGGGCCCACAGAGGCAGTAGCTTGGCATGCCTTGGGGGCACCCTTCCCTATCACAGTAAGCCCACCCCTGGGTGGGCATCCCCTTCCTTCATCACCAGTGCAGTGAGGAGGGCCGGGGCTCTTCACCCCAGCCCAGCAGGCAGAGCAGGCTGGTGTGAGGGTGCTCTCTCTGGCCTGGGGGAGCGTGAAGGGCAGGCCTTTCATCTCCCCCCTCCCCTCCTGCCCCGACAGGCTAGGAGAGCTTTCAGCTGTCTTGCAGGTGAGATAGAAATCAGGGTGCTGCTCCTCCCTCCCTCGCTGGCTTTAGGAAACTTCGAATAGGGTTGAGGTTGACCTGTGTTCTGTGTAAACCAAAGCACACAGAAGAATGTTTTATATTTTAATACTTAGGTCTTATGTGAATACGAATTAGAAAAAGATTAGAACTAGCACACAAAAGCTACATTTATGGATATTGTGGTTTAGGGTCAGGATAAGAAAGAGGTGAATCCATTTAAATTCCATTTTAAGAATATATTAAGGACATACCAGTATGTCTGGCATTACACAATGGCATGATGTTGGAAGTTGAATGTGAGTGCCTGATGTTTGGGTGACTTGAGAGATTCTGGGTTAGAATTTGGTCTGTATTTCTCAGTTGCAAAGGCTGAGCTGAGGGAGGGGTCCATGATGCCTAGATTGAGGAAGTCTGTTGTTGGGAAAGGGAGACTGACTAAAGGCAGGCACAAGACATTTGAGCCTTTCTGGTCCAGCTCCCCTCAAACAGGATGGGACAGGAACCAACTCCTTTGTTGACTTTCAAAAGCGAGGAAGACCCGAATGGGTGTGGGTAGCCATGTCTCACCTTGACCTCAGGCGATGACTTCTGTTCTTTGGGGATGTGCCCAAAATAAGCACACCTGCTTTTTCAAGAAGATGCCAGAACCACAAGAATTGTACCTGCACCTATAGTGGTATCTCCAGCACTTATTGCATTTTCAGTTCAGTTCAGTTCAGTCACTCAGTCATGTCCGACTCTTTGTGACCTGATGGACTACAGTGTGCCAGGCTTCCCTGTCCATCACCAACTCCTGGAGTTTACCCAAACTCATGTCCATTGAGTCGGTGATGCCACCCAACCATCTCATCCTCTGTCGTCCCCTTCTCCTCCTGCTTTCAATCTTTCCAGCATCAGGGTCTTTTCAAATGAGTCAGCTCTTCACATCAGGTGGCCAAAGTATTGGAGTTTCAGCTTCAAAATCAGTCCTTCCAGTGAACACCCAGGATTGATCTCCTTTAGGATGGACTGGTTGGATCTCCTTGCAATGCAAGGGATTTTACTGCTCTTCAAAATATATTCCCCATGTCTTCCCTACTCCCCTACCAGACTGCAAACACCTTGAAGGCAAGAACTTTCATTAAATTTTGTTTAACTTGGGCTGGCATGGTGTCTGGCACCAGCTAGTGTTTAATTAGTGTTGATCAGGGAAGGATGTGGAGGAATGAGTTTCACTTTTGGATCTGCTGCGTGATCTTGGGCAAGTCATCCTGCCTCTCTGGACTTTAGTTGGTTGAGGTGTCCTTCAACATGGACGTTCCTAGGTCTCCTAGAGGAGCGCAGTGAGGTTGTTAACGGCAAAGACCCTGGAGTCCATCTATGTATGTGCATGCTCAGTCACTTCGGTCATATCTGACTCAGCAGCTCTATGGACTGCAGCCCACCAGGTTCCTCTGTCCATGGGATTGTCCAGGTAAGAATACTGGAATGGGTTGCCATTGCTTCCTCCAAGGGATCTTCCCGACCCAGGGATCGAGTCGGAGTCTCCTGCATCTCCTGTATATTGCAGGCAGATTCTTTACTGCTGAGCCACTGGGGAAGCCCTCTGGTCTATCTACCTTTGTTCAAATCTTGGCTCCATTCCTACTAGCTGTGTGGCCTTGGGAAAATTATTTTTTCTCTCTGTGCCTCCCTTTGTAAGGTGGTGATAATCCTAATACCTACTTCATAGGGTTGGGTTGTTAGGATCACATGGTTGCTATATGTAAATGGCTGGGTAGATTCCCCAACAGCTGAGCATAGAGCCACAGCTGACTTGTAGCTATACGGGGATCTGTGAAGGAGCGTGCTAGAAGGAGGGAACAGCAAGTGCAAAGGCTCCGAGGCAAGAGTGTTCCTGGCATGTTTGTGAAAAAATTAGGGGATAAACTAGGTTAGGACTCTTTCATGCCCTGTACTTTTCTCTCCTTATTATAATTGCAATTAAATACATGTTTAATTGCCTGTTCAATGTCTCTTTCTCCACTGGACTCTAAGTTTTCTTAGTGCAGGGGCCGGGCCTTGTTCTCGGCTAAATTCCTACCTCTCAGCATAGACCCTGGCACACAGGAGGTGCTTAATCATAATTTTTCAAGTCAGTAAGTAAATGTAGGGACTTCCTTGGTGGTCCAGTGGTTGAGAATCCGCCTTCCAATGCAGGGGTTGCGGGTTCAATCCCCGGTCAGGGAACAAAGATCCCACAAGTCTCAGGGCAACTATGTCTGCAGGCCACAGTGAGGGAAGCTCAAGCACTGCAGTGAGAAGCCCTGCAACAAGGACCCAGTGCAGCCCAGATTAAAAACATAAATTCAGTGGGAATAACTGGCTACAGGGTGAAAGCGTCCACTGCACAGGCAGAACAGGCTTGAGTGCGATTAGAGGGAAAGAGGTTGAGGAGCTGTAGCTGCAGCCAGAGGTGAACGCAGGGTGGAGCAGGAAGAGAAGGGGCCGCTGGGGAGTGGTTAATACAAGTAGCTGCCCTGTCTGGGTATCCTCGAAGGCAGGACTGGGGTAGGCAGGGATTGTAGGGCTTGAGGTGTGGTTGAGGCTGGTTGACTTGGAGCAGGAGATTTAACCCAATGGGTAAAACCCACTGGAACTGTCACATGCTGTGTTTAATGTTAAGTCCACGATTTGAGCCATTTGCACTTTGCTGCCCCGTAAGTGGGACCCCTTTATGTACCTTTGTGTGTTAACACTTGGGCTTCCCAGGTGGTGCCAGTGGTAAAGAACCCACCTGCCAATGCAGGTTACACGTAAGACTCGCAGGTTCAGTCCCTACATCGGGAAGATGCCCTGGAGGAGGGCATGGCAACCCACTCCAGGATTCTTGCCTGCAGAATCCCCATGGACAGAGGAGTCTGGCAGGCTGCAGTCCATGGGGTCGCAAAGGGTAGGACATTAGTGACATGACTTAGCACGTGTGTACTACTTAGCCTCTGAGGGGCCTAGTATTCAAATCTCCAAATTATTTTGTCATTCTCTCCATCATGGCATAATTTTTTTTTTTTTAAATGGAGGAAAACATGTTACAGTAGTGTTTGAGAATTTAAGGGGATTCAAGAAGGTCCCTAGGTATAACTGTCATGGGTAAGAATTCATCTCTTTGACAAGTGCTTTGAATGCCTAGTGTAAGCCAGACCCTGAGCTGGATGGAGGGGAGGACAAGGCAGAAAGAGGTGAAGTCATGATCAAAGATCTGTTTATGGGCTGTTCCTGGGTCAGTGGTCTGAGCTGGGTGGGGGCTCAGGCTCCAACCCGATCAGCTGCATGGGTGGCCTTGAGCAAGTCACTCAAACCAGAGTGATGGGTCAAAGTAGGCTTAGAGGTCATCTGGTGCAATCGCTTAGATTACTCAAGGTTGCACAGTCTCTGCACCCACCCTAAACCCTACGGGGCCTCAGAGTCCTTAAGTGGAAAACAAGGGCATTGGACCAGAGGACCCTGAAGCTCTCTGGCTTTAATACTCTGTCACGTGATCAGTCGCGTCAGTCGTGTCCGACTCTTTGTGACCCCATGGACTGTACCAGGCCAGGCCCCTCTGTCCATGGATTTTCCAGGCAAGTATACAGGAGTCAGTTGCCATGCCCTCTTCCGGGGGATCTTCCCAGTGAAGGATCGAACCCTCATCTCCTGCAGTTCCTGCATTGCAGGTGGATTCTGTAGTGCTGAGCCACTGGGGAGGCCCTTCTAATACTCAGAGTATTAGACAAACATGTTTCAGAAACATTACAAATATGGGGAAGTTTCAAGTGTGACCTCTGCCCTTCACCCTCAGTACCGGTGGGGAGGGAGTGGTTGAATCCAGCCCGCAGAGATCTTTCTCCAGAATGTTTGTGGGAGGAATGTGCCTCTGTGGAGTGGTCCCAAGGGGCAGGGTTTGGAGGTGGGTCCTCAGTGGGATTCAGTCCATTCCCCAGATTCTCTTTCTAGACTCCAAGTCCAGCCGCACTGCCTCCTCTCTTCTCGGTGTGCCTGAATCCCTTCTTGGATCGTTTTCCTTCTCTTTCTCACCTGAGTCCTCAGTCCCTTGATCTCCTTTGTTTTCCCCAGAGGAGGCCTGGCCTCTTCCTCCCCTTGAGGTCATCTGTCATTCAGTTTCCTTCCTCGTTGTCTGCTGGATGGGGTTATAGGGGAAGGAGGAAGGGACTTTTAATCCTCTAGAGGGAGGGGAGACACGCTCACCGTTGTCTGTGACAACGCTCCCAGGGGTGGAGTGTCTAGGGGATTGTTTGCATTGCTAGGACTGACTTCCTCATAGTACATCTCTTGCGTGTTCGTTATTCTGTGAGTCTCTGTACTGGCTTTGAGTTGCATTACCAAAGACCCCAGTACCCCAGCTTCAGGGTGCATCAGGCTCTAAGAAATGGGGAGAGGAAGAGGGAGAAATAGCCTTCCCATCATGGAAAGTAGACATTTTGGAAATTTCTGAAAATCAGAGCTGCCAGCCCTCCCTGCCCGCAGTGGGAGGGGAACAGGGGAGGCAGCTAAATGCTGCCTGGGTCCTCCACCAGGTGGGAGAGTTGCTGAGTGATGAACCCTGGGGCTCCTCCAGTTAGCAAACTCTCAGGGCAGGGATTCAATCTATCCAGCCGCTGCCCCAAAGCTGCTGTTTGTTCCCAGTCCCCAGGGCAAAGGTATTTCTAAATGTACATTTTATTTTAGAGCCTGGGAGCTCTGATGAGTAACTCGACAAAGGCAGTGCGAGACCCAGGTTGATGGGGCTGGTGCTGTGTGTTTGTGGAAGGGACACAGGCTGGGCTGAGGAATGCTTTATCTGCCGCCATCCCAGGTGGAGAGGCCTGGTTTAAGTGGGGTGGTGCCTTGTCGATGATTGCTGGGTTGGGCAAGAGGAGGGACTTGGATACCCTGTTTTTCTGTTTCATTTCCAAATCTTGCAGTGTCTTTGAGCCAGCGATGACAGTAACACCTCTATTAACCTCCCGGCTTCAAAGTGCTGCAAAGTGCCTTCCTTCTCCTACTCTTGTATGTGGATCCTCCTTTGAGAAGTTGTGCTCCCCTGTCCAGCATCTGCAGGGCACTCAAGTGCTCCACTTGAAACCCCTCCATTTTCTTCTCCCCTTGAATGTGCCTCCCTTCTTACCCATCTCCTCCTCCAGGAAGCCTTCCTTGAATGACCCTCAGTGACTTTGCTCAGGGCCTTCTCTCCCCATCCCCCAGCACTGAAGTCCCAGTCTCTGGCTGCTTCCTGGTCTTCAGAATGTGCCCACCCTTCCTGTAGCCTGGGAGCTCAGAGGGAAGGCTCTGGGTCTCTTCCTTGGGCTCTGCACGTGCCGGGCATCTATTCCCAGGCATGTCAGAAGAGGTCAGCTGAAGCCAGTGACAGACACAGTCAGGCCAAGAGCATCTTGCTCTCCAAGGCCCAGCCCAGGCACGGGAGGGGATAAAAGTCTCGTGCCGGGCCTCAGGGCAGGAACTTGCTCTTGACGATCCTTTGCAGCCCTGAGACCTTCAGTCACTGCCATGTCTCTCTCTCCCTGCCGGGCCCGGAGGGGCTTCAGCGCTCGCTCAGCCTGTTCTGCCCAATCAGTGGGCCGAGGCAGGGCTGGCTTCAGCAGCAGGAGCCTCAGTTCCTTTGGGGGGTGCCGAGGAAGCTCTCGTGGAAGGACCTGGGGTTCGTGGGGAAGGCTAGGGGTGCGGCTTGGGGAGGGGAGTGGTGGGCCTGGGCTTTCCCTGTGCCCTCCGGGAGGCATCCAGCAAGTGACCGTCAACCAGAGTCTTCTGACCGCACCGAAGATTGAAATCGACCCCCAGTTCCAGGTGGTTCGGACTCAGGAGACCCAACAGATCAGAGTCCTCAACAACCAGTTTGCTTCTTTCATTGACAAGGTGAGGGTCCACTCAGCTAAGCCCCTGTCTCTGTGCCTGCCTCCGAGGAACTGTTTTCGATGGACTTGGGAATGGGGCAGTCAAGCCTCCTACTCCTTTTCTAATCACTTCTACAGCCAAGAAGTCCCTCTTGTGGTCTAACTGGAGTCTCTCTGGTTATGCTGAGGCTATATTTAATTGGTGTTTTGAAATTCCCTTTATAGAAATGTCATTATAATTCATTGAGTGTGTGGGCAAATATTTATCAAAGGCCTCAAAGGCTCCAGGCTGGCCAGAGGGTTGCTCAGGCTAGAGAGCTGTCCCGGGGGCTGTGCCCAGGCAGGGATTCTGGCAGGAGCCTCAGGATCTCTGCCTGTCCGGCAGGTGCGGTTCCTGGAGCAGCAGAACAAGGTCCTGGAGACCAAGTGGCACTTCCTGCAGCAGCAGGGGTTGAGTGACGGGCCCCAGGGCCTGCAGTCTTTCTTCGAGGCCTGTCTGGTCCGGCTCAGGACACAGCTGGAGCAGCTGCAGCGGGAACGAGGGTCTCTGGAGGCTGAGCTGAAGTCCTGCCAGGGGCAGGAGGAGGAGTATAAAGCTAAGTACGTGAACCACAGCATCCCCATGGGGCCTGTTGGCAGCTGGAAGGGCTTGAATCAGGCTGTCTGCTGGAAGTTGTCCCTCCTCTGAGCTCCTGGAGTCACAGGACAGGCCTCCCCTCTGGCCCCTCTGCATCCCCACTCTCTCTGATTCTCAGGGGGCCCCATCTGCTGCAGGTAAGAGGCCCCCCAGCCCCTGATACCCAGGACTGGAGAGCCTCGATTCTAGCAGGCCCTGACTATGAGGGCCACGTTTCTGGTCAAGGTGGGGAGGGGCTTATTTAAATAATGTTCCTGTGGGTTTTTTTTTTCTTGAGAAATTCCTTTTGAGCAGGCTTTTCATGGGGTCGCAAAGAGTCGGACACGACTGAGCGACTGAACTGAACTGAGCTGAACTACCCGAGAGTCACAGGAACAAGGAAGGCTACACCAGGCAGCCGAACATAACACAGTGAGACCCAAGGTGAAAAGGCCCTTGAGACATCTGCGACAGACATCTGCTGTGAGTGCTCTTGGGCTGGGGTAATGGCTGAACATGGTAGAAAGGCAGGGTCTGACCATCAAGGGCTTGAAATTATGATTCTGGGAAATATGATTAAACTAATGGAACAGAAACTTGGGAAGTTAACAGGGGTTATAGATAACTATAAATCAATGAAAAAATGCTGGCTGTCTAATGCTTTGCACGCATGCTAAATCGCTTCAGTCAAGTCCGACTCTTTGCGCCCCATGGACTGTGTCACCTGCCAGGCTCCTCTGTCCATGGGACCCTCCAGGTAAGAATACTGTAGTGGATTGTCATTTCCTCCTCCAGGGGATCTTCCCAACCCAGGGATCAAACCTGCATTACAGGCAGAACTCCTGCGGCCCTGGCATTACAGACAGACTCTTCACCACTGAGCCACTGGGGAAGCCCTGTCTAATGATTTACCACATATTAAACAGCTGAAAAACTAATCTCTCCTTCCATGCCCTCCCAAGATTTAGAAGAAACCACTCATTATCATTTCCCACCTCAAGAGACTAGGGAACCACTTCTAGTCAACAAACGACAAGGCCCTGGCAGCCGGGTGTGGTGGAGGAACGAAGACCTTGGCTGAGGGCATTGCCTTGCCAACGCCGGATGCCTGTCACTGCTTTGTGTCCAGACAGCCACTCATGCAGCTGGCAGCGAGGACAGCAGGGCTGATGGGAGGAACCAGATATTGCTCCTTGTCACAGCTTCTAGGAAGCATTTTTTTATGGCCAGAAGTCAAACACTGCTCTCCGATTTAAGGTGGGGTGGGTAGGAGTCTTCACTATTGAGTCTGAGATTTGCCAAGTATTTAAAACATTTTTCCAACACAGCATCTCAATAACACCAGGAAGATGCAATAGAAAAGCCCCACGGAGGTTTGGGAAATACACTCCTCAAAGAGTGGACAACAAAGTCCCTTTTTAGCCTTTGACAGTGCCCAAGATCTTTCCCTGGCCCTTTGACATCAATGTCTGACCCATGGGGATGGGACTGATGACAACAAATGGGATGAGAAGGGACTTGAAAGTTAGAGAACCACTGAGTTACATGCCATGAACATATAACAAAACAGGAAACAACAATGTATTAATCACCTATGATGTTCTCTCAGTTTCACAGTAAATCTCAGAATACTGGAGTGGGTAGCCTTTCCCTTAAGACTTTTGAGAGTCCCTTGGACTGCAAGGAGATCCAACCAGTCCATTCTGAAGGAGATCAGCCCTGACTTGATGCTTAATCAGAGGTTTCTATGAAGGTAGGCCACTCTTAGGAGGAATCAAATAAAAATTTTTAAGCCAGGAAAAAATATCTGAATGCTAAACAATAAAACAGATTGCCTTATTCTCTGACTTCAAATAAAATCAGTTTTTAAGTACATATAATTAAAACTAATGGGGGCATTTCAGCATATTCAGTTACTCAAGGAAGCAAATTAGATGGGAACATCTTCCTGTGAAAATACTCATCCATTTTCCTAGACCCAAGAACTAAATAAATAAAAACAAAGAAACACATCAAAATATTAAGGCTAGACCAAGCAGAAAGAGGCCATGAATGAAGTGAAAAATGTCTTCTTTTTTCTTTTCAATCTCATTTCACTGGAACATTTTCTTTCTGCTCATACTCTGGGTATGTCTTTTCTATTTTGCAGCTCAAATCCTACTTTCTATTTCCCTGGCCACCCCCAGGTCCAGGTTATCTCGCCTTGCTTGGAAAACTAATTGCATTTATTACCTAAGAATGTATTTTGCTTCTCCCACATTTGAGCAGGAGAGAAGAGGAAAGAGGGGGAAAGCTCTTGAAAAGCTACTAATGCTAGTTTATCCTCTTCTTTCATATTTCTATTTTATTTCAGTCCTCACACCATTACAGCCATATGGTAGTATTATCCACATCTGACAAGTGATAAAACTAAGGCTCAAAACCATGAAGTATTGCATCTAAGTCACAACATCTAAAAGGAATGGTGCTGGATTTTGAACTTGGCAGGTTAGCCTGACCCCACAGCCCCAGGACTTGTGGTCACTGCACCAAACTGCTTCTTCCAACCTCGGCTACTTGAAGGGAGGGGATAATTTTAAGCCCACTTGATTCTAACATAGCGATTTGATTTCTACAAGCATCAATTTATTCCTTGACTCATACACTTACAGTCTTTTTCCATGCCAGGTACTATCATAGAGTAAAAATTGAAATGTGGCTCCCTCCACAATCTCAGAGAGGACCTCACAGTGTACTAAATAAGACAGGCCTATAAACTGGCAGCTCTAACAGAGTTCTCACAGAGTTCATGCATGGGATACTGTACATCACAGAGAGGATGAGGCAAGAGGCAAGACAAGCCTGCCCAGAGGAGGAAAAGCTTAAAGCAAATTCTACCTGCCTCTTGAGAAATCTGTATGCAGATCAGGAAGCAACAGTTAGAACTGGACATGGAACAGCAGACTGGTTCCAAATAGGAAAAGGAGTACATCAAGGCTGTATATTGTCACCCTGCTTATTTAACTTATATGCAGAGTACATCATGAGAAACGCTGGACTGGAAGAAACACAAGCTGGAATCAAGATTGGCGGGAGAAATATCAATAACCTCAGATATGCAGATGACACCACCCTTATGGCAGAAAGTGAAGAGGAACTAAAAAGCCTCCTGATGAAAGTGAAAGAGGAGAGCTAAAAAGTTGCCTTAAAGCTCAACATTCAGAAAACAAAGATCATGGCATCCGGTCCCATCACTTCATGGGAAATAGATGGGGAAACAGTGGAAACAGCGTCAGACTTTATCTTTTTGGGCTCCAAAATCACTGCTGATGGTGACTGCAGCCATGAAATTAGAAGACGCTTACTCATTGGAAGAAAAGTTATGACCAACCTAGATAGTATATTCAAAAGCAGAGACATTACTTTGCCGACTAAGGTCTGTCTAGTCAAGGCTATGGTTTTTCCTGTGGTCATGTATGGATGTGAGAGTTGGACTGTGAAGAAGGCTGAGCGCCGCAAAATTGATGCTTTTGAACTGTGGTGTTGGAGAAGACTCTTGAGAGTCCCTTGGACTGCAAGGAGATCCAACCAGTCCATTCTGAAGGAGATCAGTCCTGAGTGTTCTTTGGAAGGAATGATGCTAAAGCTGAAACTCCAGTACTTTGGCCACCTCATGCGAAGAGTTGACTCATTGGAAAAGACTCTGATGCTGGGAGGGATTGGGGGCAGGAGGAGAAGGGGACGACCGAGGATGAGATGGCTGGATGGCATCACGGACT
>SJYX01007974.1:228586-272752 GCA_006410675.1 Oreotragus oreotragus | reverse complement strand
GAGATCCAACCAGTCCATTCTGAAGGAGATCAGCCCTGGGATTTCTTTGGAAGGAATGATGCTAAAGCTGAAACTCCAGTACTTTGGCCACCTCATGAGAACAGTTGACTCACTGGAAAAGATTGTGATGCTGGGAGGGATTGGGGGCAGGAGGAGAAGGGGACGACCGAGGATGAGATGGCTAGATGGCATCACTGACTCGATGGACCTGAGTCTGAGTGAACTCCGGGAGATGGTGATGGACAGGGATGCCTGGCATGCTGCGATTCATGGGGTCGCAAAGAGTCTGACACGACTGAGCGACTGAACTGAACTGAACTGAACCCTGACTACTCTACCAACAAACTCCCAACTTCAGCAATTTGCAAAATAAAAAGATAACGCCCACCTCCTGTCCAAGCCCAAGGGTGTTGGCAAGGAAGGTCTGCTTAAAGCCGTTATCTGGGAACCTAGGTTTTTTCTACTTTTCTGCTTTTGCCACTTGGCATGCCTTCCTTCCAGGGCCACAGAGTTCTCCATGGGTCCTCTGTACCCAGCCAGCAGATAAGGGAAGAGCAAGTGAGAACACAGAGATCTCCTGGGACGTTTTTAAGGAGCCAGGCCTGAAGATGGAAGACTATTTCTGCTCATATTCCATTATTCAGAGTTCAGTCACATGGCCCCGCTTAACTATTAGAGAGGTTGGGAAAATGTAGGCCACCTACAAGTCCACAAGGAAAACGAAATGCTGTGAGCATCACAGTCCCTGACTCCATCGTTTACCCCTTTTCCCCTGACTCCTGTTAGTAGTTGTCTCTGGCCTGCTGTCATGCAACCAATAATACAGGGACTGGCAAACAACCGGCCTGTGGGTTATATCCCACCTACAGATTGCTTTTGCAAATAAAGTTTTATTGGAACACAGCCATGCCCATTTGTTCATTTCTTGTCTTTGGCTGTATTCCTGTGATAATGGCAGTGTTGAATAATTTTGATGAAGACCACAAAGACCACAAAGGCTGAAACATTTACTCTCTGGACCTTTACAGAAAAATTTGATAACTTCTGCAAAAAATACATAAGCTTTCCAAATTCCAAAAGTATGTTGATCCCTCTGAGCTATGTCTTTTCTTTTTCTGTTTCCTTGCCCTTGTGGGTCAGTTTGCTGCCCTGGGCAAACCAGTGAATGAGACCACATGTGGTGAAGCGTTCCATTGTGTTGGGAAGAACTTGGGTGCTCACTTTTTCTGGGGTCGTTGGGGCATTTTGGTCATTTTCATAACATTGCTGAAGTTTTCGCTATTTTTAGGCTTAAGGAAACTCTGCATTTAATTCTTTGCACTTAGTCAACCTCTAAATGAAGTTCCCATATCATCTGGAAGTTTTTATATGTTTTCAATTAATGGAAGAGAAAGCCAATAATGTGAGTGTGGCCAACTCAAGAACAACAACAACAAAAACAGATTATAGGAAGAGCAAAAACTGGAAAGAGAGCTGAGCAATGTTATGATAAGCCTCACAAACTGCAACCCTAACTCTACTCCTGTAAAATTATCTTATTGTTGTTACTGAAAAAATGCCTAACTGCAAAATATGATTTACTGCATAAGTTGCGCTATCTTTATAAATTATTATATGTCACTTAGGTCGTTTTAAATTAACAATAACTAGATGTTGCTTCATTTTCCCTCATTATATATGATGTTATTATACTTTGCTGTATGATCGAGACCTCTTGGATCCTTTATTTAATGAAGATTTTGAGACTTCAAAAGAGCCTGCCTCCCCTCTCAAATGGCCTTTTCTTGCCTGGAGTTTCTGTGATTCACTGCAGTACCATCAAATCCCAGCCACTCTGCCAAGCCTTTCTGCGGTATTTCTAAGGACATAGGTTTGGTTTCTAAGAGCACCGACACGTCTCGCCTCTCCCAGTGCTCAGAGTTTCCACCTTCTGGTTTGGGGCTTTGGCCAGACCCACGCCCTGTTCGCAGATGTGCCAGAAGGAGCCCAGACCCTCTGGCAGAAGCAGTCTTTTCCACCTGTGGAGTGACTGGTGGGGCGGTGATGTGGCTGTTGTTCCCCTCCCCCAAGTCACAGGGAGACTCTGGGGTTGGGGCTGGAAGATATGCAGTCTCTTCCTCTGGGCCCCACCTGAAAGAGAAGTTCTAGGCTACGAAGCTTATGAGGAGTTTTTGTTTGCTGCTTTGTGAATCTTGTTCACGAATCCCCCTTTTCCATGGATCACTGGGGCATTTGAGGACAGAAATTCCAGGGGCTCCAGCTGAAACAACGGGAAACCTCTCTGCCCGCTAAAGGGTCTTGCTAGAATGTAAGCTCCATGAAGACAGGTAGCTTTGTCTCTTCATTGATGGATTCTAGAACAGTCCTAATACACATTAACTGCTCAAGAAATATTTGCTGAATGAATGACTCTTAGACAGATGACTGACTGACCAAATGGCATTTGGGAATGACTCTGTGTCTGCTTACTGATACTTCTTTTCTCATTTCTTCAACAACAATAACAACAACAAAAATAGGTTTTATTTTGGTAATATTTACACACAAAGAAATGTATAGGCCTTCAGTGCACAATCTGATGAACTTTGAGAATAGACATTCCCTATGCATCCAAGGGCTTCCCAGGTGGTACTAGTGGTAAAAAATCCACCTGCCAATGCAGGGGACATAAGAGACATGGTTTCGATCCCTGAGTCCGGAAGATCCCCTGGAGAAGTACATGGCAACCCACTCCAGTATTTTTGCCTGAAGAATCCCAAGGATAGAGGAACCTGGCACGCTACAGTCCATAGGGTCGCAAAGAGTAAGACACAACAGAAGCAACTTAGCACACACATACCCATGCAACCAGTGTTCCAATCAAGTTTTATAATATTTCCATCACCACAGAAAAGAAAATGCCTTGTATTAATCAGCTTGGGGTCCAGCCTCCCTTTATATAGTCCCCTTTAGAGTTCTCATTTCATTTTATCCTATTATAAGAACTCATGTGAGCCTACACTTACCAAAATATAAGCTTGGTGAGGTTGAAGATACCATGACCTGTCATGGCATGTCTGGAGCCAGGTAACTAAATAGATGTTGAAGTAGGCACTTCTGGATAATCCGAAGATAAGTCTTACATCAAAGATGCACCGGGGTGCACGTGGCCTATTTCTGAGTGCAGCGCTGGGTGTGGAGCACAGAGAGAAGACACAGGGTGGAGGAGAAGGAGAAGCCAGCTAAGTCAAAGAAAGAACAGAAAAGGTTCAAGAAGGGCCAGATAGTGNGATTTAAGGTGGGGTGGGTAGGAGTCTTCACTATTGAGTCTGAGATTTGCCAAGTATTTAAAACATTTTTCCAACACAGCATCTCAATAACACCAGGAAGATGCAATAGAAAAGCCCCACGGAGGTTTGGGAAATACACTCCTCAAAGAGTGGACAACAAAGTCCCTTTTTAGCCTTTGACAGTGCCCAAGATCTTTCCCTGGCCCTTTGACATCAATGTCTGACCCATGGGGATGGGACTGATGACAACAAATGGGATGAGAAGGGACTTGAAAGTTAGAGAACCACTGAGTTACATGCCATGAACATATAACAAAACAGGAAACAACAATGTATTAATCACCTATGATGTTCTCTCAGTTTCACAGTAAATCTCAGAATACTGGAGTGGGTAGCCTTTCCCTTCTCCAGGGGATCTTCCCAACCCAGGGATTGAACCCAGGTCTCCTGCATTGCAGGCGGATTCTTTACCAACTGAGGGAAGCCCCTTAGGGAGACAGACCATTCCAAATGAAGACAGACCTAGGAGGGGTACAGAAGATAAGAGGGGGGACACAGCAGGTCTCTGAACCAGAGCAAAATCACCTTCTATTTTAGGGCATATGAACTGCTTTACCAGGGAGGGGACTGTCAATTCTGTTTTGGTCACTGGTATTCAGTCCAGAACTTTCTGCTTTGGGATGTAGACTCAGCTGACAAAGTAATCATTGAATCCTTTCATTATAACCTTAGGGCTTTTGATAACAGTGCCAATTTCTTCTTGTTTGTTTGCTGAGAAGGTAATTGCCCCAAATATGCCTCTTTCATTTGTACTGGACCCAAAAGCTCAGGAGGTCAGAGAAACACACGTTCAGAAACTTACTCTAGGTTTCTACTGGAAGGTGATGAGAAAACCCCATACAGAGAGCTTGTAATCATGAACTAGGAAAGAAAAATGTTTGCTAATTTTCCTTGAAAAACCAATTTATTTGATAAGAGAATCTTCAGATCTGAGTTATTAAAGTACTTCATCAGCACTATGATTTACAAAATTAAAGTGTGCCAAAGATTAGCAATTTCTATGGATGACCTGACCTTAAGCTCCCGGATTGAGGCCTTACAGTATCATGGTTGAAGACCATGAACTTGGGTGTCAGGCCAACCTGAGTCCAGATTTAGCTCTTTCACTTAGTGCCTACGTGACTTTTAGCACGTTTCTTAACTGCTTATGCCTCACTCTCCTCGTCTGTAAAATGAAAGTGAAAGCAGTACTTGCTTTGTTGAGTTTGTAAGAATGTTAAATGGGAAAGGCTATGAAGCACTTGGCATGATGTTGGACACACAGCAGGCCCTCGGTGAATGGACCCTGGTTCTAGGATGGTATGGCATCCATGATCAGAGATAACAATCAGATCCACACGCAGAAGCTATTTTTTACGTTCACTTACCTATTTGCTTTGTCTACACATCCAGTTTCTTGCCGATTCCTTTCCTGTTCTGAAATGAGGAAAACAGTCCCTTCTCTAGTGACTTTCAGGGGTTGTTTTGAGCATGACAAAGGGGAGAGACATATAGGTGGAGCCCTGCACAGCTCAAAACAGGAGTGAGTACCGGACAAAAACAGGAAGTTGCGGCATCTTGAGGTCCTTCTGGCAGCTGCAGGAGGCCTCTGCCAAATATCCCCGAGTGTCCTGCCAGGAGCTGCCCCTGAGCACTGTGGGGCTTTGCTCACACAGGAACACAGATGCCTACGGGAGGAGGGGCTTCCTTCAAGCACCTGTCCTAAACAGGATACTTCAAATTCACATAGTGGCTTCCTGGGAACCCCACTTCCTGTGCTGTGTGTATACTCCTGGGCCCCAGCAGCCCTGGAAACTGGACTTCTATTGGTTTACAGCCAAGGAAGACAAACAATAGAAATCATTGCTTTCAAAATAATGAATGATTTCATTGTACTTTTATTATAGCTAAAATTTAGTGGGTGCTTGTGTGTGTCACTATAGCAAGCACCTCTGATGTGCATGTTCTCATTTAATCCTTATAATCAGTGCTACCCTTAGACTCAAGCAAGCACACGTCCTGGCCCTAAACCATACCTTCCTCAAAAATGTCTAAGTCCCCATCGTGAAGCTGCAGAACCAACACTGGAACTGGAATTATTGATATATTAACACTGAACATCCTTATGTTTTTAAAAAAACTAAGTCCCTAGAGAATGAACTTACGGTTGCTGGGCTGGGGGGAAAGAGGGAGGAGAGGCATAGTTCGGGAGCTTGGGACAGACAAGTACACTTGGGACAGACAAGTACACTTGGGACAGACACTGCTACATCAAAAATGGAGAACCAGAAAGAACCTACTGTAGAGCACATGGAACTCTGCTCAATGTTATGCGGCATCCTGGAAGGGAGAGCAATTTGGGCGAGCATATATAAATGCATATGTACGGTTCAGTCCCTTCACTGCTCACCTGAGCAGCTATACTCGGCTATATCCCAATACAGGAGCTTCCCTGGTAGCTCAGCTGGTAAAGAGCCTGCCTGCCAATTCAGGAGAAGCAAAAGACAGGGGTGTGATCCCTGCATTGGGAAGATCCCCTGGAGAAGGAAATGACAACTCCCTCCAGCATTCTTGCCTGGCAAGTTCCATGGACTGAGGACCCCAGTGGACTACAGTCCGTGGGATCGCAAAGAGCTGGACCTGACTGAATGCACATGCACACACATATCCCAATACAAAATAAAAAGGTTTTTTAAAAAAATAAAGAGATAGGAGGGAAAACATATCTAAATCGCTTTCTGGTGCCTGGGCTGAAGCCAGCAGTGCTATCCAGGCAAGGCAGTCCAGCCTCCTCTTTGGAGCTCTCTCTCCTGATCCTCTGTGTCCCTCCCATGCTGTGCAGGGGGTTGACCAGATGCCTAGAGGCACTCTAGCCAGCCAGGGCCCTGGAGTCAGCTCAATTCCAGGAGGGGGGTTTGGTGAACAATCACTCTCTGAGGCTGGCATGGTGTTTTTTAACCATGATTGAGCAGGGTTGGACTGCTGACACATTGACTTGGAGTGACGAAAACTCTTTATATAAACAGGGTCTCCACAAAAACTATTTGCCCAGGAACCCATATGCCCTGGGGATGGACCTGTTCATAGCAATCATGTGAAGTGTGCATTCTTCTGCATACCTTACAGATGGGGAAATTGTCACTTGGAGACATTAATTTCCCCAAAACAACACATTGAATAAGTTGAAGAGTTGGAACTCAAATTCTGAAATGTCCAATCCCAAAGCCACACACTGAACTAATTCCCCAGATTTCCTTATCTTCCCCCAATAAGATACCAGTACCCTAGAGAAACACTTCCCTTTACCCAGGCTCTCCTTGATACTGTCTATTCTCTTGTTCCCTGCGGTTGAAACTACTGGCAAACCATTGCCCAGCACACTCTCCTTTGACCACAGGTTACCTGGTCTCCTCCTGACCTCCTGCCTTCTCTGCTGGCAGACCTTATCTCTTTCATGAGCATCAACAGCTCATTCCAGAAACATTTAATTTGAATCTCTTTTAGTAGAGTCACTGAACAGAAGCACCAAATTCATTCATAACTGTTAGTTCCAGAGGAAAGCTGCATGTTTTCTTTTTACCCCTAATTAATGAATTAACTTTTTTAACTCAATAAAGGGACTTTAGGTATCCACCAGCATGGGAATTCAGTATTTAAGAGAGGTGCCCTAAACTACTGCAACATGCATGGTCAGCTGGCTCTGAACAAATTTCTCTTAGAGTGGCTTGTAAGAGGCCTGAGGGCAGAAGTCATGGTTTCGCTATCCCTACTCCTCGTTCCCCTGAAAAGGAAGAGCCTGGAGTAGTGAAATGAAGACTGTTAAAGAGTGAGAGAGTCAAAGAGCTGTCAGCATCTGTCAGGTCAGTATCCTGTCCTGCCTTAACACTGATCTCCTGGCCAGCCTCTCGGTGAATTGCCTGATGTATGAATTGTATCCCAATTTGTTGTTGTTCAGTCACTCAATCGTGTCTGACTCTTTGCAACCCCACTGCCTGCAGCACACCAGGCTTCCCTGTCCCTCACTACCTCCAGGACTTTACTCAGACTTGTGTCCATTGAGTCAGTGATGTCATCCAACCATCTCATCCTCTGTTTTCCCTTTCTCCTCCTGCCCGCAATCTTTCCCAGCATCAGGGTCTTTTCCAAAGAGTCAGTTCTTCACATCAGGTGGCCCAAGTACTAGAGCTTCAGCTTCAGCATCAGTCCTTCCAGTGAATATTCAGGACTGATTTCCTTTAGGATGGCCTGGTTTGATTCCCTTGCAGTCCAAGGACTCTCAAGAGTCTTCTCCAGCACTGCAGTTCAAAAGCATCACTTCTTCAGTGCTTAGTCCTCTTCATGGTCCAACTCTCGCATCCATACATGACTACTGGAAAAACCATAGCTCATCCATACATGACTACTGGAAAAACCATAGCTCATCCATACATGACTACTGGAAAAACCATAGCTCATCCATACATGACTACTGGAAAAACCATAGCTTTGACTAGACAGACCTTTCTCAGCAAAGCGATGCCTCTGCTTTTTAATACACTGTCTAGGTTTGTCATAGCTTTCCTTCCAAGGAACAAGAATCTCAATAAAACATCTCAATATCTCAATAAAGCAGTTCAAAAATTAATTGAAAACAGAACACCCTACTATAAGTTAACGCCCTTCCCTGACCTAGCCTTAATCCAATTGTGCCATCCTCTCTAGCAAAGAATTATCTGGTATATATTCTGTTTTCTTGCTCTTTGGGGTCATCTTCACATGTTTATAGGGACCATGTCTAATAGCCTTCTACTTCCTGTATGAATTCTAGTACTGATTTTGACAAGGGGTGAGCAGTTGGGTCGGTGTCATCTTCTCAATAAAGAAATCATAATTTCCAAGTCTGAGAACTCTTAAGTGTAATAACTCTTATCCTCAGACTGGGCTTTCTCAATTTCTTTCCCAGGCTGATAGATAAGTGACCACTTTCTAATAAGCCTCACTGAAAAGAAGCAAGTTGTCTCACCATTTTACATCCTTTCTTTTTCTTTTCTTTTTAAATATTTCATAAGTATACCTAAGGCAGTTAACACAATTTAGATTTCAACTTCACTTAGGTCCTTTTTTACTAGTAGTAATCTGTTACCTTGACTATTTCTTTTCCATTCATCCTATATTATATGAAAGAAAATCATCTATCAATAGAGATCCTTCTTTTCCAGCTCTTTGCAACCCCATGGACTGTAGCCTGCCAGTCTCCTCTGTCCATGGAATTTTCCAGGCAAGAATACTGGAGCAGGTTACCATTTCCTACTCCAGGGGATCTTCCCAACCCAAGGGATCGAACCCACATCTCTCACATCTCCTCCCTTGGCAGGTGTATTCTTTATCACTGTGCCACCTGGGAAGCCCTCTTTTCCATCACACTTCCTCTTATAGATGGTTATTAGTACAAAGAGTACAAAGAGCTGCCTCGTTGGAAAAGACCCTGATGCTGGGAAAGATTGAGGGCAGGAGGAGAAGGGGACAACAGAGGATGTGATGGTTGGATGGCATCGCTGACTCAATGGACATGAGTCTGAGCAAATTCCAGGAGCTAGGGAAGGACAGAGAAGCCTGGCACTCTGCAGTTCATGGGGTCACAAACAGTCAGACAGGACTGAGTGACTGAACTACAACAAATTACCAAATTTGGAAAGAGACATTTGTTACCGAGACCTTAAAATCATGGACAAAAATACCCTCAGAATTTAGTTCCATGACTGTACTTCTGTTACATCCTCCACCCCTCCCACCCTCACCCCATTAATTATATATCCAAGATAGTGTTTCTTTTGAAGAATACATAATGGAAGAATGGTTCTAGACAGTACTTTATTACTTATGCCAATCACAAAACACAAAGCCATGTCCAGAGTGGGCTCTTTTACTTACCAAGAGGATCAAGGTTGCTCAACAAGTGCTCAAACGTGCAGAAGGCGTCAGGATGCAGATACATCAAATGAGTGAGAGTGGCCCGCCTGGGGGCGGGGGAGGGGCTCCCAGGGAAACTCACCTCCTCGACAACCAGTCTCCTTTTGCACGAGCCCCTGGTGCTGGCTTTCTCAGATGAGGTGGCTTTGCCTTTCCCCGAGTTGCACAATTTCCCCAGGGACTTTAAACCAAGGAAGCAAGGCATCTCGGCACAGATTGCAAAGAAATGAGAAGTAGATGCCAGGCTCCCGAGAAGCTGCGCTTCTCCACAGCTCTCCTCACTCCTTATTGTATTTTTTTCCTCTCACTGCCCAGCAAAGAAGATTAAGGAAGATGTATTTAAGTGATTACCTTCAAGCGCTTAGGTACTGCTCTATATATACAGATGATCAGGTTAAAAAAAAAAAAAAAGGACTACCAGGAACTCATGACTATTTTAGTCTGAGACATGAATGAATAGTGAAAAATCAGATTAATATCCAGAGCAAGAGAAAGGACAGCTTCAGTAGCAAAAAGTATTCCCCCACAGACACTCCTAGGATTTTCAATATCATCTGGTAAGAGTGTTGCGAATAGGCATATCTATTGATACGAATCAAAAATGCATATCAGAAAAAATTCAGGATAATAATTCCAAGTTCTCTGTTATCAGATTAATATCCAGAGCAAGAGAAAGGACAGCTTCAGTAGCAAAAAGTATTCCCCCACAGACACTCCTAGGATTTTCAATATCATCTGGTAAGAGTGTTGCGAATAGGCATATCTATTGATACGAATCAAAAATGCATATCAGAAAAAATTCAGGATAATAATTCCAAGTTCTCTGTGTTTCAGCTCTCATGGAGGAGAGAGCTCAAGAAAAGTTCTTCAGCTGCAACTAACAACCAAGCTAGCTCCAGGCCACAGTACATAATCCTTCTCATTTTCTACAGGGAAACCCCTCCCCTCCCCCTGGTGCCATGAAAATCCTTCAGGCTCCTTCCAGTAATCCAATGGTAATAATATTCTTAATGTTGTTTCACATGTTTTCTGATACTGCAGAATCTCTATCGGAATCACATGATGAGGGAGAATTACCATGAAGGTGGCTGCATGAATTAATAGTTATAAGCGAGCAGCAGCATCACACAATTAGCCTGCTGATGTACAAAGCAGCAAATGTACAAAGCCTGGTAACGAGTATTTATCCTTGACATCCACTCAGTCGGGTTAATAAGCACATGTGACCGAAATACCACACAAGCATCACAAGTCAGCGTGAATAAAACCACACTCCTTCTTCTGTCGTTGGGATATTATATTCTAAAAGCATTTTCTTTTCAATAAGACCCTTACACACTTTAAACAGGATAGAATTATAGAGCTGGAAGGGTCTTCAAAGATAATCTACTCCAGTGGTTCACAAATATCACTGCACGCAGAATTTTCTCTAGAACTTTTGAAAAATACAGAGACGGGGGCACAAGCTCAGACCTCTAAATGAGATTCTTTGGGGGTGAGGCCCAGTATTACTCACAGTTCCCCAGATCAGGACCAACATTCAGGAAACAGGGAACTTCTCTAGCCCTTTAATTTTAAGGTAAAGAAGGTAAACCTTAGGGATGCTAACTGGCTTTCCCAGGACAACACAGCACACCCAGGATGGAGTCAGGTCTGATTCCTAAGCTATAACTGTTTCTATCACAGGCATCAGGTCTTTCCATAAGGCTATAGAGGGATGAAGCAGAGAAAAGAATTATTTGCTTCTTTTATTGAGGAGAGTGAAAAAGCTGACTTGAAACTCAGCATTAAAGAAAAAAGATCATGGCATCTGGACCCATTACTTCATGGCAAAGATATAAGGAAAAAGTGAAAGCATTGACAGATTTTATTTTCTTGGGCTCCAAAATCACACAGCAGATGGTGACTGCAGCCACAAAATTAAAAGACGCTTGCTCCTTGGAAGGAAACCTATGACAAACCTAGACAGTATAATAAATAGCAGAGACGTGACTTTGCTGACAAAGGTCCATATACTCAAAGCTATGGTTTTTCCAGTAGTTATGTACGGATGTGAGAGCTGGACCATAAAGAAGGCTGAGTGCTAAAGAACTGATGTTTTCAAATTGTGGTGCTGGAGAAGGTTCTGTGAGTCCCTTGGACAGCAAGGAGATCAAACCAGTCAATCCTAAAGGAAATCAACCCTGAATATTCATTGGAAAGACTGGTGCTGAAGCTGAGATTCCAATACTTTGGCTACCTGATGCAGAGAACTGACTCACTGGAAAAGCTCCTGATGCTGGGAAAGACTGAAATGGAGAAGGGGGCGGCAGAGGGTGAGATGGTTAGATAACATCATCAACTCAGTGGATATGAATTAGAGCAAACTCCAGGAGACAGTGGAGGATAGAGGAGCCTGGCGTGCTGCAGTCCATGGGATCTCAAATAGTTGGACACAACTTAGCAACTGAATAGCAGTCTTTAATGCAGGATTTGGCAACAGAGTTCAAGAACCAGAGAATTCAAATTTGCTAAATGGCACTCCACTCCAGTACTCTTGCCTGGAAAATCCCATGGATGGAGGAGCCTGGTGGGCTGCAGTCCATGGAGTCGCTAAGAGTCGGACACAACTGAGCGACTTCACTTTCACTTTTCACTTTCATGCATTGGAGAAGGAAATGGCAACCCACTCCAGTGTTGTTGCCTGGAGAATCCCAGGGACGGGGGAGCCTGGTGGGCTGCCATCTGTGGGGTCGCACAGAGTCGGACACGACTGAAGCGACTTAGCAGCAGCAGCAGCAGCAGAATGATTCTAAACCAATGGGAAGCACAGTGAGAATAGAAATAGACTGCCCCAGAGGCATCCGGATTGGGCCGGAGATACAGAGCGTGGAAGTGTGGAAGCTTCTGATACCGTAGTCACATGGTGAAATTTCTCTTCTTAAATTTGGAGAATTAAGTCCTATATCAACATTGCCCCCAGAAAAAAATCCTTTCAAGATCTTCCTCTAAAAACAGCATTCCCAAGTAGCTAAAACAGGGTGTGCTTCCCTGCTGGCTCAGCGGTAAAGAATCCACCTGTAGTTCAGGAGACCTGGATTCAATCCCTGGGTTGGGAAGATCCCCTGGAGAAGGAAATGGCTGGCTACCCATTCCAATATTCTTGGGCTTCCCTGGAGGCTCAGACAGTAAAGAATCCACCTGCAATACAGAAGACCTGGGTTCGATCCCTGAGTTGGGAAGATCTCCTGGAGGAGGAAATGGCAACCTGCTCCAGTATTCTTGCCTGGAGAATCCCATGGACAGGGGAGCCTGGAGGGTTACAGTCCATGGGGTCACAAAGAGTCAGACACGACTGACTAAATGACAATAACAAAACAGGCTGTATGTGTTCTATTTCTTGTTTATTTCAAAGAGCCTTAGGATGAACAATTAAGATATTTTATCAAATGTTTCCAAAGTGTGGCTCCTAAACCAATCTGTTTAAAACACAGATGCCTGAGGCCCTGTAGACTTACTAGGTTCTTTTATGTTTTTCTAATAAACATACTAGTGTCAGAACCTCTGCCCTAAACCATTAATTCCTTCTTCCTGTGGTTAGTTTCCTATAGGACTGCTCTTTGCAACCTGAGGGCCTGAGAAGATCTATCTGCTTACATGTTTGTTCACATGGTCCATTTGTGAAACATATATACATGCTTATATACAGAAGCCAGACATAGTCACTCAAAACATAGGCTCTAGGATACACTAACGATTCACAAACATAAACTTTAGACAGATTATTATTATTTTTTAAATCCAGCATCTTCCTATGGCAAAAGTATAACTATTCTATAACAAAGCTGTCCCGCCTTCTTGTTTCCTAAATTTGTCAAGCATTGCCCACTAAGACGAATCCTGTAGCACTGACTCTATCTCAGTGCTTAGCTGTTATACCAGCAGAATCTAGTCAGGCCACTCCTAAATTTTTGGATAAGTTTACAGATGTATATATGTAGTTAAAAAGTGGCTATGTTCTGATACACTATACAAGGGGAAAATTAAATTCTTCTTCAATAAAAGGATTATATAGAAGAAGTTTTATCTACTTAATGAATTTTAGATCAGGATGAATCATAAAGAAGGCTGATAAGAATACCAGAGGTTTGTCTACTCATAAAGACAGTCTGATTACATGTAAATGTGAGATGCTGACTTATTTTTCAGGTGGTGGAGAGAGAAGAATTCAGATACTGGCTGCTTGGGGGTTGGGGCCCGCAATGACAGTGGGCACCCAGGAGCTACATTCTACTTTGTACAGTGCCTAGAGCTCTTAGCTTAACCTCTTCCACGTAGCTCATTGTAAACACCCAGCAAAGGCCACACCTCCAGCATGAAAAATATTTTTTCAGTGGAACCCACCTGACAGCCATGAAAACACAGCATAGAGAAGATCCTTAAAGAAGCACAGTGGACCTGTGCCTTCCAGTGCTGTACCAACATCAGCCTCTTGCCAGTTCATGTCAAATTACAGTCACAGCATTTACAAAGGAGTGCAGTGGTTTCTGGGATAGTTCATGTGGTTATAAAAGAAGGCATCACAAGGCACTACACTTTGAAGCTAATGCTAACTACAAACGCATAATTTGTTTGGGTGGCCTGCATATCCTATCAGGGATTCCTAACACTGCTAGCAACAGTTTCATTGCAGCTAAACAAGCTCTTCTTCTATGATAAGCAATGAAAAGAAACTGTCAGTGGCAAAATTAACCAAGAGCTTCAACCCAGCCCTGAGAGACCCTGGGCATTCTGCCTTTACACACTGTAGAACCTCAATAGTGAAATGAACCCCAACCTCAGAGCCAAGTACTTTGGGGGTTACACAGTGCTTAGAGGACAGATGCCTTAACTACTCTTAATTCGCCAGTCACAGGTCAATCCCTGCAGCAATTCTGTGCAAATGAATTCTGACTTTATTCCATGTAATGATTTGTCTTTATATTTTTCCAGACAAATGTCCCTCCTCCACCTTTAAATCATCTGCTAAAATTTATCTGCTTTTTGATAAGAAAAAAAATTTTAAGAGAGAAAATTACATTGGGAAGGAAATCCAAAGCAGAGAGGATATATGTAAACATGTAGCTGATTCACTTTGCTGTATAGCATAAATTAACACAACATTGTAAAGCAACTCTACTCCAATAAAAATTTTTTAAATGCCAATTTTTTTTAATGCTAATTTTTATGGGATTTAGTTTTACAATGAATTTACAGCCTGCAGTTTCATCAGTGTCAAGGAGGTCGCTTGCTTTTCAGTTTCGGATTTTGTTTTAATCAGAAGTGAGCAAACACAAGAGCTCAGCAAATCCACTTAAAACACCTGCAGAAGCTGACAGTCTTCAGGATGGTGTTTGCTGCTGAGCAGAACAGAGTAAGTAGACAAACAGCAGTGTTTTAAGTGGGAGTATTCAGAAGAAGGGGGACCACCGAACTGCTAGACGGTGACGTCTCGACCCACTGGAGGGTCTCTCGCTCCAGCAGCTATACCTGTTCCGTGCCACCAGCAAGTCTTAAGTTTAGTTCTCCTGCTGGCCTGCAACGTCAACCCTGTGCATCACCTCCACAAAGCCCCATGCCTAAGGGGTCTTACCCATCCCTCCAAAGCAGGCCGTGATTTTCTGAGCATACTGGCACAGGCTCCTGTCTGGGTAGGGCTCCTCTGGAAGATCTTCTTCGTCCATCACTCTGCAAGCAGCTGCCTCTCTTCCCGTAATGCCACCCGTTCAAGATCTGCTCAAAATGGAACACGCAGCCAAGCCCCCTCTCCCATATCATGTCCATTAATAATTCAAATACTACTCAAATCTGCTGAGCATTCAGGATTGAGCACCAAGGCACTCTGTGGACCGAAGCATAATTAGTTTAACAGACAGCAAGTGTCTCAGATTACCCTCTGACAATACGCTTCATAGACAAGATTTCCAAACAGCCATGAGAGGCAGGCTTGGAATGCCTTCACGGAAGCAGCCACAGATGGGGATCGGCTTGGGAAGGGTCACACGCATCCTCGGAGCTCAAAGCCCATATGGCTGCCACGCGCATCTTTTTCATTGAACCAGAGCACTACATTAGTGACCACAGGTCCCAGCCCACCAGGCTGGGGTCTCCTTCAGTTGCCAAAACTTCTGCTCTAAAAACACCTCATACTCCTCAACCTTTAACTATTCTGTGCTTCTTCTCTCTTCCCGGCATATCTCAGCCTTCTCCTACCTGATCTTTCTGAAAATCCACCTGTGCTTAAAAATGCAGCTCAACTGCTACCTTCTCCATCAAGGTTTCCCAAATCCCACCAGCTGGAATCAATTTCTTCCTATCTTTGCTTCAAAAGCAGCTCTACTGTGGCATTTTTTTTATACCCTGCTCTATAACACAGTTACCTGTAGACTGTCTTATTCCTGTGAGCTGCTAAGCTTCTGCACGGCAGGAGTTTTGCCTCGGTCATCCTGTTTTCTTCACATAGGACTCTACACATACTAGCTGCTCCATGCGTGCTTAGTCATTCAGTCATGTCCGACTCTTTGCGACTCTGTGGACTGTGGCCTCCCAGGCTCCTCTGTCCATGGGATTTTCCAGGCAAGAATACTGGAGTGGGTCACCATTTCCTTCTCCAGGGGATCAAACCCAGGGACTGAACCTGCGTCTCTTACATCTCTTTAATTGGCAGGCAGGTTCTTACCATTAGTCCCACTAGCTGCTCGGGATCCTATAAATAGAACTGGACAATTCTTGATAAGAAATCACTGTGACATACAAGTATACCATACTTGGACAGAAGACAGATATCTAGGATAAAACACACCATGGTCATTAGTAAGTGCTTTAGTGGTCTGAGAACTCCCGTTTCCACATGTGCGGCTGCAGGATGTGGTTATTTCCCTGCTGGTCAGGGCTTACTTAAGTGCCACTGGACTGGGACGCACTAGGTGACAGGCACATGCCTGAGAGGCAGCTCTCCCAGTGGTTGGTCATTAGGAGACAGGCTGTCCTTGCCGGTGGGATAACTAGCTGAGCATAGCAACAAGAAACCTCACTGTCAGCACTTGCCCCGGCCCCCCTGACGGAGGTGCTGGCCCTGGAGCAGGTGTGCAGTGTCTGCCTGTTTCTGCTTCCCTGCCAGGGCCCTCCCAGGAGGAAAGCTGCAGAGGGGAGTGATCCAGCGGCATGGTTTGAAGTATTCATAATTCATCTATCTCGACACAGAGTAGCTCCGACTCACTCTGGCAAACCTCATGTTCACTGTCAAGTTACTAGAAACTGTCAATCTATTTCTCCCGAACAATCTATTTCCTGACTATGTTGTAATCAGTGCCTCTTGCTCACCACATTTTTTCTAAAGATCATTCACCTCTGGACTTCAACTTTGACTTCCAAGAGGAACTCCGTGGAGTTTATGGTCACAAGACAGACATGAGACACATAAGGACTATAACAGGAGGCCTGCTGGTGCAAAGCAGCGTCAGGCTTTCCTGCATCCTTTGTTTAAGGCAGCTATCTTCATTCCACAAACATGTGCCGAGTGCCACCAATAGGACATGCCAGGTGTTAGTTGCCTTAATGATGAATATCACAGGGGCCTTCAGAGAGCATGTAAATTAGCAGGCGACATGGGCATGTATATGCCAAACTCTCCTGCAACTCAGTAAATCCACCCCAGTGTGTGTGAAAAAATGAAAGTTGTTTTAGTTGCTCGGTCGTGTCCGATTCTTTGCAACCCCATGGACTGTGGAGGCCACCAGGCTCCTCTGTCCATGGGATTCTCCAGGCAAAAATATTGGAGTGGGTTGCCATTCCATTCTCCAGGAAATCTTCCTGAGCCAATATCGTTAGTGAAATAAAAGATGGAGGAGGGGTTTGGTTTAGAGATTTGAAATGCGGTTAGCAGTACCTTTTAATTTTCTGTCTTAAAAGAATGTGTTTCAGAAAGAGAAGTGATTTATGGTTCAGAGTTTACACGGACAACTTTATGCATTTCTGTTACATTCCCAACAATAATACACACAAAAAGGCTTTCCCTCTAGGGAGTCCACAGGGCGTGTGTGTCAAGCCTGTTTCCTCGTCATGCACTCAACGCCATGCTCTGAGGTTACAAAAGTGCCTGAGAAAGAAAGATTGAGTCAGCCTGGTGCTTTGGGATTCTGGAGAATGGGATGTTCGATCTAAAACCAACTTATGGCTGCTGGGGGGAAGGGACAGTTAGGGAGCTGGGGGTGGACATGCATATGCTGCTATATTTAAAATGGATCACCAACAAGGACCTACTGTATAGCATATGGAACTCTGCTCGATGTTATGTGGCATCCTGGATGGAAGGAGGGTTTAGAGGACAATGAATACATTTGTATGTATGGCTGAGTCCCTTCGCTATTAACCTAAAACTATCACCACATTGTTAATCACTTATATCCCAATACAAAATACAAAGATCAAAATTTAAAAAAAAAAAAGAAGAAGAAGGGGATTAGAATAAGACAGAAAAGAACAATCCAAATAGAATGCTCCAGTGAAGTGAAGTCACTCAGTCGTGTCTGACTCTCTGTGACCCCCATGGACTGTAGCCTACCAGGTTCTTCAGTCCATGGGATTTTCCAGGTAAGAGTACTGGAGTGGGGTGCCATTTCCTTCTCCAAAGAAAAGCTTTATTCAAGTCATACAAATTGATGGAAAGAAGTTCAGGGAACACAGGTAGGGTCTTAGAAGACAGAACCTATCCATCCACATATAAACAGCTTTATTCAGAGAAGTATCACGGCTAGCACAGACCTGCCTGCCAAACCCTGCCCGCTGCCATTCTTTAGTGTCGGAACCTAAGAAAGCTCCTAGAACACACCCACAAATGCACTTCACCCTGACTCATTCTTGCACTGCCTCTCTCAGCACTTGCTTTTCTCCAAGTCCTTTTAAACCACAGTTTTGTGAATCACGGCAGCAGTCCCATGAGGCCCGAGGATGGCAAGCTCGCCAAGGAGCCCCCACAGCTCAGACTGACAAACTGAGACCCGGGAGGGGAATTCCGCTTCTTGAGATTAAACTCACAGTCGTTATTAGAGGTCTGAAAAGAACCCATGCTGCTCAGAGGCCAGTCTGAGACCGTAATAGCAATAAAAGATGCCATTGGCTATTTTGAAGTTCAGGGCTGTAAAAGGTTTTGGAGCTCAGTGGCTACAGACAGACACCTGTTTTTCTAACAAAGGAGAATTTTGTTCTTTCCATAATCTGGACTGAAGTGGTGACTATCTACTGCAGCCTTTATCTAGAAGGGACAATGTACTGGATACAAAATTGGGAGTCTCTGACATGAGAGATGTCTTCAGGCAGAATCATAGTCCAGGCATTGTTTCAGGTACTGGTCAAAACAGGGTAGGCAATACCTAAGAGATAATTTATTGTGGTGTAGAAAGAAAATTCCCTCTATAAAAATATATACATAACATCTTACTCTTTAACATTTTAAAAATATGTATGCTTTAGACCATATATGAGATTAACATAGGTCAAAAGAGTATTATTTGTTAGTAAATAATAAACATAAATTGGTAAGTTTTTTTCACCGCTAAGGATGCAGAGTCAAGAGTTTGGAGACCGGGGGTTACTCTGAAAACAGATCATAAGGAAATGTACAAGAACTCAACCAGAGGTAGGTACTAAATAATGGATGAAACCAAAGCTAAAAATAAACAAAGGAGAACAACGTGATGGGTAAATGCATGGGCTCTGGATTAAGAAAATCTCACTCAGATCCTGGCTCTGCTGCTTCTGCTGGGCAACCTCAGGCAAGTTCTTCACTTATTTAAACCTTGGTTGCCTTCTGTGTAAAATGGATATAATGATAGTATCTCCCTTGTGCCTGTAGTAGTCTCTTATACTTAGGAGGGGATCTATACATGTTAATTCAAAGGCTACATAATCAAACACTTACAGGACTGAAAATAGACATTAAAACAACAATTGAGGCAGTAGGTTGGTCCTGAGATATTATACTTGTGATACTTGTAACAATACTTGTGTGTAAAGTATGTTATCTACCTAAAGAAGGAGCCACCACTCAGATCTAGGCAATTACTGCTGTTTTAGAATGCCAGTCAAGGATTGCCAAGTGTTCAGACTTTTATGCGAACTCCCCCAATTTCAAATATTTGCAAGTAATTACAAAACACACACACACACACACTCACACACAACTGTCTGTATATCTCTGCCACAACCAAAAAAGAGAAAGAAAAAAAAAAAAAAAACCATGTTCACAGGCCTGTGGTGGCCTATGTCTACCAGTCTGGGATCTATGTATTAGTTATCACAAGCCTATGATGTAAACCCTCCTACTCACCAAACTTAAACCAAACAGTAACAGTTGTGATTGATTTCAGGTACTAGAGGAAGGCAAAGGGGCGGAAGACTTTTAGAAGCATTGGAATTTTTCACATTACCAGATTCATACTTTCTTGTTTGCAGAACTGGATTTTAATTATGGAATTTCTGTTATGAACCACCACAAACTAGCCATTATCCTCAGACTACTCAGTGTATGACACCAACAGCAGTACTTCCAGAGCAAATCTGACCACACTTTTTCCTTGCCACAAATGCAAGAGCGTGCCTTTTCTCTTACACGGCTTTCTTTATACCTACATTATATATTCATTTATCTTTAGTCACTAGTAGCATACTACTACGCATTTTACTCTATATTTCTCCCCTTAATTTTTTGTTTCTTTCATGAAATTAAGAGTCATCTACAGTAAAAAGTATAGATCAATGAGTTTTGACAAATGCTTCTGCCCTCGTAACTCATATCTCTATCAAGATAGAGAAGTCATCCATCTCTTCAGAAAATCCCCTGTGCTCTGCCCCAGTCCCTCTCCACCCCCACAAGAGAACAACCACCGTTCTGCTTTCTGTCACCACTTTTCTCATGCTAGAGCTTCATATAAATACAACTATCCAGTTTGTACCCTTTTTCCCCCAGCTTCTTTTGCATCAGTGTGTTTTTGAGATTCATCCATGTTTCCCCATTACATTTTGCTTCTCACATTTCCCCCAGTGCAAAAATCACAGCTTCTCTCCAGTATGCTATAAATCATCATCTGACATTATTATCCCAGGATGCTATGTCTGCTAAGTCGCTTCAGTCATGTCCAATTCTGCAACCCTATGGACTGTAGCCCACCAGGCTCCTCTGTCCATGGGATTCTCCAGGCAAAAATACAGAAGTGAGTTGCATGCCCTCCTCCAGGGCATCTTCCCCATCCAGGGATCGAACCCACATCTCTTATGTCTCTTGGATTAGCAGGTGAAGTAAATGGCAACCCACTCCAGTGTTCTTGCTTGGAGAATCCCAGGGACGGCGAAGCCTGGTGGGCTGCCGTCTATGGGGTCGCACAGAGTCGGACACGACTGAAGTGACTTAGCAGTAACAGTAGCAGCAGAAGCAGCTTAGCGGCGGCAGCAGCAGTGCCACTTGGGAAGCCCCTATTATCCCACAGTAAACACCAGTTCATGAACTTTTGGAAATGGAAAGCAATGCAAAACTTAACTTTTGGAGTCTTAAAACATACTAGTGTTGATATCATGTCACTGATTGGGGCAGGCCGTGATCCAGGGGCCACCTAAGTGGACGGTATTAGAGGATGGGAGAACTACAGGCTATGCCAAATTGGAAAGCGCAGTGCTTGAGGGAGAGAATCTATTGGAAGAGCTACCTGTCTCTGTAAATACTGAATCAGAAAGAGAAGTGGGAATGAGGAAGAAGTCAATTATGCATGAGCATTTAGGAGGACAAAGGGAAGGGAAAGGACCCAGTCCAGGCAGAGATAAGGAAAACAAGATCGTTCTGCGATCTTCCCACAAATATAGGGTGTCCCACAGAGCCACTGCTCTCTTGCATGGATTCATACACCCAGTCACCCTGAGCATGAACGTTGTTCACAGGCAGTGACTCCAACGGGCAAGTGACCAGAATAAAAGGAAGTGGATGCTTAGTAAGGGGGAAGGAACTCTGTCATGTCAGGGGTTTGGTTAGAACCCCCAAAGATTAGAACTTGAGTGATCAGAAAAAAGTAGAGCCATTGAGAAAAGAGACATGGGGAAGAGAATGAGTTTGGGTTGAAAAGGTGATGATGAGCTAATTTCAGAGGTAATGAGTTTAAGACGTCATCAGAGCATCCATGGAGTGGTGACCAGCAGGAAACTGGGCATGCTGCTGTGGCTCCCAGGGGAGAAGTCAAAACCAGAGATGTGGCTTCGGCGGCATCCACCAAAGTGAGGGTCGAGGCCGTGGGAATGAAGGAAAGATGGAAGAACTCGTTGGACTGTGAACTCCTTGAGAGCAAAAGTGGTCTCCCTCATTTCTGTGTCTGTTTCAGGGGAGATGCTTCATAGATATTTATGAGCATTGGACCTTAAAATGAATACTACATGGAAGTTACCTGGGAAAAATATTAAAATTACCCATATATATTCAATTTACTGAAACTGACCCTCTGCACATAAATGCTCAAAACCTCTCAGCTCATTGCATTAACTAAATGATTCAACTCAGCAGTACTTCCCAGCATTCTAATTAAAGTCACATACATTTTATTGACTAAAATTTCCAGTAAGAGCAGAATGCTATTGCTTACCCTGCCAAGAAAAGAGAAGCAGTTAAAAAAAAAATACAAAAGACTTCACTCCATCTTTCAATTCATCAGGGAGATACTCAGCAGTACTTCCCAGCATTCTAATTAAAGTCACATACATTTTATTGACTAAAATTTCCAGTAAGAGCAGAATGCTATTGCTTACCCTGCCAAGAAAAGAGAAGCAGTTAAAAAAAAAATACAAAAGACTTCACTCCATCTTTCAATTCATCAGGGAGATTTTGAAAATGTAGTAATTAAACTCACGTAAGAAGATATAGGTTTGCAAAGAACAGATTCAGAAAAACATTGGATTCTAAAGAATATGATCCCTTCTACAACCGACTTCATGATTATAAATGTGTACCCACTAGTAAAAATGTGCATGGAAAAACCTACACGTGGCATAAACGATGATCTGTAAAAAGGCAATTAAATCAGCACTTATTGAGCATTTCTTTGCACACAGCCTGGCAATAGGTTTTTGTGTTTGTTTGTTTTTCACTTTTTGATGGAAACAAAAGTAGTCTTTAAAAGATTTCAATATAGGAACTCACAAGACATAGCAAACAAAAATAGCCTACACCAGGATGAAGNGGCATAAACGATGATCTGTAAAAAGGCAATTAAATCAGCACTTATTGAGCATTTCTTTGCACACAGCCTGGCAATAGGTTTTTGTGTTTGTTTGTTTTTCACTTTTTGATGGAAACAAAAGTAGTCTTTAAAAGATTTCAATATAGGAACTCACAAGACATAGCAAACAAAAATAGCCTACACCAGGATGAAGTGAGTGGTGGATGTCTTCAGCAGATGGATCATTTGGAGATCTGTGTGTGTGTGTGTCTGTGTGTGTGTGCGTGCGTGTTTCTGGTTTTTTTTTTTTTCCCAGAGGAGAGAATGCCTTGGCACAATTAATTTTTAAACTCACATTGGCACCTGGAGAAGCAGTGGGGAGGGGAGGGTGGGAGAGGGCAGGAAGTCTCAAGATAGAGAACAGAGCAAATGGTAATGCCGGAAGACTATAAAGGATAGGAAATGAGCTTTTTAGGAATAAGAATTACAAATGATGCCTGAAAAGATCAACATGTTAAGCATTAAAAACAAAGCACTTATACACTTGAAAGTGTGAAAGTGAAAGTGGCTCAGTTGTGTCCCCAGGCCAGAATACTGGAGTGGGTAGCCTTTCCCTTCTCCAGGGGATCATCCCAACTCAGGGATCAAACCCAGGTCTCCCGCATAGAAGGTGGATTCTTTACCGGCTGAGCCACCACAGAATCCAGGAAGAGAACAGAAACACGGTCAGCCAACACAGACTGAGGAACACAGGCCAAAGGCAGCACCACGCAAGGTCAGCTGTCCACCCCATGCCTGCTTCGCACTGTGACCTTCCCTAAACGCTGTCTCGGCCCCTCTGGGGTCCTCTCCATGAAGCTTTCTCTAAGTCTACAACTCCTGAATTTGCCTGTCTCTAAATGGCTATTTTCCTTCCCCAAATATCAAAACGGATTTATGATCGAAGTTCAAGTTATTGCAAATATCTCCTTAGTTATACTTTTTACCACTTCAACTTTTCTGTTATAGAAGGAATATACTTCATTAGAGAAACTTTGGAAGACAGACCCTGAGAACTGTTACTAACACAGTTTTACCATTTGGAAATCACTTATTCTTCAGTATACTTTCAATTTTCTTCCTATGAATTTATGCCAGATCATATTTCACGTACAATTTATAACTTTGGCTTATCAAAACTTTTCCCCATGTTATTCAAATCTATTACTGTGATTTTTAATGTTAAAATTTTAATTGAAATTTGTCTTACATGCAGTAACATTCACAAATTTCAAGCATTCGGCTCAGTTAGTGAATTTTTTCATGTATCCCTGTAACCACCTCCAAGATCAAGGTCTAGATCTGTGCCTCTCTGTGTGTGTGTGTGAAAACAACAGTAAGAAAGGAAATTAACCAGAGAAAAGAGAACATCTCAAGAAAATATAAAGTTTATAACAAATTAAAAGACAATGTAAGACCCAGAAATCCCACTCCTGGGCTATACCCTGAGAAAACTATAATTCAAAAAGACACATGTACTCTAGTTTTCATTGGAACACTATTTACAGCAGCCAGGGCATGGAAGCAACCTAGCTGTCCACTGACAAGGAATGGATAAAGAAGATGTGGTACATATATATACTGAAATATCACTCAGCCATGAAATGGAAGGGAATTGGGTCAGTTGCAGTGATGTGGATGAACCTGGAGTCTATCACAGAGCGTGAAGTCAGAAAGAGAAAAAGAAATATTGCATATTAATGCATATATATGGAATCTAGGAAAATGATGCTGTTGGACCAATTTGTAGGGCAGAAACATAAATGTGGATGTAGAGTATGGACTCATGGACACACTGTGGGAAGGTGAGGGTGAGACAAACTGAAAGAATAACATTGCCATATATATACTACCATGTGTAAAATAGATGGCTAGTGGGAAGCTGCTGTATAACACAGGGAGCTCAGCTAAGTGCTCTGTGATGACCTAGAGGGGTGGGACGGGAGGGTGGGAGTTTCCAGAGNTGAAAGAATAACATTGCCATATATATACTACCATGTGTAAAATAGATGGCTAGTGGGAAGCTGCTGTATAACACAGGGAGCTCAGCTAAGTGCTCTGTGATGACCTAGAGGGGTGGGACGGGAGGGTGGGAGTTTCCAGAGGGAGCAGATATATGTATACATATAACTGATTCACGCCATCGTACAGCAGAAAGCTAACACAATATTATAAAGAAATTATACTCCAATTAAAACAAGATAACATAAGATAATAATAAATAACAGTGAGAGTGGATTTATATGATCATGCTACCTGGGAAAAATTGCATTTTTCCAAAAAACTCAGGGGACTTCAAATGATGTTCTTAAAACCTACCAGGGATTTGTTTTAATTTTATTGCTACCCTCAGGTACAATAGTCATAAATGCTGATGGTAAATGAATAAACAGGTATTAAAGATTCTATGCAAAAAAAAATTCTTTATTTTCTAATAGTCTTCTGGGCTTTTTTCTATCTTCAAATATGAGGGGAGCATAATGATTGGTAAGGAAAATCTAAGGGAAATACAATTGAGGTGGAAAAATATCCGCTTGAATCCTGCATATTGTTTCCTTTTTTAAAAAAAAAAACCTTTATTTTTATTTTAATTATTTATTTATTTGGTTGTGCTGAGTCTTAGTGGTGGCTTGCAAACACTTAGTTGTGACATGTGGGATCTAGTTCCTTGATCATGGATCAAACCCAGGCCCTCTGCTTCGGGAGTTCTGTGTCTTAGCCACTGGACTACCTGGAAAGTTCCTGCAAACTGTTTCTTAAAAGTTAAAAATAAATCATTCATATTAATCCCTCTGGTTCCTTTATACAAATCTAGGTCACATTAGTCAAATGCAACTTTTTTAGTGGCATAAAATCAAATCACTTTAATTAGTTATTTCATTTTATTTTCAAATGCTTTCTTCCTCATCCACCAACTAAGCAAAAATATTAACATTCTTAATAAACATGTTTTCAAACAGGCATTCAGAAACAGAAATCATTTGTAGCAAATAATACTTTTAGAGTGATGAGTTCTCATTCTGAATGGACCACATTAACCTGTGGTAAAATCTACCTTACTTGCTCCTTGAAAGAAAAGCTATGACAAACCTAGACAGCATATTAAAAAGCAGAGACATTACTCTGCAAACAAAGGTCCATCTAGTCAAAGCTATGGTTTTTCCAGTAGTCATGTATGGATGTGAGAGTTGGACTATAAAGAAAGCTGAGTGCTGAAGAATTGATGCTTTTGAACTGTGGTGTTGGAGAAGACTCTTGAGAGTCCCTTGGACTGCAAGGAGATCAAACCAATCAATCCTAAAGGAAATCGGTCCTGAATATTCGTTGGAAAGACTGATGCTGAAGCTGAAACTTCAATACTTTGGCCACCTGATGCGAAGAACTGACTCATTGGAAAAGACTCTGAGGCTGGGAAAGATTGAAGGCGGGAGGAGAAGGGGACAGCAGAGGATGAGACGGTTGGATGGCATCACTGACTCAGTGGACCTGAGTTTGAGCAAGCGCCAGGAGTTAGTGATAGACAGGGAAACCTGACGTGCTGCACTCCATTGGGCGGCAAAGAGTCAGACACTACTGAGCGACTGAACTGAACTGAACTGAAAATCTANGGTTTAGAAGGAAAAGAGGTATAAATAAAAATAAACTCTTCTACAATGTATGTAGTGCTTTATGGTTTAGAATTTGGTATACATAATCTCATTTTATTCTTACCCCAACCTCCAAACTAATTGTTCATATTGTCTCTTTAAGAAGGACTTTGAATTTCATAAAGACTAATTTTAGCTCAAATGAAGTGACTGATTTAAAATTCCATGATTTGGCTCTTGTGTCATGCTCAGTCATGTCTGACTCTTTTGCAACTCCATGGACTGCCCCGCCAGGCTCCTCTGTCCATGGGATTTTCCAGGCAAGAATACTGGAATGGGTTGCCATATCCTCCTTCAGGGGATATTCCCAACCCAGGGATTGAACCCAGGTTTGTTGCATTGCAAGCGATTCTTTACCGTCTGAGCCACCATGGAAGTTCCCTCCGCAATTCTAGGGAAATATATCCTTTTTGTTGATTTATCCACCTTGACAGACAACCTCGAATTAAATAGCTGACTGTATGATGGATTGTATGAGGCTTCCAAACGTGGACAGGAGAAAAATCAAAGTCCCTGGAAACCATACACATACTGCTTACACTGAACAAAGGGCAATAGAAATGACCCAGTGAGCATTCTTCTCTGTTCTCCAAGATTATTTAAAGTCTACCTAAAACATCGGCTCCTCTACCAAGCTCCCTGAGCCCTCCATTCAGAATGCCACCTCCTTCTCTGCTTCCAAAGCACTAGTTTATACCCATGATACAGCACTTCCCAGACAGGCTGATACATACAAGACTTGATTGCCTGCCTGTCTTCCTTCCCATAGATTATAAGCTTGTTTTTATCACTGTGGCTAATGTTTATTGAGGGTTCTCTTATCTGTCAGCCTCCTGGATAAGTGCTTTAAAAAGATTACCTCATTTGTTCACCCCTCTTTTTGTAGATTAAAAACAGACAAAGATAGTTAATACTTCCAAGTTCACATAGATAGTAAGAATAGGATCTTCCCAAATCTATATCCATGTTATAACTACTGCCCCATACTGCCTCCTGGCACAGGTAGAGGCCAACTCTTATCCATCATTGTCACTCTGCTGAACCCACCTGAGCGCCTGGAATGAGGAGGTGTTCAGTCACTGCTGATTGGTATTGAGTGGAGGAGAAATGCCAGGGATGGTGGGACCTCCCTGGTGGTTCAATGGTTAAGAATACAACTTGCAATGCAGGGGACATGGGTCTAAGATCCCACATGCTCCAGAGCAACTACAAAGCCCAGGTATCACAACTAGAGAGTGCACGCTGCAACAAAAGATCTCGCATGACACAGTGAAGATACCCGATGTCACAACTAAGACCCGATGCAGCCTAATTAATTAATTAATATTTTTAAAAATGAAAGAAATACTGGGGAAGGTGAGCATCTTTGCTGACTGATTGGTGTCTGACTGCTGTGCTGTGAAGAGGAGGAGAGTGCTGGAANATCTCGCATGACACAGTGAAGATACCCGATGTCACAACTAAGACCCGATGCAGCCTAATTAATTAATTAATATTTTTAAAAATGAAAGAAATACTGGGGAAGGTGAGCATCTTTGCTGACTGATTGGTGTCTGACTGCTGTGCTGTGAAGAGGAGGAGAGTGCTGGAATAAAAGCCAGTCTCTCTACAGATATGTTTTGACAGATAGCAGCTCTGATAACATTTCATTTCTCTACAAAATGAAATAGAGATTGATATGAAAGAAAGATTAATAATGATGGAATTGAATAGAAATAAACAATTCAATACTGATGTTCAAGACTAAAAATAACTAAGCAAATATAATCTCTAAAAATAACCGTCATTAAACTGCCCTTGATAGAGATTCAAACCTAGTTCTCCTAATAGAAGAGGAAGAGGAGAAAGAAAAAGGGAAGAAGGAGAAGGAAAGTTTTACTCTACAGTTTTGACTTCTGAATTTCTGGACTCACATCTAATCCAGAGAGTAGTCTCCACCCATAAAACAGACAACAAAAAAGAGTGTATGTGCTAAGTTCTGAATGAATTATACAAACAAACATCCTTTGTAGTCATGTGGATATAGAGGGAAACAAGGATGAAGTGCAAATGATGACTTTCCTGGCGGTCCAGTAGTTAAGAGTCCTCCTGCCAGTGCATGGAACACGGGATCAATTCCTGGTACTGGGAGATTCCACATGGTGGGGGCAACTAAGTTTGTGCACCACAAGTACTGAAGCCCACGCACTCTAGAGCCCAGGCTCTGAAATNTGTGTGACCCCATAGACGGCAGCCCACCAGGCTCCCCCATCCCTGGGATTCTCCAGGCAAGAATACTGGAGTGGGTTGCCATTTCCTTCTCCAATGCATGAAAGAGAAAAGTGAAAGTGAAGTCGCTCAGTCTGTCCGACTGTTAGCGACCCCATGGACTGCAGCCCACCAGGCTACTCCGTCCATTGGATTTTCCAGGCAAGAGTACTGGGGTGGGGTGCCATTGCCTTCCCCGCCACTCAGCTGACAAAAGCTAAAATATTTACTATCTTGTCCTCCACAGCAAAAGTTTGCTTTAGGCTAGTCACATACAAAGTGTTAAAATCTTCTATTGATTAGCTTTTTGCTCTATATCCACTTCAATCATTAATTTTCTCAAGTATGGCTAGTAAAGTCCTTGAGGGTTAGAATTCTCTTTTCTTAAATCCAAATGAAAGCCTGGCAAGGTTAGCTGGACGTAAGACTTTTATTTCTGCGAGTCTCAATAAGTGTCCATTCATGCCAACGCTGCTGCTACTGCCTAGAAGGCCAGATAGCTTGCCTCGGGGGCCCTAATTTATCTTCCTCCCTTGTATTAAGCCTTTTGCCATGTTATTTTGCAGTGCCCTCCCACTTTGATCATGTAACTTGCTCTGGCCTACAGAATAAAGAGGACAAAAGTGACCACGTGCTGGTTCTGAGCTTAGGTTCAAAGAGGTCAAGCATGTCTCTATTTGCTCTTTGTCCTTCTGCTTCAGTGTGATGAGGGCATGATTGGGATAATCTGCTGGTCCCAAGAGGAGGATGAGCAACGCACAGAGCAGAGCTACCGCCAAACATGTTAGCCTGCCAAACTGCCCCCTGATTCAGCAGAAAGCAGCCAACCCTGCAGACTCATGGAAAATGATGGATGATTAGCGCTTTAAGTTTCCAAATTTTGGAATGGCTTACGAAGCAACAATAGCTAATTGACACAAGAGTGTTCTGTCTGCTCACACTTACAGCCACTTATTATTCCTTGGAATCTTAAAAGCAAGAAAGAAAAAGTTGCAATATTTTTAGTGGCATGGTTTTCATGGGACCACACCAAGAAAGGTAATACATACGATGCCACTTTTTAGCCAAATACGAAAAGCAATCAACTACTCAACCAGAATTTAGTGACTATAAAGAACTCATGCAACTCAACACCAAAAACAAACAAATGGATTAAAAAATAAAGGGGATCTGAATAGATATTTTTCCAAAGAAGACATACAAATGGCCAACAGGAAAATGAATCGCTAATCATCAGGGAAATACAAATCAAAACCAGAAGGAGACATCAGTTTACTCTCATTAGAAGGGCTACTATCAAAAGACAAGAAATAAGAAGTGTTGGAGAGACTGTTGAGAAAAGGAAATCGTCATACACTGTTGATAGGAATGTGAATTGGTACAGCCACTATAGAAAACAGAATGGAGATTTCTCAAAAAATTAAAAATAGAATTATCATATAATCAAAACTATTCCACTTCTGGGTATTTTCCAGAAATATAAAAACACTAATACAAAATGATATATGCATCCCTATGTTTATTGCAGAATTATTTTTAATAGTCAAGATATGAAACAACCTAAATGCCAATCTACAGATGAATGAATAAAAAAGATGTGGTATGGTGGTGCTGGTGGCAAAGAATATGTTTGTCAATGCTAGAAATGGAAGAGACGCGAGTTTGATCCCTGGGTTGGGAAGATCCCCTGGAGAAGGGAAGGGCAACCCACTCTCATATTATGGTCTGTAAAATTCCATGGACAGAGGAGCCTGGCAGGCTACAGTCCATGGGGCTGCAAAGAGCTGGATGTGACTAAGCACACACACATATACAATATACTATAGTGTATTTGGAAGTCAAATTATAATACTGTACATGTGAAACTTATACAATGTTATATATCAATGTTATCTCAATTAAAAGAATTTAGTGAGTACACACCATGTATTCATTACTGAGATTTCTGAAAGATATAAAAATCACAGTTCTAATACCAATGAACTCATAATGCTCTTGAAGAAGATTAAATGAAATGTGAGATAATTAGAGTACAAGATATGAACTGAGTGGGAAAATCTACAGAAACTTTGAGCTTCTGGTTCAACATGGTTCTGTGAACGTGTGTTTATCTCTGTGCCTTCACGGAACCCCAAAAAAGAACAAGAGAGGAGCAACATCAGCAGACAGATGTTTGGAAGCTTCCAGTTTGGAGGCTGGAAAGTGAATGGATGACATAAGAAAAGAAGGAGGAGAAGCTGAAACTTAGCCTGGAGTGGGGACAACTCTGGGGGCAATCCAGGAAAGGCTGGTGTTGGCGGTACCAAGCACCACTGAAGGCCGGGATGAAGGATGAGGATGAGATGAACAAGATGACGTGAACAGGAAGATGGGATGATGTCTTTATGGCAAAGACTCATCATCGACACCCCCTCCATTTCTTCTCTCTGCAGGAGACTGACCCTCACCGATAAAGATGAAAAATAAGACAGTCAAAAATCCTACCTCAAAGAGCCACATTCTGTTAATAGAAATGTCAGTTTTGATCACATTAGGAAATCAGGCCAGAAAAACTCCAGAATCCTTGCCTCTTACTCCTTTGCCTCCCATTCTTGACAGAAGATACTATTTGACTTTCAAAACTAGAAATATGCACTACCTTGGTGAAAATAAAATGAATAAATAAAACTGATAATAGTGGTTACAGCCTAGGTTTGTCTTTCATAAAGTATTTGAAATTTTGACAGGGAAAGCTTACACTTGTATGTTTGTATAATTTAAAATGAATAAAACACACACATAAAAATAAAATAACCAAACTAGAATCAAGGCCTATGAATTCCAAAGCACTATTTAACAATAAAAATAATTTGGAAGCAGCTGAATTACTCAGTTGGTGCCATAATTGCTAATGCTAGAACCCATTCATTATCACAAGTTAGACACCATGCCTTGGGTTTTATAAACATCCTCATTTAATCTCACAATCTCATAAAGCAGGTTGCCCTATTAGCTCCATTTTATAGATGCGGCAACTGAGGTTTGGAGAAATGCAGACACTTTCCCGCGGTTACTTGGCTAGTAGGTATCAAAGCCATGATGTGAACAAAATCTCACTGTTTCTAGAGCTCAAGAACTTAACGTTGTGTCCAGAAGGAACAGTTTCCTTTTACAGGTCCCAAATCATATATTTACATTAGGAAAAAATAACTCTGCAATTCACCAAAGAATATTCATTTTAGCAAGAGGAAAATAAATCCCCAGTCCCTGGGGCCCTTGCAGTGGGGCCTGGGGGTAAAGACGGTTCCTGAGGACCAGAGGCATACTGAGCCAGTGCTGGAGCCATGGTGAGAGGTGACCTGTGGTCAGACTGCGCCCTGATGGAATCAGTGGGGTCATTTATATCCCAAGGAGCCCTTGGGGGCTTTCCTAGCTACCATCCTAACCACTTTAGGTGACTACATCTTTTTTTTTAAAAAACTGAAATATACTTGATTTATAAAAATGTGTTACTTTCAGGTGTACAGCAAAATGAGTCAGCTACAAATATATATTTCTTCAGATTTTTTCAATTACAGGTTAAGATCATGAAAATAGTTCCCTGTGCTATACAGTAAATCCTTGTTGTTTATCTGCTTTATATATGGTAGTGTGTGCATGTTAATCTCATAGTCCTAATCTGTCCCTGCCTGCGCTCCCCTCTTTGGTAACCATGTTTGTTTGCTATGTCGGTGAGTAGGTTTTTGTTTTGTAAACAAATTCATTCTGTACCATTTTTTAGATTCCACATATCAGTGACCTCATTGGTATTTAACTTTCTCTTTCTGACTTATTTCACTTAGGATGATAATATGTGCTCTTATGCTTAGTCACATCCTACTCTTTGTGACCCCATGGACTGTAGCCCACCAGGCTCCTCTGTAGAATTTTCCAGGCAAGAATACTAGAGTGGGTTGCCATTTCCTACTCCAGCAGATCTTCCAGACTCAGGGATTGAACCTGTGTCTCTTGCCTCTCCTATACTGGCAGGTGGATTTTTTACCACTGCCCCAACTAGGAAGCCCACAATAATCTCTAGGCTCACTCATATCGCTGCAAATGGCAAAACTTCATTCTTTTCAATAGCTGAGTAATACTTCATTGTGTGTGTATGTGTGTGTGTGTATCAGTTCAGTCACGCAGTCGTGTCTGATTCTTTGTGACTCCAAGGACTGCAGTACGCCAGGCTTCCCTGTCCATCACCAACTCCCAGAGCTTGCTCAAGCTCACGTCCATCGAGTCAGTGATGCCCTCCAACCATCTCATCCTCTGTCTCTTTTATCCTTTTATCTATTGGTGGACACTTAGGCGGCTTCTAGGTTTTGGCAACTGTAAATAGCGGTGCTATAAACACTGCGGTGCCAGTACCTTTTCAAATTAAAGTTTTTCATCGTTTACAGATATATGCCCAGAAGTGGGATTGCTGGATCATATGGTAGTGGTATTTTTAGTTTTTTAAGGACCCTCCATACTGTTTTTCATACTGGTTACACTAATTTACATCTCTTAGGTAACTACATCTTCTTACATTTTATATTCCAATACTGATATTCTTCACCTGGCCTTGGTCCTTACTAACTTCTCATGCTGGTCAGCTGCCCAGCACATCTTTGGCACACACCTGCCAGGGGTACTTCCAAGACTACAAATTCTAAATGACAGAGATTTGTTCTGAACAATACCTAGCACAGTGCCTGCCACCTGCTGAAAGATGCCTAGTAAATTAATGATGACAAACAGAAGGTTAATGGGCCACTCTAATGCCAAGTCAGGAGAGGGCTCTATGACACATCTGCAGATCCTACCTGATGAAACTGCCAATTAGAGGCAGACTGTTATGGTGAGAGTGCCTTTAAAGTCAAAAAAAGAAAGTGAAGACATGGGTGAGGCCAGGAGCCTCCAAAGTGAAGTGATTAATGAAATCCATGAATCCGTATGTGCATTTGAACTACACAGTATATATGAAAAATAGACAAAAGGGACCATTTAAAAATAGTCCATGGAGGGACTTTCCTGGTGGTCCAGTGGTAAGACTCCAAGATCCCAAAGTAGAGGGCACGGGTTCAATCCCTGGGTGGGAAACTAAGATCCCCCATCCCAATAGGGCATGGCCAAAAAATACAAATAAAAATGAATAAATACTTTAAAATTAAAAATAATATAAAAATAATCCAAGGAGATGTGTTTCCACTAAATAATACCATTCTGCTAACACCCTGAGATTTTCCCAGGAGCACTGTGTGCATGGGTCCCCTGCAAAGTATCATAAAGAAATGTAATACCAGGCTCAGGGAGTTTCTGTTCCACTCCGATCTTTGTGGTATGAGGTGTGATCACAAGCTCAGGGAGCCTGTCAACAGTGACTGCGGGCGAGGTGGGACTCAGACAGGAATCCTCAGGGCCCTGTTAGTCACTGAGAGCTTTATACAAACTCAACACTCAGAGCTCCTGGGCCTGCTCCTACTGTTCGGGCATATCTCTGGCAATGTCATGCTCTAATAGACCCACTGGCTAGCGACCTTGCCAGAGCTCATTCATTATGGCAGCTATTGATTACCTCTTAAAGCAGAAAATGGGCTTCCCTGTTGGCTCAGATGGTAAAGAATCTGCCTGCAATGCAGGAGGCCTGGGTTCAATCCTTGGGTTGGGAAGATACCCTGGAGAAGGGAATGGCTACCCACTCTTGCTTGGAGAATTTCATGGACAGAGGAGCCTGGTGGGCTACAGTCCATGGGGGTCTGCTGCTGCTGCTAAGTCACTTCAGTCGTGTCCGACTCTGTGTGACCCCATAGACGGCAGCCCACCAGGCTCCCCCATCCCTGGGATTCTCCAGGCAAGAATACTGGAGTGGGTTGCCATTTCCTTCTCCAATGCATGAAAGAGAGAAGTGAAAGGGAAGTCGCTCAGTCTGTCCTACTGTTAGCGACCCCATGGACTGCAGCCCACCAGGCTACTCCGTCCATTGGATTTTCCAGGCAAGACTACTGGGGTGGGGTGCCATTGCCTTCCCCGCCATGGGGGTCGCAAAGAGTCAAATACAACTGAGCGACTAACACTTTCACTTTTTCACTTAACGCAGTAAAACCTGCCCAGCACTCCATGGTCTCACAGGGAATCTGAAAGGAGCGCCAGTCAACACACTGCGTTTCCCTCCCCCTTTTTGGAAATGCATTGCATTTAGAGTTGTTTTGTTAAATCTCGATATTCTGAATTAATATCCTTATGCTGACCCCAACCTTTGAAGTATGTTAGTGATGGAGAAGTATGTGTCAGCAGTCAGATTTTAATATAAAAGAGAGGCTGGGTGGCTCAGATGCCTAAATGACTGTTAATTGTATGCAAACACTAGCTCTCAGCATATCCTTTTGTGCAGAAGATAGTAAATCGCTGTATCAAAGTCTTATATCAACAGTCCTCTAAGTAGTTAATGCTTTCAAGATGTTCCAGGAGAGGCCAGGGTGATGCACTCAATACAGAAGGATGCATGAGGAGTTGAAAACCTGGTTGTTTTAAAGCATCAGAACCCAGCTACCAGATAAGATACCAAATTTAAGCATAGTCAAACATGTTTATTAGATATCCTTTCAAAACACCCTTCTATTTTTAAAACAGTCACTAAAAATATTGTCAATATTCTCTGTGGAAAGTACTTTTAAAACAAAGCAGAGTAGTGAAACTCCTTGTTAGGAACATAATGTGTGCCTCTTTTTAAGCCTCAGAATAATTTGTCAACTTCCAATTTAATTATGACTGAGATTCAAGTCAACTGTTGAGGGTTCTGGGGATACACTCTCCATAGATTCCAGCCAGTAGCAAGTGGAAAGATTCCAAATGCATTAAAAATATACCATGGAAAGGAGGGGAGCAGGAAAAATGGAAAAAAAAAAAAAAGAAAAAAAAATTCTTTTAAAAGAAAAATTTCTTTTTCTTTCTGGTGACCACTAAAAATATAATCTGACATGATTTACTCTGCTATAAACTTACTCTGTTTATAATCTCTCTGTCATGTAAGATTTTCCAAAACCTTCCTTATCTTTCCTGGAAATCAAAATTAAAACCTACCTTTTTTACAATGCAAGAAAAACAGATCAAATTTATTCAAATAGAGAAATACAGACATCTTGAGACAGTCTAGCTTTATCTCTAAGACCCGTTTCAGTTCAGAAAAGCCATCGAATCATAGTTTCCAATTCTAAATACCAGTACTCTGTTAATACTAATTAATATGTACAGTGTTATCATTAACATTCAGATTCAGTCTTCAAAGAAAACCCAGAGAGTGCCAAAGAATCCAGAGGCCTTTTGTAAACATCAGGTGATGCTACACTTTAGAATGAACTGGGGAAGAAAAAGCTGTGACTAAGTTGTTGGCTTCCTGCCCACCCAGGGCCATTGTCAGCTTTCAGTTTAATTATTCTGATGTTTGTCAACTTTTGCCTTCCCAGTAAATGTTGAAGGCGGATCATTAAAGAACATGATGCTACATTTCCAGATTTTTCAGTCAGCATTGTCTTTCAAAATAATGTTCATTTACAGGAGGAAATTTTATGGCACAGAAAGCCCTCATGAATTATTCATCAGTTACAGAGCATGCCAACGTTCAATTCCTCTGTGCCTCTCGGCGAGTGTGCACATGGGAAGTGGTGCATGCCTTGGCTCCCTAGTCCCACAGCAAGGCAAACTCGAGCTTACCGGAGGTCCTGGTAAACAGACAAGAGCAGAGTCTTCAAAAGTAAAGGTGGGAGGCACAAAGCGTTTCTGCCTTACATGAGACTGATTACCTGATAGTCTACTCTCCAGAAACCAAAAGAAGTTACAATCACTTGCTCTAAGGTCTAGTATCAAAAGAATCAGCATGAATTGATATGGTCTGCTGGTTTCAATACAGCAGCCAGAAAGATCACCTTGGGATGCCTCTGAAGCTGTGGCGTTGGCTGTGGGTCCCTGGAGATGCTGAGCAGGGGAGCTGGGTCCCTCCTGAAGCCATTCTCCCCAGGGTACCAACTGTCTCATAAAGCACAACTGTAGGGGAAGCATCCTAGGGACAGCATCCCTGTGAAAATGGAATATTCCTTGCCATATCAGTAAATAAGGATGTCAGAGTCATCAGTGATTACAGCCCTCCAATGTGAGTTGGTGAGCTCTACGGGCGCTCAGGAAGGAGAATACCTGCCATCTAGCAACCATCAGACTGCAGCCACTCCCTATGGTGAGCCCCAAGGGAGCTCAGGACGTGAAAAACACGGGATGCTGGTCCCAGATAGCTGAGCTGCAGATGAAAGGAATGATTTCAGTGAGCCCAGACTCTTGTGCCTTCCCATACAAATAAACGTGCTAAATTCCTTAAGCTGGGATATCTAGTTTTCTTTAATTAGCAATAATTTCTCACGTTCAGACTACCTGCTTTTTGTTGCAAAACTTCTCTGTAACCTGGTTCTTCCTCTTGCCTCCTCAGAGAAGTTCTCTCAGGGTTACTTGAGATGCTGCCACCTGGTACTGAAGTCTTAAAAATTTCCACTGAATAAAACATAACTCTCAGCTTTTAGGTTGTGAATAGTTTTAAGCCAACACCTAGCTCAAACAAAGTGTCCGATGTACCCAATCTATGCAGACAGGAACAACATAACATAAGGAGATGGGAGAATTCACCTCAAAGCTGTGTTAACACAGATATACTGGCATGGAGCTGGGGGATATGAGGAAAAGAATACATAAGCAGAAATGCAGGTCACAGATTCTCACTCCCAGCCAGTGAGGACCCCCAATGTGCTCCAACAGACCAACCTACCCAAATTTAACTTAATGGAGCTGGACTCCTGCTACATAACAGTCATATCCATTTTTTAAAATCACATTCTAACGATATTTATAAATGTTTAAAGAGTAGTAAAGAATAATAATATTTATAAAAATGCTTAAATAGTGGTAAAGAACCCACCTGCAGTGGTAAGAAACCTGCCTGCCAATGCAGGACACAGAAGAGACTCAGGTTCAATCCCTGGGTCAGGAAGATCAAGGAAATGGCAACCCGCTCCAGTCATCTTATCTGGAGAAGCTCGTGGACAGAGGAGCCTAGAGGGCTAAAGTCCATAGGGTTGCAAAGAGCTGGACATGACTGAAGCAACTTAGCAGAGCACATAAGTATGTTAGGATATAACATATGCATATTATATAAGCATGTGTTTGTATTAACCTCAAGGGTTAATATAACAAGTGTACAACTATTTTAACCAATGGGAAAGTCCCTGCAGCTCTCCTCATCTTTAAATGTACAGCCTACCCCAGACAGCACACCTGCCAAGTTTATGAAAAAGACAGCCAAACCTCGGTGGTCTTCGAGGATGTGATGAGGGTCCATGAGCTCACTGGGTTCCCAGGTCACATGCACAAAGCTCTAAGGCTTCAGCTTTTCTTCCCGAGGTGGCTGATACTCGGAAGCGCTGCATCCACTCCTCAAAGGGAAGGTCTGGGCCCTGGTTCTCCTTCCATGAGTCTGTGGGCTGAGCTGGACTCCAGGGAGGGTGTGCCACCCATAGGGTGTGTCACAGCAGCTCAGGAAGAATGAGGAGTTTCCTGGAGTCTAGCTCCTTCCTCCAGCACAGAGTCCTCATCTCCTGACCCTCCCCACTCTGTCTCCCGTGCTAATTCTAAAGACCACTCCAAACAGCACATCAGTTCACTGACATCACAGCTGCAGAACACCATCCTTGCTGCAAAGACACTATTAAAATATGCCCGGAACGTTCCACAGGTTTTCCACCACTCTGAATCCAGATTTATATCACTGTGATTGCACAATAACTCAAACACAGGAGACAAGGAAAGAAAAGGATCGATTTTCCCAAGCCTTCTGCCTCCTCTTTTCACTTAATGAATTATCATCTCACCAGATGGGCTTTTAGTACTTTTTTTTTTTTTTTTTTTTTGTACTAGGATTTAACAAAAATACTCCAACTTGGGGAGGCTCCTTTTACTATCAGCCTGGTTGTTCATCATGGCTTTGAATGTTGTTCCCAGACAAAATGCTGGTCTGAGGCCAGTCATGGACTTTGAGTCCTTTTGTATTAGGTAAAGGCTGTCTGAAAACAATGGCCCCGTCCGGTAAGATTCAGGAAAGAGGCATTTTTTTCCGTTTAGTAGTCAGTAATGCCCTGATGCAGGGCTGGATTACCCACCACCCACAGTCCAATTTTTCTCCCAGTTATTTTTGAACACCAAGGCTTTTGCAAATTAGAAATGTTATGAAGACAGTTTAAATGGGAAAAGATACTTAGGACAAATATCCCCAGCATCAGATGCATTTATAGGCTAAGATGTAGAAGGAAACTAGCATAATTTTTTTAAACGTGAGAGCAGATCATTTAATTCCTGCAAGAGACACAAACTCCAGCACCCATTCTGAAATAGTAATTTAACCTAAGGCACATAATCTACCCAATGAAAAGGAAAGACTACATGATCACATTGTTTAAATATAAAGCTTGATTAATTGAACATTCTCAGCTTACTTTCTTCTCTGTCTAGGTGGGTTTTTTTTATTTGTTTTCAAATGGCTTTGGGCCATACACTGGGGTCACCCCACCCTCCCTTCCTTGAGTCCAGGCCACTGCCTGGAACTCTGTACCCCTGATAACATCCTCCTGACTTGGCCAAAGCACCAGGCGCCAGGCAAAAGATCACAACTGGACCACTCGTTGATAAAATGCTTGGCATTTGCAGAGCTGTCATATGTTAGCTGCTGCCAAAAGGCCAGTTGCATTTATTGAAACCTTCTGATTACGCCTAATGCCCATCATGCTCATGACTGATTTCAGAGTTTAGTCCTAATGCTTTTTGTGTTAGTGTCTCAGGATTGTTACCATAAGGATAGAACAGAAGTCTTTTATAGCTGCATTTTTTTCTCATTAGTTTTCATTTCAATTCTAATGAAAGCTAGTTTTTCCTATTTCTTTGAAATCTCATATTATAATCCCTAACTGATTTTAAATGCAGGGGAGGAAAAGAAGCCACATGTAGTGCTGTAGCACTTTTCTGAGGCTAAAACAGGATTCTAGCTACTTGCCTGGGTTCCCTGCCTTTTATAAGGCAGGACAACCCCAAGAGGGGATGGGACATGATTCAACATGGAAACTTTGACTTTTTGAAGAGTTAACCAATAAAGTAGTGCCTTCCTGGTTGTGGGCCTCCAAATTTGACTTCTGTTAGCTGAACCAGAGATACTCTGGCAGTTTATCAGAATGCAGACACCTATTGCTTAAAAACTGTTTACACAACTATCTTCCAATTTAAAGGCAATGGTACACTTACATTGTCATTCTAAAATCAGAGATATTGCTGTGCGCTCTTTACCTTACGTAACTCAGTCACCCGAGGAAGCTGCAGCAGAAATCTTTCCCAAATGACGCTCTTCAGAAGTCTTCCCAGAAAACCAAAATTCATCAATAAAAAATTACATATTCATCTATATTTGAGAAATGCTTCATTAAGCATTGTTCAACAGGGAGCTTCTCAGAGACTTTGATAAGCATGTGTGCCTTGTAACTCTTTGAGAGAAAAATAAAGATGCATTTTCTAAATTTATTCGATGAGAGAATGCCCAGCCCCAACACAAAGATTAACTGACCACAAAACTGAGTTTGGAAACTGCACTAATGAAGCAGAGGGCTAGCAAGGAATGTAGAGATCAGAGAGCAATCTTAGAGCCAGAGGAATTCAGGAACTTGCCAAGGCCACACAGAATGTATAAGGAGGAGAATTCTGACCAGCAACATTCAGCCCTGTTATCTGGATGGCTACCACAGGCCTCAGTGCCTGGTTCTGTTTGCAAGTCTGGTCCCCAGTGATGCTAAGCTTGGAACATAGATACTGCGTGTTCCTGGGCAAACAACACATCTTAAGGCAAATGATGTTAAAAGACTGGCCCTAGGAGATGCCGCCTACCATAATACAATTTAACGACAGAGCTGAGAGTAAAAAATAGCAGATATCAATAACAAAACACCCACAGGGCCCTGCCCTTGTCTTTTAAACTGAGCAGAAGAGGCAGAAATTTGAAGCAAATTTAATTCCCTAAGAAGAATGATTCTATTGGGAAAGATGGAAACTAAATTTCTCAAAAGGTCATATTCAATAAGGAAGAAGACCCCTCTAGACCCTAATGAGAAAAGCACAGGAAGGAAAAAAGTTAAGACTGATTTGTCATTTCCCTTGAACTTGTGTTCCAACGTTATTTGGTTATACACCCAGATAAGTGCCCCAACCCAAGCTCAGCTACATGGCTCCATGAGAAAGAACAATGTCAAGAACTAAAAGAGGCCCCCTGGTCCCCAGGCAAGCCCTCGGGTGCCAGTAAGGTGGCACCGAGGCTGCGAGGAGAGGGTGACGAGGCCACCACGCAAAGGTGAGCCAGCCGGGCCCGGCTGGGCAACCACCGCCATGAGTGGCTCCTCGGGCACCCAGAACCTGGGCAGCAAGATCAGTGTCATCTCCAAGGCGCAGATCCGCTACGAGGGCATCCTCTACACCATCAACCAGGACAACGCCACCGTGGCGCTCACCTAAGTGAGCAACTTTGGTACTGAAGACCATCCCACAGATAGGCCTGTCACCCCGCTAGAGAGGAGATTTATGAGTTCACCATCTTCTGGGGAAGAGATGTCAAAGATATTACTGTGTGTGAACCCCCAAAAGCTCAGCACACACTCCCTCAGGATCCTGCTATCCTTCGATCTTCCCTGGGCTTGGGTTGGGCTCCTCCTTCCAGCCACAGGTGCCTTACAGCCTTTTCCGAGGGATGCCACCCTACAGCCAGCTGGTGGGCAGCTCCCTGCTTAGCCAGCAGTATGCCGGCCTCCTTGGGTTTAGGAGCCAGATTTCCGTCTATCTCAGTCGGCAAGAGCGCCATGGTGGAGCAGGCTGTCCAGACTGGATATCTTGATAACTTGAACTCCAAGAAGCTGTTACCTGGTGAGGGCACCGTGGGCATGCAGCTCAACAGGCGCCCAGCCCCACCCGCAGCAAGGCCACCACTGATGTGAAGAGATGAACAAGGAACAGCTCCGGAGGGCAAAGCTGTCCAACTAACACCAAGGAAAACACAACCAAGTTTGAAGGTGACTTTGATTTTGAGAGGGCAAATGCCCAGTTCAGCCGAGAAGAGCTGGACAAGGAATTTAAGAAAAAACTGTATTTTCAAGATCACAAAGCTGAGAAAGGGGAGGAGAAGGACCCAGATGTGCTGACCCAGAGTGAAGAGGCCCCTGCTGAGGAGGACCACTGGGGGCCCCGGTGCTACTACGACAAGTCCAAGTCCTTCTCTGACAACATCTCCTCTGAACTCAAGACCAGTTCTAGGCAAACGACATGGGCTGAGAAGAGGAAGCTCAACATGGAGGCCTTCGGGGTGTCAGGGAGGTTCCTCCGAGGCCATAGTTTCTGGGGTGGATTTGAGGGGGCAGGAGCAACGGTGCATCCCACCGTAACCCAACTTCCCACAGAGCTGGGACCGGCAGGGTGTAAGGAGGTGGCCAAAGTTTCTTGCTGAAGCAGCACCAGCCAGCGCGTATCTACGAGGATGATGGAGAACGCTGCACTTACTGGGTAAGACACGGTCACTTCATTTACTGAGTTTGGAAAGTCCATGCTGCCACTTACGTTTTGAACTGAACCTGGACGTGGTCTGAGTTAGAACCTCTTGTTTGGGGAAATGTACATGGGAAACCGCTTTGAGGTATTCTCACCTATTTTTCTTTTTCAGTTGTGCATAGCCTGATTCTAAGGTTTTGGTGTTCTGCAGAAGGGTTCCAGAATGAAAGTGTGATCCTCACTTTGTTACCTTTCTTGGACAGCTTTGACTTTGAAGGCGGAACCAAATTTCATTTGGCAAATGCAAAAAAAAAAAAAAAGAACTAAAAGAACTTGCAGTTCACCACCACTTAAACAGAAAGCAATCTGACGGTGGCTTCATCCGGATTTGTGTGGCCTTTATGGCATACAATGATCTCTGTGCTACTCGAGCCAGTTTCTGCTGATGGTTTCCAAGTGGATCCCATGTCATTATTTTTGTGACTGGAAATGAAGTTTTAAAGACTTTCCTAATGCTTACTCCTTGGAAGAAAAGTTATGACCAACCTAGATAGTATATTCAAAAGCAGAGACATTACTTTGCTGACTAAGGTCCGTCTAGTCAAGGCTATGGTTTTTCCTGTGGTCATGTATGGATGTGAGAGTTGGACTGTGAAGAAGGCAGAGCGCCGAAGAATTGATGCTTTTGAACTGTGGTGTTGGAGAAGACTCTTGAGAGTCCCTTGGACTGCAAGGAGATCCAACCAGTCCATTCTGAAGGAGATCAGCCCTGGGATTTCTCCAGAAGGAATGATGCTAAGGCTGAAACTCCAGTACTTTGGCCACCTCATGAGAAGAGTTGACTCATTGGAAAAGACTCTGATGCTGGGAGGGGTTGGGGGCAGGAGAAGAAGGGGACGACCGAGGATGAGATGGCTGGATGGCATCACGGACTCGATGGACATGAGTCTGAGTGACCTCTGGGAGTTGGTGATGGACAGGGAGGCCTGGCGTGCTGCAATTCATGGGGTTGCAAAGAGTCAGACACGACTGAGTGACTGAACTGAACTGAACTGAAGATAATAACAATGCCTATAACATATGGATGTGATGTATCTCAGCTTCATAAACTGCAAATAGAACAGCCTTATTATAATTCACAGCTCACATTTACATGGGGCTCACTCTCTGCATGTATTGAACAAAGAATCTCTCATTGATTTCTAATAACCCTCTGGGGCAGGTACCATTACCATCTCCATCAGAAAGATGAGGCAGCTGCAACAGAGAGAAGTTAAAGAAATTGCCCAAGGTCATTCCACTAATAAGCGATGCAGCTGGGACCTGGACACAAGCAGTCTGAGTCAGAGACCATGGCCAGGATGCTAAAACTCCCTCAAGAAGATTCAACAGTTCAGGCAAATCATTAAATCAGAGAAGGTGTCAAGGCTATCTCCATGCCTGAGACAATGGTAGGGATAATCCAAAACATAAATTTAGCAGTATAAAAAGGAAGAATACATCGAAGTCTGCTACTGCTTTTTGCAAAAAGCCTAAATACTGAAGACTATATGGGAGATTGATTTCAGAAGAATCATTTTTCTGAATCACATGATGTTTTCATGAGATTCTCCACTATTTGTCTCCTTCATAAAGAGACCTAGTCAGTGGCTAGTACCTGTCTCTGCAAAGACTACAGTGAAGGGACCACCACCATGGCAAACTGCTTCCCCAAGCTCACGCCCACTGTGTACAACAGTGCGCCATGCTCATATTGGAGTTGCCATCTGACACTTACTCTAGACCCCACTTCTTAACTTTTTATTTTGTATTAGGTTATAGTCAATTAATTACATTGTAACAGTTGCAGGTGAACAGCGCAGGCATTCAGCCACACATATACATAAATCCCGGGGAAGGCAATGGCACCCCACCCCAGTACTCTTGCCTGGAAAATCCAATGGACGGAGTAGCCTGGTGGGCTGCAGTCCATGGGGTCGCTAACAGTCGGACAGACTGAGCGACTTCACTTTCACTTTTCTCTTTCCTGTATTGGAGAAGGAAATGGCAACCCACTCCAGTATTCTTGCCTGGAGAATCCCAGGGATGGGGGAGCCTGGTGGGCTGCCATCTATGGGGTCACACAGAGTCGGACATGACTGAGGTGACTTAGCAGCAGCAGCA
>SJYX01007974.1:180209-223022 GCA_006410675.1 Oreotragus oreotragus | reverse complement strand
TCCATTCTGAAGGAGATCAACCCTGGGATTTCTTTGGAAGGAATGATGCTAAAGCTGAAACTCCAGGACTTTGGCCACCTCATGTGAAGAGTTGACTCATTGGAAAAGACTTTGATGCTGGGAGGGATTGGGGGCAGGAGGAGAAGGGGACGATCAAGGATGAGATGGCTGGATGGCATCACGGACTCTATGGACGTGAGTCTGAGTGAACTCCGAGAGACGGTAATGAATAGGGAGGCCTGGCGTGCTGCGATTCATGGGGTCGAAAGAGTCAGACACGACTGAGCGACTGAACTGAACTGAAGCCTAGAGAGAAAGCAATTTTTCTCAAAGTTGCAGCTTGTGGTCAAGGGAACAGGGACTTGAACTCAGGTCCACCTGTTTATTACTGTGTTAGAGTGAGGTGTGATCAAGAGGCTAAACTGCAATATCTTTGAGCCTTCTCCACATCACTCTGTGTGCAATTAAGTAGTATCAATGTTGTTGCTTGTGTGAACCTTTTCAAATAAAGAGAAACTAATTCAAAGCAGAATGTGCTTAGTGGTTGTCACCAGACACCTTCTACATCGCCTTTTCCACAGCCAAGAAGCGCACAGCCATGGATTTGCTATTTCCCTCCTCTCCTGCTTTTGTCTGTTCATCTGCCCTCACTCTCAGTGTCACTCAGCCTAAGGGGCTAGCCTAGAGGGAATTAAAAAATATTCCTTACTCTTCCAAAATACTAGGCATTTCTCTTTCCTGTCTCATTTGATACAAATAAACTGCAGGAACTGGGGGATTCCAGTCTTTCTGTGCCTTTGAAAAAGTTGAAATGATACAGTCTAAAATGAAAAAAAAAAATTACTGTAGAATGAGGAGATTCTACTTTTGCCTCATTATAGGAGCACCGAACATTAAGTTAAATCATGATTGACCATAGTCTGGATTTTTATAATTTTCACATTAATTATCATTTGTCTCACAAGTGAAATATGACCATTATGATGGGAAAACATTTCACTTGTAGCTTCACCCCTAGAGAAAGAAGGCTATTTATTGACTGTGCTATACACAGCAGGCTACATTTTATATGGGATTTTTTGTTGTTAGAGGGTAGGAAAATGGATAAGCACCTAGAATACTTGCCCTGAAGTTGTTACCACATCATTCTGTATCACCTGTATCTTTCAGGGTGTACCACTAGCAACCAGTTTGAAAGCTGTATTCGGTTTGGAAGCTTTATTCAAAGTTAGTGAGAAGAGAATATGCCACATTTTAAAGAGAATGAGAATACTACTTCAAACCACTGTCTCTGATTCAAATCTCCAGTATAATTTGGGAAACTGTAAATTCAGCTTAACATTCTGTACTACCCTGTCTAGTTAACAGGTCACTGACAGTAAAACATTCATATCTAATCTTTAAGGAAAGTGATCATTTATTTATGGTCTCATGCTGCTGCTGCTGCTAAGTCACGTCAGTCGTGTCCAACTCTGTGCGACCCCATAGATGGCAGCCCACCAGATTCCCCCGTCCCTGGGATTCTCCAGGCAAGAACACTGGAGTGGGTTGCCATTTCCTTCTCCAATGCATGAAAGTGAAAAGTGAAAGGGAAGCCGCTCAGTCGTGTCCCACTCTTCACGACCCCATGGACTGCAGCCTACCAGGCTCCTCTGTCCATGGAATTTTCCAGGCAAGAGTACTGGATGGGGTGCCATTGCCTTCTATGGTCTCATGGAAGCCAATAATTCCAAAGACTTTTCTACTGACTTTTTTTTTTAAGGTTTTTTTTTGATGGAGACTATTTTTAAAGTCTTTATTGAATTTTTTACTGTTTTATGCTTCTGTTGTATGTTTTAGTGTTTTGGCCAAGAGTCATGTGGGATCATAGCTCCCTGGCCAGGGATTGAATCCACACTCTCTGTATTGAAAGGCAAAGTCTTAACCATTGGGCCACCAGGGAAGTCCTCCCATTGACTTTCGAAAATCTTAATGGTTTGTTTCTGCCCACTTTCAATTTTCACCTCTTCTAAAATCATTTGTTTACTTTGGCAAAGGGTATTGGACTAGTCTGTAACTACATACATCACACCTCTATGAAGTGAAGTCGCTTAGTCATGTCTGACTCTTTGCGACCCTGTGGACTGTAGCCTACCAGGCTTCTCCATCCACGGGATTCTCCAGGCAAGAATACTGGAGTGGGTTACCATTTCCTTCTCCAGGGGATCTTCCCGACCCAGGGATCGAATCTGGGTCTCCCACATTGGAGGCAGACGCTTTAACCGCTGAGCCACCAGGGAAGCCCTCACACCTTTATAAACCTAGTCAAAAATAAAAAACCAAAAGAAAACAAAAGTCTTTCTCCTCTGTTCCAAATGAAAGAGGATAAGTCTAGTTTAAGGTGTGTTTAATGACAGAGGCAAAAACAAAACAAAACAACATGCATTTAAATCTTTCAAAATAACACTGAGGATGCCTACTTAAACCTTTTTAGGTTTCCTAATAACCAGCCACTTCCACTTTAAGAATGAGATGGCTGATGGACATGAACTTGGACAAACTTTGGCAGATGGTGAGGGACAGAGGCCTGGTGTGCTGTAGTCCATGGGGTCGCAAAGAGTTGGACACAACTAGAAGACTGCACAATAACACAATAATCAACCATTGGGTCAGAGACAAAATTGCCTTTAGCCGTCAAATGTCTCTCCCCAATGGTAGCCTTCTGATACTCCAAGCCCTGTTCCCTTGAGAACACAGGCACAGATTGTACGGAAGCTAGAGGGAGCCTTCAGATCATCATTAGTCCAGTAGTTTTCAAGTTCATACACAGAAAATTGAGGCTTCTTGGGGACTGGTGAGGGATTAGAAAAAAATAGGGCTGACTCTGACTCTGCCCCAACTTCCACCAGACAAATTTCAGCTTATCTAATTTATTTCCTGGGCTTCCAGATGAACTTTTGTTTGAAAAAGGATTTCATAGTTAAAAACATATGCTTTGAAAAATTCCCATTCTGTCCATTTCTTTCATGCTAAGAAGGAGGTAAAAAAAAGACCATGAAAATCTATGACTGATCCCAGGTTGCAGAATAAATGACTGGCCCAGCCAGGGTTATGGTCAGTTGTGGGCTCTGAGTCACATTCTTCAGAGTAAGCACTGTCTCCAGATTGCAGAGGACTCAGCTCCTAACAGACACTGTCCTCATTCAGGAATGTGCCCAGGTCTGTCTGTTACCACTCTTCCGGGAACTGCCTGCAGTTCTGGGGGCAGGCTCACAGATGAAGTAGTGATCTTACTCTTGTTCTCAACATTTTAAAAATACTAAATTGAGAGGCCAGGGACAGGAAAGCAGCCAGAGCCCTGTTAATTTAAGATGAAAAATAAAACCTTTCTGAAGTTGAGTGCAAATCCATAGAAAACAATGTTTGCTTGATAAGCTTTGAATTTACCCTCAAATTAGGATGGAAGCAGGATCCATCCGGCTTGCTGTGATCTTCATTCTTAAAATCCGGTTACTTAGCCAGCCATAGCTGAGCTCACTGCATGGGGTCCAGCCCCAGGGCCGCTCTAGTACTCATCAGGATAACAGCCTCTGCAGTCAGCCTGGGAGTGCATCCTGGATAAATATCGCTGTCACCGGCTCCAGGAAGGTGAGCTCCACTTTTTGTAAAATGTGATGAAACCACAGTGTGAGCAACAAAAACTGATAAATTAGACTGAACTATTCCAGCTATCCCTAGGGCCTCTGATTTACAAAGGAATCCTTCAAATAACATTACATCTTTCATCACTCAGTCGTGTCTGACTCTTTTTAGAGCCCATGGACTATAGCCTGCCATGGGCTTCTCAATCCATGGAATTCTCCAGGCAAGGATACTGGAGTGGGTTGCCAGTCCCTTCTCCAGTATTTAAATAGACTCCTAAAATAATCCTAGTTGCCATGTACTAGGTAAGTATCAAAACAAATTATCTTACCTATATGTACCCCAGCTTTCTCACCTATAAAATGGAGATAATTAAAGCACCTACCCTATGAGGTGTCGTAAGAATTTCAGTAAACAGTTCCTGGTGTATATAGTAACCTCTATATAAACATTAGTCATTGTCATTGTTGTTACTCTTATTTTGTTTTGTTTTGTTTTTAATTAAGTGTTAGCAAGGCCAGGGATGGGAAAGAGGAGCCCTACCAATTTAAGATTAAAAATGAAATTGTTCTGAAGTTTAATGTAAACCAATAGAAAATAATAATTGGTTGATAAAAGAATTGGAATTGGAACTGACAGATTGGGGTAATCATTCCACTGCTTTTCTGCTCAAACCTGACCTGGAGTGGCAGCCTCGCCATCACCTGGGAACTGGTTAGAAATGCAGAATCTATCTCAACATCCAACTCCGCTCCCACTTACTGGATTAGAATCTGCCTTCTAACAAGATCTCTAGGGAATTTATGTGCATGTTAAAGTAAGAGAAAGGCTACTTTCTGGCACATACTGAGGTTTTAGCGCTTGTAGGTTAAAGGAATAAGACCCCATTCTGTAGTTATATCTCCACATGAAAAGTGAAAGTGTTCGTTGCTCAGTTATGTCCAACTCTTTTGCGACCCCACTGACTGTAGCCTGCCAGGCTCCTCTCTCTATCCATGGAATTCTTCAGGCAAGAATACCAGAGTGGGTAGCTATTCCCTTTCCAGGAGATCTTCCCAACCCAGGAATCGAACCCAGGTCTTTGCAGGCAGGTTCTTTCATGAATGAGCCACCAGGGAAGCCCATACCTTCTCTTAAATCCTATACCTCCCATGTTAGACGGTTTCAACCAACCTAAGTCTTAAGGTAGATGCTCCTTTCAAGAGCCAGAAAAATAATATGTCAGGAGGGCATCAGAGCAGTGAAATCACTCTTGTTAGTAATGTCATCATCAAGTCATCATCCATGGCTAACACTTATTGAGCTCTTAAAATATGCAAGGATTAACACAAGGTGGTTTCTGAATGTTCTCAGTGAACACTCACAATACTCTTTCAAGTATTACTGTGCCCATTTTATAGATGAGGAAACGGAGGTTCAAAGAGACTACATGACTTTCTCTTGTCCAAGTTGAATGGGGGAAAAGGTCTTTCTGAAATTTACTCTCTTTCTCAAAATTGATACCTAGAACATCATAATCAAATAAAGTGGGGAGCTGTAATTATCTCTCTTTTTAGGTAAAGAAAACTGAGACACAGAGAGGGTAAATGAATGATGTAAAGTCCATCACCTGAAACTTAGGTCAGAATGAGGTCCATCAGGATTCTAGTTTTTCAGATTAAAGAATTCTGCTGCTAGAAATGCCAACAATAATATAATGGCATTGAAGAGAGAGGGGGAAATAAATAAAATTTAAAGAAAGGTTTCCATACGTGAAGCTCCGTACAGTCAAACCAAGGAACTTCCAATTTTAATATCTGAAGTCAAGGTCTTACTGGGGTGTCAGCCTCTTTGGCAAACCAGCACGTCCAGATTTGTATTGCTGCAGCTTGTGTCACCTAAGCCCTTATCAGCACATCTCAGCTAACATCCTACACAGTGTTATTCTTGCACACCTGGGAAACTCTCCTAATTACAGTCTCTCTGATTTCTTTCACCAGCTCTCCATCCAAGTTTGATATCCAAAGAGTTCAGAATTCAGCTGCTGCTAAGTGGCTTCAGTCGTGTCCAACTCTGTGCGACCCCATAGACGGTAGGCAGCCCACTAGGCTCCTCTGTCCCTGGGATTCTCCAGGCAAGAACACTGGAGTGGGCCACCATTTCCTTCTCCAATGCATGAAAATGAAAAGTGAAAGTGAAGTCGCTCAGTTGTGCCCAACTCTTAGCGCCCCCATGGACTGAGCCCACCAGGCTCCTCCATCCATGGGCTTTTCCAGGCAAGAGTACTGGAGTGGGGTGCCATCGCCTTCTCCACAGAATTCAGCAAGACTAGTCAAAACCGTTCTTAGACAGCAGTCGTGTCATAAAGTCAAATACACAGGTTCAGAATCGAGTGATCAGGACCACTTACCCAGGCCCCACTGAATTCCTGCTTCCTCTGGCCCTGAGGGCAGCAGGAAAAGAATCAGAATTTATTGACTAAACATTCTGTATTAGTTTCTGAGAGCTGTCACAAAAAAATACCAGACTAGAATGACTTCAACAGAGATTTATTTTCCCATAGTTCTGGAGGCTGGAAGTTCAAGCTCAAGGTGTTGGCAGGTTTGCCTTTTGAGGCCTCTCTCCTTGGCCTGCACTCAGCCACCTTCTTGCTGTGCCCCCACAGGGTTAGCTGTGTGTGCGTATGTCTTGTGTGTGTCTTTCTCTCTTTCTCTGTGTCCCAATGTCCTCTTCTTATAAGGACACCAGTCATATTAGATGAGGGCCCACCTTAACAACCTCATTTTAATTTAATGACTTTTTTTTTTTTTTGCAGCACTGGTCTTTGTTGCTTTGTGAAGGCTCTCGAGTCACTGGAAAAGACTCTAATGCTGGGAAAGATTGAAGGCAGGAGAAGGGAATGACAGAGGATGAGATGATTGGATGGCATCACCAACTCAATGGACGTGAGTTTGAGCAAGCTCCAGGAGATGCTGAAGGACAGGGAAGCCTGGTGTGCTGCCGTCCATGGGGTTGCAAAGAGTTGCACACAACTTAGCCACGGAACTGAACTGAGGGCTCTCTCTAGTTGCAGCGAGAGAGCAGGGATGACCCCCTGGCTGTAAAACATGGGATGCTCATTGCGGTGCCTTCTTTTACTACAGCTCCCGGCTCTAGAGCACAAGATTCAGTAGCGGTGCACAGGCTTAGCTGCCCCACTGCGTGTGAGACCTTCCAGGACCACGAATTGAACCTGCGTCCCCTATATTGACAGGAGGATTCCTAAGCTGAACCTGCGTCCCCTATATTGACAGGAGGATTCCTAAGCACCAAAGAAGTCCCTAATGACATCTTCAAAAGCCCTATCTCCAAATTCACTTACATTCTGAGGTCCTGTTGGGGGTGAGGGTAGGGTGTCACAGTATGAATATGGGGAGAACACAATTCAGTTCACAGCTGATCATGAATAGATTTTTTCCTCCACTGTCACTGAGCCCTAGAGCCAGGCTGAGGCCTTCTCATCCAGTGTGGGTTCAGAAAGAAGCAAGGATCTGCGATAATCTGAATCTCTCACACCCGTGACCCAGACCACTCTGGAGGGAGACTGAAGAGGAGGGATTTCCAGACGAGACCATTTCTTTTCAGTCTGCGCAGCCTAGGTTCTTCCCTGCCCCCGCTAATCACGGGTTCAGGTGAGGTCACTCTGAGATGGCTTTTTAACAAAATTTAAATGGTACTTCTAAAACCGGCCTGAGTCAGGGACATGAACAATGACTACAGTACTAAAAAGTTCGAACTGGAAAGAACTGGAATCTGGCCGCCTGCGAGGCCTCTTGTGCCCAGAGGCACATGCTCCTGAGCGGTGAGGCGCTGAGTCCTGGGAGCTGGCACTGGACTTCCCAGACAGCTGTCCTGTGCAGCAGGACCGCCCGGAGGCGAGAGCCAGCCACGGCCAGCCCACTCAGGCCCCCGGGGCAGCACCAGCAAGTGTCAGCGAGTGGGAGGGAGGGAGGGAAGCACAGAGCGAACACGTCCGGAGGCGCAGGCTTCACACGGGGCGTGTGCGAACGCTCCGAACAACGAATCAGACATTGAGTTCCTGGGCGTCTAAACCCTGATACCCTAGGAACAAAACAAGACTGAAAGTGAGAGTGCCATTTGCTATGAAAATGAAAACCCCACACATCGTCAGTCTAATAAACCTCATGCATGTAGACGGCCCTAATTTTCAATTTTAGTAATTCAGCTATTCCTGACATTATTAGTTTTTAAACTTAGATCTGAAAATCTTTCCATGTTGGTATAAAATTCCATACTCTTTCTAGGGGTTTAAAAAGGTTGTTATGCTATTTCATTTGGTATATGATACGGACTTGAAAGTAAACGTTATGTTAGATCAGTATGTTACTAAATGTATTGAAGACTATCGGAGAAGGCAATGGCACCCCACTCCAGCACTCTTGCCTGGAAAATCCCATGGACGGAGGAGCCTGGTAGGCTGCAGTCCATGGGGTCGCTAAGAGTCGGACACGACTGAGCGATTTCACTTTCACTTTTCACTTTCATGCATTGCAGAAGGAAATGGCAACCCACTCCCGTGTTCTTGCCTGGAGAATCCCAGGGAAGGGGGAGCCTGGTGGGCTGCTGTCTGTGGGGTCGCACAGAGTCGGACACGACTGAGGCGACTTAGTAGTAGTAGTATTAAAGACTGTATTGTAGAGATCTCTTGCACAGAGGCAATGCAGAATATGAAACTAGAGAAGAAAATGACACCAGCAAGAAAACACAGGGAAAAATTAATTCCCGAATAGAAATTTCCTTACTAATCCTCTATTAATTTATTAATACCTAAGAAGAAACAACTAAGAATCACTAGACATTTGAGGAAAATGCACAGCACAAAATAGCACCAAGATGAAAATATAACCACATGATTCTAGAGAATATAAATAATTCATACAACAGACGAGGACCTAAATAAAAATTCAAATTCAATTCATATCCTCTGAAGTATTTGAGAACATACTGTATCCATGAAATAAAAATGGGAAAAGATTAAAGGAGCAATTGGAAAAAAAAAAAAAGAGAGTTTGGGGAAATTAAAAATGATAGTGACAATAAAAAAAATTTAATAGGCAGGCAAAGAGAAAACTTTCAGATTTCCAAGAACATAGAACAATATATAAAAGAGATCGAAAATACGAAAGAAGAATTAAGAGAGATGAAGGATGCCCAGTATTCATTTAATAGAAATCTCAGAAAATACAGACAAGAGGGAAAAAAATAATACAAAAAAATTCCCCTGACCCAAAGAAAGGCACAGGGTCCTCATACTGCATGGGCAAACCAGGTTCTGAAAAGGATTAAGAAGACAAACAGCAAGACTTATCTCGGTAGAATTTCAAACCTCTGAAGATCCTGAGAGCTATCAGAGTCCAAATCAGGTTACCAAGAAAGGATAAGGACTCAAGCTGCCTTCAGACTTGGCAGACTTTCTGAATTTCAGAAGACAGAGGAACAAAACCTTTAAAGTTTGGGGGGAAACATGGCTTTGAATCTGCATATGTATACCAGGTCAGTCAAGCAGTGCGGGCAAAATAAGGTGTTTTCAGATATGCAAAGATCCCATTTACCTCCCACGCATCCTAACTGAAAAAAAGTTTGACTCCAAAGGAAAAATTTATCCTCAAACATAAAACTATAGGTTTCAAGAAAATGTAGAATTCGTTTAAGAATAAAATGATGGTGGTGTTGGTAGGCCAGGGGAGGTCAATGGAATCCCACAATGACAGCTTTGCAATAGATCTAGAAACCTGGTTAGAACATGGTCAGGAGTCCAGGAAAACATCTCCAAGAAAGTAAATCTCATTCAACAAGTTAGTGTAATCAAGAAAATGGAGAATTCTAGCGATGATATTCATTTCACTTAGCAAGAATAAAACAGAATGAAGAGTAAAAGCTTTGTATAAATTAAACATAAAAAATCATGGTGCAACTAAAGTAACATAAGTTTGAGCAAAGAAAGGATTGTGGAAAAGGAGCCTTTAATGATCCTTGAACATCCTCTTAGAGCAAAAGAGAATTAGTGCCCCAAAGAATTCCTTCTCTACAGGTCCAATCATATACTTGCTTTGCAGTGAAGGATACTGATATAATTTCAATGTTATAAATGCTTTCTATTGGTTTTTCAGAATTCAAAATCAACCCTTCATAAACAGGAAAGCCTGAAAGTTAGAAGGTTTACAATATTATAAACCTTGACAATGTAAAAGACAGGTATAGAGGAGAGTAGTGAGAAGGCAGAAAAAGTGGGTAAGAGAAGAAAAGTGAGGTGAAGGACTGGGAGTTTCCTCCTTTCACATCATAAGGAGTCAGGAGATGGTGTCTAAACTCAGATAAAATATAGCAGCATATAATTTAGAGTTATAAAGACAACCAACAGTAGAATGAAAACTGCTAAAACTCTAGAAGTGAGTAATAAGGTTCCTAGTTTAAGAGGTGTTGTTGAAAGAAATGCAAATGCTAACATATTGCTTAGAATTATGCTTCCCTGGTGGCTCAGACAGGAACGAATCGACCTGCAATGCAGGAGACCTGGGTGTGATCCCCGGATTGGGAAGATCCCCTGGAGGAGGGCATGGCAACCCACTTTAGTATTCTTGCCTGGAGAATCCCCATGGACCAAAGAGCCTGTGGGCTACAGTCCACGGAGTCACAAAGAGTCAGACATGACGAGCAACTAAGCACAGCACATTATTTAGAATTATAGTAGTATTCATTAGAAGTAAAAAATAAACTTAAAAAAACAGTTATATCTGTTATAAAAGGGCAATACAAGAAATCCTTGTGGTAATGAAACTGCTTTATATCTTGGTTAAATCAATGTCAAAAATACTGCTTGTGATAGTGTACTGTGAAACCGGAAGGTGTTGCACAGTTCAATGACAGAATTAAACAAAAATTTATTTTAGTGATTATATTCTTAATTCTACCAAAGAATCCTACCAAGTTAATACGTTTTTTTTTTCTTTTTCCAGCTTTACTGAGGTATAACTGACAAATAAAATTGTAAATGTAAAACTTAAATGATCAATAGATTTTCTACAAAGGTCCCAAGGCAATGCAACCAGGAAAGGAAACTTCCCAACAACTGGGACAACTGGCTATCCATGTGGGAAAAAAATTAAACCTCAATCCCTCCTTCACAGTTCACACAAGTTTATCTTGAGAACGGCAGATGTAAACCTACATCCAAACCTATAAAGCTTTTAAAAGAAAACATAAAGCACCTTTCTTCCCTTGCATTAGGCGAAGATTTCTTGAATAGACAGGATACAAAAAAACACAAACCATAACAATTGATAAATTAAACTTCATTGAAATTAAAAATTCTGTTCATTAACAGGGACTGTTAAAATAAATAGGCAAATCTCAGGCTAGGGAAAAAAAACACTTGTGAAACATAAAGTAGACAAAGAACTTGTATTCAGAATATATTTTTAGAAAATACTGCAACTCAGTAAGGAGACAACACAATTTAATAGCAGGCGGGGGTCTGGGGGGGGGAGCTTGACTGGCACTTCACAAAGAAAGATATGCAAATACCCATTAGGCACATGAAAAAGTTCTCAAATAATTAGTTATCAGGGAAATGCAAACTAAAATCACAATAAAATGCCTCTTTACCAAATTAAAATACTAAATGTTGATGATGTAAAACAACCCAAACTCTAAATAGGTTGCTAGTGAGACTATAACTTGGTACAACAACTGCAGGAAAAGGGTTGTCATTTTCTGATAAAGTTAAACATACACCTCCCTTTGGCCCAGCAATTCCACATGTAGATCCTTATTCAAAGGAAATAAAAAAAAAAAAAAATCCACAAAAGACTTTTTGGAGTATTTTCATAGAAGATTTAATCATATTAGTGAAAAGTCATATAAAAAAGTCAAATCTCCATTGATAGCATGAATAAACAAATCGTGGTATAGCTGTAGTGTGGAATACTATATTTAGCAGTAAAATGGAACGACTGCTTCTACAAACAAGGGCATGCGTGAATCACACAGACCTTATGCTGAGCAAAAAATGCTTCACACAAGAAGAGTACAAATCCTTTACGTGAAATTCTAGAAGGGGCAAACCTATTTAGAACTATGGTTGTCTAGGGGTAAGAAAATCACTGACAGAAGACACAAGGGAATACCTGGGGATGTGGAAATGTTCAACATTGTGATAGGAATTATATGGATATGTCCATTTAAAAAATCTTATAGGTAAGATCTCCACATTTCAATGTATGCCAATTACACCTTTAAAAAGTAACTTAAAAAATAATACAGGGGGTGGAAATTTAGATCAAACAAGAATGGCAGAGTGTTGCTAACTGAAACTGGCTGATGGACATGTGAGGTTCATTATACTATTTTGTTTATTTTTTTATTATGGAAATCTTCAAAAACATGCTGAGGAACAAAGGTATAATGAATTTTAACTTTGTATATGGCAACATGATCAGGTACATGCTGAGAATTCTAATATTTACGCTTAAACATTCAACTTTTAATATTTTTATTATTTTTATTATTAATTTATTTTTAATGGTAAGCTAAAAAGATAAGATTTCAGCCTGTTATTTCCAAGCTTTTCTCTCTAAATACCACATTATAAGTGAGGAAAATCTTTACTGCTAGTAAGCAAAAAAATAAATTGCAGATAATCATTAATTATTCTTCTCAAACACTGACTTTTGAAACATAGGTAGTCCAGTGATTTACAAGCAAAATTTTACTTAGATGAGTGAATGCATGAACATGGTGAAGATCACAGAGTTTGCAGAATTTAAAAAGGTGTTAATTACAAAAGTGATTCACTTGTATTTTATCATCAATGTTTTCTACGTTTCTTATCTTTACCCAAAAGTCTATCATGACTATACATTAAACAACATATGAGTAAAAATAAAAACACTTCACAATGATACAACATTTAATATCCCTAGAAGTTTTCATATAAATAAGAAGTCAACTGCACCAATTAAAATTCACTTTCACTTACCAGGCATTTAGCAACTCTCAAGCCATTTGTTCTTAACAATAATATTTAATTATTTCTTGATTTTTNCTATCATGACTATACATTAAACAACATATGAGTAAAAATAAAAACACTTCACAATGATACAACATTTAATATCCCTAGAAGTTTTCATATAAATAAGAAGTCAACTGCACCAATTAAAATTCACTTTCACTTACCAGGCATTTAGCAACTCTCAAGCCATTTGTTCTTAACAATAATATTTAATTATTTCTTGATTTTTAAATAGAAATTATATAGATACCATTGCTTTTAAATATATGTATTTCAGGCGTAGCTAAATAAACTAATTTAGATACTTGTAAACACTAACAGAGAAACTCTATTATATATAATTTATACTGAATGAAACAATAGTTATCCACAGAATAGCCTTTGTGAAATACAGTATTATGAGTTTCAGTTCAGTTCAGTCGCTCAGTCGTGTCCGACTCTTTGCGACCCCATGAATCGCAACACCCCAGGCCTCCCTGTTCATCACCATCTCCTGGAGTTCACTCAGACTCACGTCCATCAAGTCTGTGATGCCATCCAGCCATCTCATCCTCGGTCGTCCCCTTCTCCTCCTGCCCCCGTTTACAAACTTAGAAATAAAATAAAATTATATTTGCTCCTCCTGGTCATCCTTCATACTCCCTCCCTCACAGACACACTTTCCACCCAATGATCAAAAGAATTTTCCTTGCCTTCAATGCTCAGCTTAAAGACCACTTCTCCCTTGAAGCTATCCCTTCAGTCCAGTCCCTGACTACATTCATCACACTACCTTCTGCTGCTACACCAGGCTGTCTAACTGCTTTGCCTCATAGAATTGCTTGTCTATATATGTGTCTTCCAGTAGGTCTGTGTTTTAACTAGTAGCGGATGAAATGGCAGGTATTATTGTACCCATTTTAAGGATGAGAAACCAAGGACTGATCAAGATAAAAAAACTTTCCCTAAGGTTCCATCACCTACAATGGCAGCCTCAGGATCCCAGTATTATACGCTGTCTGTCTCTCAAGCTTAAAGACTGCAAGAAACTGTCCTTTGAAACTCCTATGCCATTTAGGGTTTAATCATCTTTTTTGCCTCCAAAGTACCTGGTCTGTGCTTTACACATTACACATGCTATAAGTGCTGGTTGAGTTTGATCTTAATTTACATTATGTACTGTGAAAGTAGATTTTATTTTGGGGGCTCCAAAATCACTGCAGATGGTGACTGCAGCCATGAAATTAAAAGACACTTGCTCCTTGGAAGAAAAGCTATGACCAACCTAGTGAAAGTGAAAGTGAAGTCGCTCGGTCGTGTCCGACTCTTTGCGACCCCATGAACTATAGCCTATCAGGCTCCTCCGTCCATGGGATTTTCCAGGCAAGAATGCTGGAGTGGATTGCCATTTCCTTCTCCAGGGGATCCTCCCGACCCAGGAATCAAACCCAGGTCTCCAGCATTGCAGGTAGAATCTTTACCATCTGAGCCACCACGGAAGCCCTCTAGACCAACCTAGAAAGCATATTAAAAAGCAGAGACATTACTTTCCCAACAAAGGTCTGTCTAGTCAAAGCTATGGTTTTTCCAGTAGTCATGTATGGATGTGAGAGTTGGACTATAAAGAAAGCTGAGCGCCAAAGAATTGATGCTTTTGAACTGTGGTGTTGGAGAAGACTCTTGAGAGCCCCTTGGACTGCAAGGAGATCCAACCAGTCCATCCAAGAGGAGATCAGTCCTGAACATTCATTGGAAGGACTGATGCTGAAGCTGAAACTTCATACTTTGGCTAATACTTTGGCCACCTGATGTGAAGAACTGATTCACTGGAAAAGACCCTGATGCTGGAAAAGATTGAAGGCAGGAGGAGAAGGGAACAACAGAAGATGAGATAGTTGGATGACATCACCGACTCGATGGACATGAGTTTGAGCAAGCTCTGGGAGTTGGTGATAGACAGGGCGGCCTGATGTGCTGCAGTCCATGGGGTTGCAAAGAGTTGGACGTGACTGAGTGACTGAACTGAACTGAACTGAACTGTGTGAATAGAGTATTGAATTAAAGGAGTTTTATCAGTTCACTCTTTATAACAGAGCGCGGAGGTTCCAAGCAGAGGGGCATGTCCACTGCTGCCCTCTGCTGAAGAGCCAGTTCTTGCACAAAAGTTGCATTTCACTAGAGTGAGGTTGACTCCTTTTCAGAGTCAGTACACCACTAAATCTTTACCTCTAGAGAAATCTGAGGATTTTTTTTGTAGAAATAGTAAGCACAGTGTACACTCACATGCCCAGGAATCCCATTAAAAAATATTTGACTTTTGCTCCCATGAAACACAAGTGTCTTCTTGGTGTGGTTAGCATCAGCAAGGACCAACTTTTTTCTTTTCTTTTTTTGATCTGTGAGAGTGATAGTTCATTGTAGTTTTGTATTTTTCTAAAATTAGCAATGTATGTATATGTGTATGGACAGTCATGTCCAACTCTGTGCAACTCCATGAATTGTAGTCTGCCAGGCTCCTCTGTCCATGGAATTCTCCAAGCAAAAACACTGGAATGGGTTGCCATTCCCCTCCCCAGGGGATCTAGGACCAGCTTTTGAATGACATGAATTCTATCTGTGAGCCTACATTCAGGCTGCCATATGCCACTTGTACTTGGCATTTCTGTGGTTTGGCTTTTTTAGTTACTCAGTGGTTTAAACAATTTATCTCTCCTTCCCTGCTTCTCCCTGCCACACATACTCTGTTGCTTATAACATTGCATCTCTGGAGTACCTTGGAGTAACAAGAGCTTAAATCATGGCAACATAAACTGTAAAAAGTACCTTAGAGTTCTTCTCAGTAGAATATTTGCATGAGCGGGGATTATCTGTAAATCTGCTTTGGCCAGCTACTAAACTAGAATTTAGATTATGCATTAGCTATTGGCTGCTGCTGCTGCTGCTGAGTCGCTTCAGTTGTGTCCAACTCTGCGCGACCCCATAGATGGCAGCCCACCAGGCTCCCCCTTCCCTGGGATTCTCTAGGCAAGAACACTGGAGTGGGTTGCCATTTCCTTCTCCAGTGCATGAAATTGGCAGAGCTGTCCTAATGCCCAGTTTCAGGCTTTCCTTTAAATTGCTTCTAGCTCATTTATTTTTCATACCATTTTCAATAAAGTGATTCATAGGCAAAGCCTCCCTTTGGTCATTCTGAAAAGAAAAAAAAAAGTAACTTAACAAGCAGGGCAAATCAGTCTCTCCCTTCCTGAGTGGGGGCCAGTGTCTTTTTTTTTTTCTGGCATGCCTGGGAATGTGAAAGTACACTTTGTTAAAGGCTATTTCCACAAAGAGAATCCACAGATTGTTTCCAAGGATAACGATTTAGTGGATCATTGACCCTAATAAGGAGTCAAGTCCAATTTCAGTGAATTCTGGTTCTCAAAGACACATTCATGAATAGTTCATCTGCTGAAGTGGAAAAGCTGCTTTATAATTCCTTTCATCTATACCAGTCTTAAGACTTTTTTAAAAAAAATGGGTAATTGTGCCAAAAATTTGCACCCTCACCAAAATACTTTAAACAAAATGAAATACTTAAACAAGCGAGGCAATAAGAAACAAAAGTTTGATATTGCCTTTCTTTTTAATTAGTGTCAGGTCTAGTTCTTAAACTAAACACGTGCAGAATCAGCTGAGAAGTATCTGGTTCATGCCATGACCTCCAGGGAGAGATGTACTTACACCACTGCAGATAAAGGGGTATGTATGCGCATGCTTAAGACTTCTAGGTAAGAACGTGGGGAATTTTTTAAAATGCTAAAACAAGATAGGCAGAATTCTGACTTGACTAGAGCCAACCAGTCTGAGCTGTGTTTAAAGCAGTTACCACACAAGCTATAAAATATAATGAACACAATTTGTTGGTAAATAAACTGACTTTAAATTAGGGACTTCCCTGGTGGCTCAGTGGTAAAATCCACCTGCAGGGGAACCACAGGAGACGCAGATTCGATCCCTGGGTCAGGAAGATCCCCTGGAGAAGGAAATGGCAACCCCCTCTAGTATTCTTGTTTGGAGATTTCCATGGACAGAGGAGCCTGGTGGGCTACTGTCCATGGGGTCACAAAGAGTTTGACGTGACTGAGCAACTGAGCATGCAAGTTAGGATGCAAAGCCAACAAGTGGAATATAAGATGATGTCCAGCATCATCTTGTATTCCAGAGTCAGATGTTAATGCCCAGGGTCCCTGAGGGGATGGGTCACCACCAGGAAGGGTATATATTAAGAGGGTAAGACAGACTTTGAATAGCTGAAATGGGAGGAAATATTCTTTAAAAAAAAAAAAAAGTTTTGATTTTTAGGCTTCTCTTGGCCCATTTGAAGACCAGGTTGCTAACTCGCGAGGCTCGCTACCCAGAGACAGTGGCTCGGATGGGACAGTCGCCAGGGACGGCGGAACGTAAGGATGGAGCGGGCGTCTGGCCTGCTCTCTCGGACGCTGAGCAGATTCCTGTGGCTCTCGGGCTTCTCTGAGCAGGGAGCTGCCCGGCAGCCCCGGATCATGGAAGAGAAAGCGCTAGAAGCTTATGATTTGATTCGAACCATCCGGGACCCAGAGAAGCCCGATACTTTAGAAGAACTGGAAGTGGTAACAGAAGGTTGTGTGGAGGTTCAGGAGATTAATGAAGACGACTATTTGGTTAATATAAGGTTCACGCCAACGGTACCTCATTGCTCTTTGGTGACTCTTATTGGGCTGTGCTTGAGAGTAAAACTTCAGCGGTGTTTACCGTTTAAACATAAGTTGGAAATCTACATTTCTGAAGGAACCCACTCAACTGAGGAAGATATCAACAAGCAGATAAATGACAAAGAGCGAGTGGCGGCTGCCATGGAGAACCCCAACTTACGGGAAATCGTGGAACAGTGTGTCCTGGAACCCGACAGCTGTTTTAGAGCCACTGAAGTATAATCGTTTGATATATTTGTTTAAAGTTTTTGTAGAATGTAAAAGATTCATGTTTAATACATAGGTGATTTGTACCTCAGAGCATTTTTTTAAACAATGATTTCCAAGCAAGATTTAATTATCAGGTAGTACTTAGTTTGTTCCATGTCTAACATTCTCAGGATTTGTAACCCTTAAATGATCAGACAAAAATATTTTCTAGTTATTGTGTGTAAGATGAGTTGCTATTTTTCTGATGCCCATTCTGATGCTTTTCATGTCAAAATATTTACTGTGCCCAAGTGTATTCATTTTAAACCATTACTCTGTAAAATAAAACAGAGATGATTCTTGTACACACACACACACACACACACACACACACACACACACACACACACAAAATACCTTTTCTTTTTTGCAGAGGTTGAACCTGTTGAATAAGGATGATGGAAAAGGGGGAGAACTAGAGACGGTTTGGGAAAAGCAAATACAGAAGACAGACATTAAGAACATGGAAGAAGTCTTTCAACAAAAATTTACTCAGATTCTGGATGAGAAAGTCTGGGTATGAGAGAGGCACAGAAACAAAAGTAACCACTTTAAGACTTAGTGCCAAGATAAAGCAGAAGTGAAGCCACTGTATCTTCCAAAGACAATTGTTTAAGACATTGTTGTAATTTATGCAGGGAACCTTAACACCAGCAAGTATAACACGAAGTTTGAAATTTTATGAGATGTCTTATGTGCAGAAATCTTCAGTGCAAGGGCCGGGTTGTGGATAGAGGGATGGGGGTGCAGATCAAATTATTTGTTAATACATTTCATCGGGTATTACCCTGAAACCTCTAATACAAGAGAGTCATCATTCTTACCATGAAGAATTGGATCCATTTAAAAATCACCAAGTCAAATTCAAAGTACAAGACTACACTCCTTCTTGATGTCACTCTCAGAATCTGAAAATCAACCAAAATCTGTTGAGTATCTACTATATACAAAATAACAATCTATAATTAAATAAGGGGATGGAAAACGACATAAAAGTAAGTTCAGCAAATTCAAAGGGTTAGGAAAACTTCAGGAATTGAATTGATTTAGGCATAAGACACTTCTAGGAAAGACCTGATCTTTTTTTTTCCCCAAGATTCATTCTGTCATCCAAGTTACATAAACTGCATTGTATTAGTAGCATCAGTACCAAATGATTGTCGGAGTTTTCTGGTACACCCTTATCAGTAGATAATCCTAACTATGAGTTATTATCACCACAAGTGTTTACTGGTGAAAAGTTGACAAGTCAATGCATGTTCCAATATGCTGGAGCCGCAGACAACAGGCAGTGACAAATCCCCAGAGATCCTTTTCACAGGAGGAGTACACCAAGAGTGGCTTGTCTTCTAAAGGAGGAAAAAACTGTTTTCTAGATGCCAATGTGATGAAGCTTGAGGCTAGAGACATCCAACACAGTTGCTCAGTTACGATAGGGAGAGGTAAGGTTACAAGAGATAACCTCTGGGGGAAATATTTTGTGAAAAGCAGAGAACTTGCTTTGTTGTTTAACTTGCTACGTTCCCCAAGGAGGGGTTCGTTATCCTATTAACTCAATTACTATAAAGAGAATGGCCTACTCCTCTGATTCATTATGTTTCAGAGTTTAGTTCAACTTAAAAAAATTTTTAAACCCTGCCCAATCCTGTGGGAAGCCAAAACAGCCTCTCCCTGGACTTTCAATAAGTTGGTAAGGGACCAGTAATAAATTCTCGGTCACACAGAATGGCCTATTAGAGAGCAGCACTGTCCGTAGAAACACAGTGCGCACCACATGTGGCATTTAAATCTGTTTAGTAACTACGTGACAAAAGTAAAAGGGGCTTCCCTGGTGGCTCAGTGGTAGAGAATCCGCCTGTCAATTCAGGAGACATGGGTTCAATCCCCGGTGCAGGAAGATGCTGCATGCCACAGAGCACTTAAGCCCGGGCACCACGTCTACGGAGCCTGCTCTCTAGAACCCAGGAACCGCAGCTACTGAAGCCTGCATGCCCTGGAGTCCATACTCTGCAACATGAGAAGCCATGGCAATGAGAAGTCCGCGCACCGCAGCAAGAGAACAGCCCTCACTCTCTGCAACTAAGGAAACACCCATGGAGCAACAGAGACCCAGCAGAGCCAAAAACAAATACATAAGTAAAATTATTTTTAAATGTAAAAGGAAACAAGTGAAATTAACTGTGATAATTATTTTATTTAAATCAATATATCAAAATATATTTAGCCCAACATACTACCCCTTCAACAGAGCTCAAGAGCCATGTGCACTTAGCAGCTATCATCTGGACACTGCAGTCAGAGGCCATAATATCCCACAGAGTTTTCAGTGTTTTACTATTTTGCTAATTGCTACTTTTCAAAGCCCAGTTTGGTGGCAGGTCTTTTATCATCAGATAGCGGTGAAGGCAAAATATGGACAACTCAAAAGTCTTGGTGATGGGAAATCTTATTAAAAGCTTCTTACCCATATGGAAAACAGCATTTTAATAGAGGAACCACCACGAGAAGAATGCAAGGGGAAAGTGCAAGCTGAGCTATCTCTAGATAAAGTGGGCCAGCTATTGGCACACATTCTGAAACAAAACCACCCCAGCAGGCACTGGCCCAGGACTGTCACGTGACCGTCAAGTAGCTATACCCTCTGAAGCCATCACAAAACTTCTTGGTCTAACAGGGAACGTTACCCTGAAAGTGCTTTCTCCTACCTGTCATGTCCTCTCTGCAGGTATCCTCTGCCACAATTGGCTCCTTGTCAAGCATGAAGCAATATAGAGAGACCCTCCTTTCATGGGACCCCAAAACCACATGCAACTGGTAAGTAGAGGCAGCAGTGATGCACATGAAAATAAATAGTGTATTTCTGGAGATGGAGGAGGTCACGAAAGGGTAGAGGAAAAAGTGGAAAGTATGAAACAAAAGTGAATGAGTTAATTTTAAAAAGAAGTGCTTAGTCTCCCTCAACATTTGAAGAAAGGTGGGGAGGAATAGAAAGAGGGAAGGAGGAAGGAACAAAATAAAGGAATAAAATCTACCTATCCAAAAGTCTCCTCTAGTTAGCGATAAAATCCAGCGTCAGTGTCTTAATGATTGAGTGAGGCAGCAGACAAGTTTTCCAATATAATTAACAGAAGTGGATTTACCATGAAGCGAATGACACTTAAGCTACAAACACTCTCACTTGCAGGGACCTTTCAAAGTCCTGGGAAGAACCCTCATATTTTTGGCCGTAATTCTGTTAAATTTCTGCACATGCATGCGCACGCACACACACATACACACACGAAGATATTTCAATCAGAATCCTTGAAAACTCTCTTCTTTTCATTTTGACTTCCCTTCTTGCAGGTCAGTGTTGAAGTGGTACAGAGTATATTTTAAGAATCTGGCTAAGGAGAAGTTGAGTTAGTCAACATTTAGTTTGGGGCTTTGTGGAATATATCGATGGGGTTCACAGTCACCTCTGTGTATTGTTACATTATTTCTAGCTGTCACGGCAGGGTAAAACTGACTACCATGGACACTCCTATCACGTTCAACACTGACTCCGTGTCATGACATAAAGACGTGAGACCAGAGGTCATGTGATAAGAATGTGTCTCACAGCATCCAACACAAGAATTATGTGGGCACTAGAGGAAAAACAAGGTTTAAAACGTACAAAGGTCTATGGAAAAAACCTTCCAACCACCAGACATGTAAAATCAGAAGCAGAGATTCAGTTCTCATCAACGCCGAAGTTCTCTCCTACCATAAATATACTTGATAATGAAACAGATATAATTACAAATGCACCATACATTTTCAAGCAGACACTATATGAAATCAAAATTATCAAAATTCTGTTATTTATAGATTCAAAACTATAGCAGCAAGTGTAACTGTGCAAAATTTCTTGTTTCATGTATTCCTGCTAGCAATACAAAAAGTAAATTTTAATAAGCTATGCTCAAAAGCAGAGACATTACTTTGCCGACTAAGATCCGCCTAGTCAAGGCTATGGTTTTTCCTGCGGTCATGTATGGATGTGAAAGTTGGACTGTGAAGAAAGCTGAGCGCCGATGGTGTTGGAGAAGACTCTTGAGAGTCCCTTGGACTGCAAGGAGATCCAACCAGTCCATTCTGAAGGAGATCAACCCTGGGATTTCTTTGGAAGGAATGATGCTAAAGCTGAAATTCCAGTACTTTGGCCACCTCATGTGAAGAGTTGACTCATTAGAAAAGACTCTGATGCTGGGAGGGATTGGGGGCAGGAGGAGAAGGGGACGACCGAGGATGAGATGGCTGGATGGCATCACGGACTCGATGGACGTGAGTCTGAGTGAACTCCGGGAGATGGTGATGGACAGGGAGGCCTGGCGTGCTGCGATTCATGGGGTCGCAAAGAGTCGGACACGACTGAGTGACTGAACTGAACTGATGCTAAAAAGAAAAAGCATTTTTCTTTTCCCTATACAGAAAATATTATAAAATTGTTGTTAAGTAAAGAAGCAATCAAAGAATATGCCATCTAAAATGTAGGGGGAGAAGTATTACAAAGTTATGTCATCATATGCTTACTACTTAACTGCCTGTTGCTCTGATTGCATGATATTTGATAACTTTCACTTTTAAGAAAGAAATTTGACATTTCTTGTGATTTTTTTTTCCTCTTCCTAAACATTCATCTTTATACCTAACTTTGTAGTCATAATTTTTCATTATTTTACCTAAGGAGGACTCCTAAAATAGTACAATCTTCAGGTTCCATAAAACCTTAGCAAAAAGTAACTAGACATACTACCATCCCACCATGTGCACTCACACATACACGAGGATGCACACACACATACACACACACATTTACTTGAGCAAGAACTGCCATGTTGACCCAGGTCAAGGATACCCACTGGACTTCCCGCCCATTCCTCTCACTGGTTCAACTGCCAAGATATCCATCCAGACGTGGAGTTACTTACAGAACTTTGTCAACAATCAGAACTGTATTAACATGCAATCTTGACAGAATACACACTTTGGCTTTCCAGAAAGAAATATGTGGGTCCACATTTGCTTACCAAGTATCTGAATTCCACTATTTCACTAGAATAAGTGAGCCTCTGAAATATTTGCTCACCTTTCACTCATTCCTTAAAATTCTAAAGACATTCTGACATGTCCCACTTAAAGTTGATCTATAAACTCATACTTGCAGGAAAGTAGGTCTGAAAAAGGCCAGCCAATGATTATGATAATATCAAGCTATTCCTATTTCATTTGGTGTCTATAGTCTCTAGAAGGTATCTCTTTCTGCCACAAGGCACCATGTATTAACTTCCCACAAGAACAACTTTAACAGAAGTCATCTTACTTCCAGTTGTCACAAGCAAGGCAATGAATACTGCTGTCCAGCCTCTCCTTAGAAATTGGTTTCACTGAGAGCTTTGCAAAATTTTCTTTTGCTGATTATCTTTTTTGCAGTCACCCCATTTCAACTTACCATGAGCTCTTCTGTTGATATATAATGGCTTTTTATAGGAAATGGGTGTATTCCCTATCTTTTAATGTTCAGTTTACATGGTGACAATGTTGTAACCACTGAAGAAGCCACAAGGAAAGCTTAGGGTAGACTGGAGTTTCACAGTTACACATACCACTCTTAGGATCAGGAAAGGCAAGGTCTTGGCAGGAAACAGGTGGAATATTCAAACTGGATCATTCGAAAAGAATTGCACAAAGTGGGTATTTACAAAGGTATGGGAAGGGTTTGGGTAAATCTGCAAAGAACATGCACCGCATGAGGCTAGCTAGTTGTAGAGCTATTATTACTTATCCTGGGCCAACAGAGGTGAGGAGTAGAGAAGGTACTAGAATCTGAAGTGGTTAGCTGAATGGGGAGGGCTGCCTGGCAGGTGCTTTGGCCATTAATAGCGGGACAGCTAGCCAACGGTGACCTGGCAGGGAAGGAGTCAGAGAACAAACGCCAACCACAGTCTCCCCCACTCTCAGATGCCCTGCCAGAGCCCCTCGCGGGCTGGACCCAACTCCAGGCAGAAGTCAAATGATCACTGATGCAGCTGTAGAGGTGCGCCTAGAGCACAGAACAAGAGCAAAGGGTAGAGAGAGAGGAGCCCAAGGAACATCAGGAAGATTCTCAGTGTGTCCTTGAGAATGAAAGGAAAAATCTCATTACAAAGCATACTAGTGCTATAGTTAAAAGTTACAGTGGTTCCTTCATAAGACCTAAAAATTACAGCAGGGGTATACAGTGATCTTCAAACCACCATGCACACGTGTCTGACTCTTTGAGACCCCCGTAGCCTCACAGGCTCGTCTGTCCATGGGATTCTCCAGGCAAGAATAATGGTGTGCGTTGCCGTGCCCTTCTCCAGGGCATCTTCCCAATCCAGGGATTGAACTCATGTCTCTTCTGTCTCTTTCACTTGCAGGCCTCTTCTTTTCTGCTAGTGCCACTTGGGAAGCCCAAAACCACCATAATAAATGCATAAGATAGGAAATTAAAAAACAGAAAGACTGCAGTGTATCATGGGCTACACTCAGACTGGCTACATTTAGCCAAAGCTACCTTCTATTTGCCAGGCTCCCCAGTGCCATGCTGGCTCTCTTGGTTGAGTTTTCCAGTTTACTGTCCACACATGGCTGAGACACACATGCTAAGTGGATAAAAGTTAAGTCGATGACAGCTCGCACTCAGACGCCGCTACTGTAAAGTCTTAGTGATACCTGGAACAAGCTGGTAGGGGCTGGTCAGTGATACAGGAATATTTGGGGCTTCTCAGGGCTAAGTTGAATCTGCTCGACAAAACTGTCATTGATATTATTTTTTTGTTGTTGTTTTTCTCTAGGTTGTGTCTGACTCTTTTGCGACCCCATAGACTATAGCCTGCCAGACTCCTCTGTCCATGGGATTTCCCAGGCAAGAACAGTCGAGTGGGTTGCCTTTTCCTCCTCCAGCGGATCTTCTCAACCCAAGGATTGAACCCAAATCTCCTGCATTGGCAGGAGGAGTCATTACCACTGAGCCACCTGGGAAGACTCAGGATTTACTAAGAGGGGACACTGGTATAAGAAAATGCCTGGGAAGGAGGAAGCCAATTCCTACCACGCTGGCCTCTTTCTGGGGCACACACGTTACTTGCCAAGAACGGCAGAAGGGCAGGTTTCCATTCCAGAACTATTGCATTGGCCAAAAAATTCGTTCAGATTTTTGCATAAGATGGTACAGAAAAACCCGTGTGAATCTTTTGGACAGCCCAGTAATACAGGCTAATCCCCTTCATATGGAAAGCCCAAGATCCCACTAAAATCCCTGTATTTTGGGAGATGTTACAAAACTGTTATTCTGTTAGGAAGCAACAAGGGAGCTAGGTCCCCAAGGGACAGTGATTTTTAAGTACACAATAATAAGATCTGGCAGAAAACCACACATCCAAAGAAATAAACACTAAGCACAAGATGAAGGGACAGGGAAAATAGAAAACAGGCCTTGTCAAGAAGCTGAACCTCAATGTTTTTCTTACCCAATGAAGGGGATTACAAGGCTCCTAACCCCACATTTCCTACCACTGGCATTTACTTAAAGTATAGCCTTTTCATTTGTGTTAGTCTTTTTTTGGCAACACTAAAGAACTTTCAGCTAGCTTCATTCAACAGGATTGCTTCCCTTTAAGGGGCAGCTTTTAAGAAAACTTCTTCCTTTTGATAAAAGAATAATAAAAGAAGTGAGGAATTCACACTCATCTTTCTCTCCGTGCAAAGAGAGTAAGTAATAAATATCACTGTTACAGAAAACATGTGTCTTTGTACTTAAAAAACACACACAGTGGATAGAGTGACAGCTTAAAAGTGGCTCAACCAAGACCAAAATGAGATACTGACTTGGACCTGCTCTGTGTTAACTGCATTTTGAAGGCGCTGTGTGCACGGGGCCTACACACGGACTTGAACTCGAAAATCATCTCCCAGAAACACCTAGAGAAGAATCTCAATAAATATATCAGACCTCACCAACATTTTACTTTCTGGAACATTTGTCCCCAAACAGCATCCTCTGAAGTGGCCCCCTCTGATGCTATTTAGCCTGGGATTGAGTGCCTTCTCTTCCTGTTTATTTATCACAGGGCTGGAGCTGGTTTTTTAATTAGCTTCATCTAGATGGTGAAATCAGCTGTTTGGAACCTCCGACTTCACATCTCACTTTACAGATAAGGAAAAACTAAAGTTTACGGAAGGAAGTTAATTGGTGACCAGTCAGTCCTAAAGGAAATCAACCCTGAATATTCATTGGAAGGATTGATGCTGAGGTTCCAAAACCTTGGCCACCTGATGCGAAGAGCTGACTCATTGGAAAAGACCCTGATGCTGGGAAAGATTGAAGGCAGGAGGAGAAGGGGATGACAGAGGACGAGATGGTTAGATAGCATCATGGACTCAATGGACATGAGTCTGAACAAGCTCCGGGAGTTAGTGGAGGACAGGGAAGCCTGGCGTGCTGCAGTCCTTGGGGTGGCAAAGGATCAAGCACAACTTAGTGACTCAGATGAGACAACTAATCAGACTGAGCCTAGAATGCAGGTCTGTGGACATGGGGCCCGGGGCTGTTTTAACACTTCTGGGTATCCAGTCACATGAAGCCTTTCAAACATGGACTGTCAGCCACCAGCACCAAAAGAAACCAATGCTCCTGACACCTCAAGGGGAAAGCTGCACTTGAAAAAGCTTTGGAAACTCTGGAGGGTTGACGTCCTTGTGACGAGTGTTACCGAAAGATCCCCAAATCAGACTTGAACACATCCAGGCGTGGCTCATGCTGAGCCGTCCTTCGACTGTAACCAAGAAGGCAGAGCCGCAGAAGGCTGCAAACGATCCCTCTTGTATCTTGGGGTCACACACATTCAGAATGGGTTGGTTTGTTTTGTTTTGCTGCAGCTGGCACACAAGTCCAGAACAGATTATTTCATGTAAACTATTTACAGATTCAGAAAACTAAAGAACTCTGTTGCACAGCAGGAGATTCATTTCCCTTCCTGAGTGTACAAGTATATTTTGTTATGACACTCAGTAGAATTCTATGCTTTAGAAATACAACAATGTATTTTGAATACAACAATCCTCTCACATGTTGACAGTTAGATTGTTTACACTGTGGGGCTATTTTGAATAAAGCAGCTATAGATATTTACATGCAAATCTTCTGGTGGACATAGATTCTTTTTTTAATTTTTTAATTGAAGGATAACTGCTTTACAGAATTTTGTGGTTTTCTGTCATATATGAACAGTCGTTAGATACACCCACATCCCCTCCCTCCCATCTTCCTCCCCATCCCATCCTTCAGCCTGTCATAGAGCCCCTGTTTGAGTTCCCTGGGTCATACAGCAAATTCCCATTGGCTATCTATTTTACATATGGTATTGTAAACTTGGACGTATATTCTTATTTTTCTCGGAATAGGATTCTGGGTCCGAATGTGTAAACTGCTAAGGAACTGCTAAACTCAATACCAACATAGTTTGTGAATCATTTTCAAAATAAAAGTTTTTCACTTTCAAAAAATAAGAAAACGAAGGAAAAGCCTTAAGATAATTATCCATTCACTGTAACAAGTAAATAAACTGACCCCACATTATGTCTTTATAATATATATGGAAGGATGGTCATCCTCCTGATTAAAAAAAAAACTTCATATTTTTCAAAAAAATACTTTGTATTCTCTTTCTCTTCTTCCTTCCCCACCTCCTTTTCTATTCCCTTTTAATGCCATGACGACAGAAGTGATTTCAACATCGACTTTTGCATATTCTTAAATAAAGAAGGAAAAGAAAAGAAAATCACAAAGCCCAAAGCTGATACCACATCTAAACTTTCAACACTTTGAAAAGTTACTTGTGTTTAATATAATATTGTTCTTAATAAACTTACTAGCTTTCATGGAAGCATGGACTTTCTTATTTGATGCAGGGGAAAAAAGGCAAAAAGATTTCCCAGACAGGCTGAGGGCCAAGGGAGTTGGAAGAGAGAGCCAAGAAAGAAAATTCCAGGCATCTTAGTTGCTCTACTTAGGGAGCATTGCCCTTTCCTCCTAATTAGCTAGCCAAACACCATTAGTTTTCACAAACACACCTAGGATTAGTATTCAACCCTCTTCCTTCAATTCTTTCCCAGGAAAAATCAGCTGCAAGAAAGGGACAAGCCTGGGAATTCAGGAATCTTCTGCTTTTTTTCCTAGTAAGAACACATTTAGTAAAACAAAACAAAAACCAAGTTACATTCCTGAAAAGACACGTATTTCCTCATAACACCTCCTCCCTGATAAGCGACCCAGGCTAACCTTGAGGCTGACTTGCTCTTCCTTCACTTAGCGCAGTGGGTAAAACCGCCCAGTGCTCACACACAAGTCAGTCCTCCAAGGAGGACAAAGTGCAGAGGGGTCCTTCCTGACCTCGGCTCTCACTGTGGCCTTTCCTTTCTAGAAGAAACCTACAGTACTGTTTATTTTTATTAAATGCTTTATTTTATATTGGAGTATAACCAATTAACAATGCTGTGATAGTTTCAGGTGGTCAGCAAAGGGCCTCATCCATACATACACACGCATCCATTCTCCCCAAATGCCCCTCCCATCCAGGCTGCCACATAACATTGAGCAGAGTTCCCTATGAATAACAGATTTAAATCCTGGAGTTTGGGGGCTAGTTAAGGTTAAAATTGAAGTTCACCCATCCAAACATTTCTTCTGAACAATAAATTTCAATTTTCACCCAAATAGACTTCTGAATTCTTTCATTTGCACACTAAGAGAAAGGAAAATGTGAACAGAGATATTGCATTGATCAAAAAATTAGTTCAGATTTCCCCACAAGATGTCATGGAAAAACCAGAACCAACTTTTTGACTAACTCAATACAATGTGGAAAAAAGCATAAATACAATGAGCATGTTATAGATTGCCCTTGAAATTCGTCTAAAGAGTTAGGTACACAAGACAGAGCAGTCACATTCGATTCCCATTGTGATATGGAGCCACCATCATGGAGCCAGGTCACAAAAGTTCCTATTTCTCCCTCTACTTACCAACCAGAACAATCAAGGATTTCTACAAAAGGGTGGTGTAAGGATAAAGCAGAAAAGCTCTCTGGTCCTATTGGAAGTGCATGTTTCATCCACTCCTGGAGTCACTCTTTCCTGTCTTAGGTTGTCTGCTGAAGTCCTCCAGACCAGGAGAATAGCTCTCCAACAAGCAGAGAAAGGGCTTCCCAGGTGGCGCTAGTGGTAAAGAACCCACCTGCCAATGGAGGAGACATAAGAGATGCAGGGTCGATCCTTGGGTCGGGAAGATCCTCTGGAGGAGGGTGTGGGGCAATCCACTCCAGTATTCCTGCCTGGAGAATCCCTTGGACAGAGGAGCCTGGCAGGCTCTAGTCCATTGGGTCGCAAAGGGTCGGACAGGACTGAAGCAACTTAGCACGCAGCAAGCGGAGAAAACACAGACTCTTTCGTCATCATCTGCCATGTCCCTCCACATAAAAAAAGTGATCCTTCCATCATTTATGCCCAGAATTAAAATTATTTCTCCAGCTCCAGCTGATACTCTTTAGTTAGAGTAACTAAGTAAAGTAGGTATATATATATACATATGCAAGTTATGATGGTTTGCCATAGATAAGGGTCCAAAATTAGTAGAGAGAAAGAAAGAAGAAAACACTTCCCCACAGCAATCCAAAGAAAAAAGAAACAAAGTCAATGTAAATATGTTTTTCTGAGTTTCTTATGTAGGGACCACCACCTCCTGAACTTATGAGGGATGTTTTCTTAAGTATAATCACTGTCTTCCTATTGATGGACTTCATCTTGAACATACATGCTATTAAGGTCATGTAAACTTGCCACACCAGAAATCCTCCTATTTCAACAATGTCAATGATTTGGGAATCCAAGGCAAAATTAAGTCCTTTAAAGCTCCAAGAACAAATGATCCTCTGCCTGAGTGGTTTTTATGCAGATCTCCAAGGCTGAGTTCATTACACACTAGCTGCTTCTGCAGATGCCAGATACGTATAAATTTCTCCTGTAATTGCTTGCACTGCTTGGAACTGCTTGTCACAGATGCAGCAGGAAAATACAGGGGAAATGGTGAGCGTCGTTAAGGAAAGCTGCCATGTGGACATGGAGCTGTCATGGTAGTCACAGTTACCATCAGCAAAGTATATGCTGGTACCAGATTTGTGCTCACATCACTGATGCAAGCTCACCAGCTAATGCCAAAGCATCACAGTATCTCATCCATTCAACTGCTGTCTGCTGAACTCCTGCTACTGGGAAGAAGGACGCTGGGGTTGGGGACACTATGGCAAGTGAGAGGCCTCATCTATGAATACTTGACCAATGGGTTAATTCTTGCCATTAGTGTTTGTTAGGAGCAATGAACTGTTCTGCGTGGATACCTTTACCTACTGATCTGAAGAGAGTCTGAGAATCTAACAGCTGGAAGGGTTGTTTGAGGTCCTAAAAAATGTACAAAACCAAGAAAATTGATATCCTGCAGAGAGTGTGCTGGACTCTAGATGAATCAGCTAGAATTCCTCAACCTCAACATCATTGACATTTGGAGTACAATAATTCTTTTGTCGTGGGGATGTCTATGCCTTGTAGGATGTAAAGCAACAAACATCCCTGGACTCTGCCTCCTGAATGCCAGCAGCATCTGCCCGCGAGATGTGACAACCAAAAATGTCTTCGGGACTCCCAAGTGGTACAGTGGGTGAGGATCTGCCTGCCGATGCAAGGGACACAGTTTCGATCCCTGGTCTGGGAAGATTCCACGTGCCTCGGTCACCTGTAGCCCATGCTCTGAAAAAAGAGAGGCCACTGAAATGAGAAGCCCAGAGAGTATTTTCCCACTCATCGCAACTAGAGAAAGTCCACACACAGCAACAAAGACCCAGTGCAACCAAAAATAAAAATAAATTATTTTAAAATGCCTTCAGACATTGCCAAATGTTCCCTGGAGGATAAAACTGCCTCCAGTTGAGTACCACTGAAACAGGTACCATGAATAAATCTTCAAACCAGTTTTACTGAGATATAATTGACACACAGCACTGTATAAGCTTAAGGTGTAATGAACTGACTTCTAACTAGAATTTTATGATATTTAAAGAAGGCAGGATGGTGGAAAGAGAGGAAATAAGTAGACACATAGTGTCCCTTTGAATAAAACTTCCAAATTATCAACAGATGACCCCAAAGAGTCAAGTGATTTACGCCCTACCCTCAACACACACACATACATCACACATATTCCTTTCTCCTATTTTACAATAGGAAACGCAATATGGAAACACCTTTATTATCACCTGCTGTATGATTCTAAAAGAAATCACATGTGGCTCCATTTTGTAAGAAAATTTTCCTTCTCCTGAAGCTCTTGGTAATGAGGACACAAGATGAAGCATTCTCTCCTGGTTCGGGCTGGATGATTAATTACCTCTGTGGAACAGCGATGTAGCAGCCTGTCTGCCAAGTGTCCCTGGGACCCATAATTAACCCAGAAGGTCCTCCAGGGGCAACAGACAAGAAGCCAAAGGAATATAATTAAATCCCTTGCAGCTTTAAAGGTGCTCAAGTCCTAGATTCTTAAACCAAACACACTCTCGGTCTGGAATCATCAGTTTTCCTCCCGTTTTGCCCATGATCTTCCAAATAATCTAGCTCTGCGTTAACCAATATTATGTGATGTCAAGTTATGGAAAAAACAAGGTGTAGAAGACTGTGTCTGGATTGCTCTCATATAAATAAACAAGAAGATGCATAGGCATGTATGTGCAAGAAAAATCTGTGGAAGGAGACAAAAGAAACTTAACATTGGCTACCTCTGCAGAGTGTAAGTGGGGTCACAGGAAGCTCATTTCATTGCATATCCTCGCATGCTGCTTGAATTTTTTGTTCACATGTGTATGCTATATAATAATGACCAGCCAGCAGGAAGCAAACTCGGCAAGAAAAGTCTGGAATATAATGAAAAGTAAGAAACATAATGAGAAGCCAATAGATTCTACACCTCCCTCTCAAAGAACATTGATTTCCTTGCTTTAAATGGCAGGATTTATGTTTGCTATAGTTTCACAGGGGCTGAAAATTAACTACATAGGCTCTCTCCATTAAAAAGTCCAGTAAACATTTTTTGATTATCTACAATGCCCAAGATACTGCACAGGGCAGTTTACATCAGTGATCTCAGCTGAACCTTAATAACCCTGAGAAGAAAAATCTCTGCTGTCATATGAGCTGCAGGACTTCGCCCAAGGTCACTGAGATAGTGAAAGGGCCATACGAGGCTCGCGCTTGAAGCCCAGTCCTGTCCTTACCCTTCACTCCCATCTTCAGATCCCTGGGTGACGTGAGCTGTCAAGGCCACTGACCTCACCCCTGCTTGGAGGATTGTGAGAGATTAGCGGTCTTCTCATCACTCGTTTCAGGCTCACAGGATAATTCTAGGTACGGCAGCAATAAGGATGCCCATCCTTGTATCAGAGTGTGTGTGGTATGGAAAGCCACATCAAGCAGAAAAGAGATATTTGTGTCTGCTGGACTCTTATCTTCTGAAAACCCATTGGGCTGGCTGCTCTGGCTGAAGTCTGGGCCTTCTGGTGGCCTCTCTGAACAAATCACTTTCTGATGGTTAGACGTTTTCAGAATCTCCATTCTATAATCAAACATACCTGTTTTTTCTTCCATTATTTTAGAATAATTCTCAATAATTAATCCTATAAACTGCACCATGAGGAAAGACCTTTCTTTAGTAACATGTTTTTCATAGGGCTTCTTGGAACCTCAAAGGGCTCTCTGTTCAGTGAGCAAGAATGCAGAGACATCTTTAGGAAAGAACGGCTTCCAGTAGCCTTTGAATCACAATGCTTATCCACCTGAAAGTTCCTCATTTATCTCCTTTCTCCCAGGGTCCTTATGGATGTAGCAAGACCAGGGAAAACTCAAATGAAAAATAGCAAGCATGAAAACTTCCATCTTAAAACAAGAAACCAAATCTACTTTCCATACAACATGAAACATGAAACATCATCCCTCCAGCCCCTTCTCAGGCATTTGCCTACTGTTTACCTTCAATCTTCACAACTCCAGCCATACATACAAACAAACCAACAAGGACAATTAATAGCGTGCCTCAGTGAAGACCCTTCCCAGCAGTGGCTAAAACCCAAACACAGAATGTCTGAGACCCCAATCCCTACTCTGAGCCGGGCTCAGCCCGCCCGATAAATCTGGCTCCCACTGAATGTCAGTTATTCTAAAAGAGGTTGCTGTGCAAAGCGATGGGACATTGCGCTCAGCTAAGATAAGGAGGGTGGCCACGCTGTTTATTAATAGATCAAGTAGCTTTTCCAGGCCTGATTTGGGGCTAATGGGGATTAACTGTGCTCTCTTCCACACACGTTCCTGGCTTCATCCCTTCCGGGTCAGCTTCCTTCGTTAGCAGGGACTCCCTCACAGGTGACCTTCACTTCTCAGGACTGAAGACAACACAGGAGAATCTCCTGGACCTCAGAAATAAGCTCTTTTACACTCTTGGGAGGATGGTTTGTGGACTCCTTCCAGTCAGTGAGGCCCCACTGAGCACTTACTTCTAAGCATATGCCCAGAGATGGCCACCGGCTTTATGCAGATAGATCAGTCTGAAGGACGTCTTTGACGAATAGGCAGGTGGGCCTGGAGGGTAACTAAATGCTCTTAGAGGATCATTTTAAATCTTAAAATCAGATCTCAAGGTTTAGTCACATTTGTGTGTGTGTTATAAAATTCCAGAGATCTAAACTTCTAAATCTATCCAATAGCCTAATTAAGAAATTTTAGAAATAGTTGTCATTTACTCCCAGTTTCCAACTCATATTTACACACAGGGACACACCCATTTTAGGGCTTCCCAAGTGGCACAGTGGTAAAGAACCCACCTGCCAATGCAGGAGATGCAGCAGACGTGAGTTTGATCCCTGGGTTGGGAAGATCCCCTGGAGGAGGAAACGGTAACCTACTCCAGTATTCTTCCCTGGGAAATCCCATGGACAGAGAAGCCTGGCGGGCTATAGTCAATGGAGTCTCAGAGAGTCGGACACAGTGACTGAAGGCGCACACACTCTAAGGCACAAGTCGAAGAGGAAAATTTGCTTTCCTGGCATTTCTTTTACCCCAGATGATTCTGCTTACTGGAATCCCACTGGTGCCAAAGACACTTTGTCCTTGCCTGGGCAGATGCAGAGCCGAAAGAGCAGAGAGGAAGAGTGGCCTGCCACGTGGCTGGCCAGGAGAGGCGGGGGAGGTGGGGGGCAGCTCCCGGGTTAGTCCTTTTCCCCCAGCAAACCCGCTGGTGCTTCAGACCCAGCTCAAGCTGAGCTAACCTCTCCTTCTGTAATCATAGCTTGCGACGCACATATCTCGCAGCACTGAGCACCCTGTACCATAATGATTATTTACACGGCCGTCTCACCAGCAGACCATGAACTCCTACCTAAGCTATTGAGCCTAGCACCTATCACAGTGCGTAGCCCCAGGGCTGCGGTATTTATGAAAATGCACCCTAATGAGATTTTCTTATTCAGTCCTTTCTAAGCGTCTGACCGGATTTGGGTGAGGAAGACAAAGTGACAAATCCAAAGGAGGGGATACCCAGGGGAGGCAGGCTCAGAAGAGGACGAGTGCCATCGGACAGGGGACAGCTATGCCAGGAGGGACACAGGATGATAAAGACAGGCCCCTGTAAAAGTATTCAGACTGTCTAAGGGAACAAAGTGTAGCTTGGCCGAATGTGGGGGTCTCGGGAAATGGAATAAGGGGCAGGTAAACTTTAATGACTGAAACAGAAAAAAATGAGAGCGCAGGTTGCAACCTGGGAGAGCAAGCTGGAGGGAATTATTCTAGCAGGTCGAGCCAGGCCAGCAAGAAAGGACTGCAGAGAAAGGTCAGTGTGCATCTTGACCTTTTCAAAACTTTGAGAAAAACCATCAGTCTATCCTTGGCTGACTCTTATCCATCTTCCTCCTTACCACCCACATACCATGGAGACAGCCTCTCTGCCCTTTCAGCCGGTCTGACAAGCCTACATAAATTGCGTAGAGACGAATTTGTGTTTCAGTAGAAAACTACGCATTGTCTATGTACAACACACACTTAAGGGTTATCTGATTTTAGCCCGAATTGTCTTTTAATTCTTTGCACCTCTTTGTTTATAGATTAAACTGAGAGATGCCATCACTGTAGAGTCTGGTAGAGGTTTAATTGTCTTCCTTCCCGCTGCATGTAAAAATCAGTTTGCTTCTATTTACATATTTGTTTCAAAATTCCAGATCTAGAAATGTATGTGGTTTCAATTCTCTTCTGAACTGGTTATAACATGGTTCCTTTGTTGATTAATGGGTAAAACAAAACTGTCAACATGTGCTCATTTTGATATCTGTAGAAGAGCCAAGGTTTCATCTTTTTCTGAAAAGATAACCTTTTAACAATTCCGATTACCTCTTGTCCAAACTTTCAATCACTTTTTAAAAGGAAGATCCCTCGTTTCACACCTGGAAGGCTACTGATGGTATTTAAGTTGCATGTTCTTTGTTAGTGTGCAGCAGAGAGAACCCTTAATAAGAGACTCCTCATGGCTCCCAGTTCTTACTAGCTGTGTGACTTGAGTACGTTACTTGACTTCTTGGGGCTCAGTTTCCTCATCTGTAAAACAGAGTCACTGTGAGCATCCAGGGAAAATGTATACAACAGTACAAGCCTACACGTAAAGCACCTCAAATAGAAACTATCATCTCTGTTATTATCATCTATACGGAAGCAAGGAACTACTTTGTGTGTCTGTGTCTGTTCATCCCAAGCTCCTAATCTATCCACCCCCCCTTTCCCCTTTGGTAACCACAAATTTGTTTTCCATGTGAGTCCATTTCTGTTTTGTAAATAAGTTTACTCGTATCATTTTTTTAGATTCTACTTATAAGTGATATCATACGATACCTGTCGTTCTCAGTCTGACTTAGTATGAAAATCTCTAGGTCCAGGTTGTCGGAAACAGCAAAATTTTATTCTTCTTTATGGCTGAGTACTATTCCATTGTGTGTATGTAAGCATGTATGTATATATGCACAATAAATATATATACCACATCTCCTTTATCTGTTCATCTCTTGATAGACACTTAGGTTGCTTCTGCGTCTACACTGCTGTAAACAGGGCTGCTATGAACACTGGGTGCATGTATCTTTTTTAATTAGAGTTTTTATCCCCATAGTGGAATTGCTGTCTCAGGTGGCACAGAGGTTAAAGCGTCTGTCTGCAGTGTGGGAGACCTGGGTTCAATCCCTGGGTCAGGAAGATCTCCTGGAGAAGAAAATGGCAACCCACTTCAATATTCTTGCCTGGAGAATCCCATGGATGGAGGAGTTTGGTGGGCTACAGGCCACGGGTCGCAAAGAGTCAGAACGACTGAGCGACTTCACTTTCACTTTTACTTTCATGATAACTGTATTTTTAGTTTTTTAAGGAATCTCCATCCTGTTTTCCACAGTGGCTGCACCATTTTACATTCTCATCAACAGTGTAGCAGGGTTTCCTCTTATCCACACCCTCTGCAGCGTTTATTAATTGTAGACTTTTTGATGCTGGCCATTCTGACTGGTATGAAGTGATACTTCACTGTAGTTTTGATTTCCATTTCTCTAATAATCAGCAATGTTGAGCACCTTTTCACGCGCCTCTTGGCCATCTGTTTGTTTTCTTTGGAGAAATGTCTATTGAAGTATTTGGTCCATTTTTTGACTCAGTTGTTTGTTGTGTTTTTTGTTTTGTTGTTGTTGTTTTGACATGGAGCTATATAAGCTGTTTGTATATTTTGGAAATGAAGCCCTTGTCAGCTGCATCATTTGCAAATATTTTCTCCCATTCTATGAGTTGTCTTTTCATTTTGTTGACAGTTTCCTTTGCTGGGCAAAAGCTTGTAAGTGTGATTAGGTCCCATTTATTTATTTTTCCTTTTATTTCTTTTGGCTTGGGAGACTGACCTAGGAAAATACTGCTACGATTTATGTCAGAGAATGTTTTGTCTCTGTTCTCTTCTAGGAGTTTGATGGTGTCTTGTCTTACATTGAAGTCTTTAAGCCAGGAATTCTTAAACCTGGAGAAATTCAGTTCCCCTCCTGCTTTCACCTAAAGGTAAAACAAGCAAAGCTGCTTTGTCAGTAGACATTCCCTAGCACCAGGCCTGACCTTTTCTCTCCCATATCCCTTCTCTTACCCATTCTTTTCTAGAAGCTACACTGAAAGGGATTTATTCTGTACTAGCCTTTTCAAGGCCTTCCAAGGTAAAAAGCATTCCCACCCTAATAACAGAACAGGGCTTGAGGAGTCTGAGAAGTCCTGCCTTCCTCCCCTGAGCACAGCAGACACACTTCATGAAGACGTCCTTGAGCTAGGCCCTCACCTGGAGGGCCTTAGGGTCTAACCCTAAGCAGAGATTCAAGGTGCCAGTGAGGGTGGTCACCTAACACAGCCCACTGGGTATCAGCCACCAGATCTCCAGTGTCTGCGAGTTAATGAGCCTGTGTGTTCTCTCAGAGCAAAGAGAAGCATATTCCGTTAAAAACATGCCCCACATTTTCACATATTTAGATGCACCATGAGTAAAATTAGGTTTCTCTTTTTTTCTCTCCACTCCCAGCCACACAAAATAACTCAATACTATTTTTTTGAAAAAAGATGAAATCTTCCTCAACTAGCATCAGGCCTTTACTCCAAAATTAGCATTTGGGAATATATTTTTAAAATCTCCAGTATTAAAACTGAAGAACTTGAAAAGCACATAACTGGTGAACTCACAAATTGCCCCACTAGCAATTTACCCTACAGACGGTTAGTTAGTGTTAGTCACTCAGTCACGTTCCACTCTTTGCCACCCTGTGGACTGTAGCCTGCCAGGCTTCTCTGTCCATGGAATTCTCCAAGCAAGAATACTCCAGTGGGTTTCCATTCCTTTCTCCAGGGGATTTTCTCAATCCAGGGGAAACCCAGGTTCAATCCCTGGGTCAGGAAGATCCCCTGGAGGAGGTCACGGCAACCCACTCCAGTATTCTTGCCTGGAGAATGCCACAGACAGAGGGGCCTCGTGGGCTACAGCCCATGGAGTCACAAAGAGTGGGACACAACAGAGTGACTAACACCCTACAGATACACCAGAACAAATGGGTCAAAGATACATGTATGAAGATGTTTCCTATAGCATAACATGGAAAAAGCCAAACCAAAACAGAAATCAAAAAAAGCCTAGAAACATCCAAATACCCATTAACAGACACTATGGCACTAGATTAAAAAAAATTTTTTTTAATGCAGACCAAGGACTTCCCCGGTGGTCCAGTGGCTAAGATTCCATGCTCCCAATGCAGGGGGCCCAGGCTTGATCCTTGGTCAGGGAACTAGATCCCACATGCCATAACAAAGACCCTGCACAGCCAAATAAATAAAAAATAAAGTATTTTCTAAAATGCAGACCACCCATATGATAAATGGGATACTGACATTAACAAGGACTCCGCATATCTACATGCTCAGGTGTGACAAAACCTCCATGTAGATTGTCAAGTGTAAAAATCTAAAGGGCAAGACGGTGTGTAGAGAATAACCTTTTAGGAGAAATGGAGTGCATTTCTTCTGGAAGAATACAGACACTCTCTTGGGGGAGACGTGTTGGATGTCAGAAAAGGGAGAAGTCTCGGCTCTCGGCATGTACTGGGCAGACGGAAGCCCTACATGTTATCACTTTTCTTGCCTGTAAATGTCCAGAGGCACTACCTGGATTGTAAGAATCGACTTAAATTTCTTTTCATGCATTTCTACATTGAATTTTTTTTTTTTCCAGCTCCAAGGAATACGAGTGTGTGATCTATAAAAAGTTTTAGGGATAGGCATATAGATTTGTTGCTGTTACAAAAAGAAATGAAACAGCTGTTGTAAGTATGTGGGAAAGCTATTTTCTGCAGTTTTTATAAAACTGCTTCATTTTGCAAGTGGGCAAAAAGCTTTTGTGATTTACAGCAACACTGTCTACCTTGCAGAAACAATGTTAAACATGAATTCATATAAATAACAGCAATAAAGCAACCCCTCCAAATTCTCCAGAATCTCAAAAATGTCATCATCAAAGACATTTACCTCCCCTTGGGAGGCTGACATGCCTCAGGACATAAACAAATCAATCAGCCCATTTCATCTCCTTGCCATCTTTTCTGAAGAGAATCTGCTAGCATACTGAGATAAATATGTGGTATCACCCACCACAGAAAGCTAACAAATATTTAAAAGTTTTCACTAAGAAAGAATAGTTTCACCTTAGGAACAAGACAAAATTTCAGGTGACAATTCAGAAATTTCTATTTGTGTTTTGATACGAGATCAAGAAAGTAGAATACAGAATTGTAGGATACACAGCAAAAGAAAAATATCTTTCCTCTACCTGTCTCAGGCTCTTGGTTAGGTCTCTGTAACAAAAGACAGATTAACAAAGGAAAACCATGCAGATTTACTTAGCGTCAGTGTATGTGACACAGGAGCCACCATAAGAAAATAAAGACCTAGAGAAATGGCCAAACCTCAGCGTGGTTTTGTTTGTTTTAATTTATTGAAGTACAGTTGATTTAAAATGCTGTGTTAATTTCTCCTGTACAGCAAAACAGTTCAGTTATACACACACATACATGCACACACGCACACGTACAGAGTCTCTCTCTTTTTTTGGCACACAGAATCTTAGTTCCCTAACCAGGGATGGAGTTCATGTCACCTGTAGTCGAAGCATGGAGTCCTAACCACTGGATCGCCAGGAATTCCCTACACATTCATACTCTTTTCCATTATGGTTTATCATAGAATCTAGAATACGGTTCCGTGTGCTACCCTTGTTTAAATCCGAGGGTTTTTTATGCTAGTTTGGTTTTCAGTTGAGATATAATTGATATATTTGTTTCCGGTGTACCACAGAATGAATCAACATGCATATATGCTATGAAACGATCACTGCAGTAAGTCTAGTTAACATCCATCATCACAGTCACAATTTTTTTCTTGTGATAAGAACATTTAAAAACTACTCTCAGCAGCTTTCAAATATACAATAAGTATTATTAGCTAGAGTCATCATGTTGTATATTACACCCTCAGGACCTGTTTTACAACTGGAAGTTTGTACTTTTTGACCCCTTCATCCATTTTACCTACCCACTTACCCCTCAGTCCCTGCCTCTGGTGACCACCTGTCTGTTCTCTGAACCGGAGTTTGGTGTTCTCGCGAGGTTTAATGAAGACTGGAAAGTTATGGGAAATGTGATAGGACAGAGTATGAACTAACTGTGGGGAAACAGAGAGATTTGTAAAACAGTGATAGAGAACCAGTTATCCAGAATTTATGCTGCTGCTAAGTCGCTTCAGTCATGGCCGACTCTGTGCGACCCCAGAGATGGCAGCCCACCAGGCTCCCCCGTCCCTGGGATTCTCCAGGCAAGAACACTGGAGTGGGTTGCCATTTCCCACTCCAATACATGAAAGTGAAAATTGAAAGTGAAGTCGCTCAGTCGTGTCCGACTCTTAGCGACCCCATGAACTGCAGCCTACCAGGCTCCTCCATCCATGGGATTTTCCAGGTAAGAGTACTGGAGTGGGGTGCCATTGCCTTCTCCAATCCAGAATTTATAAACACCTACAAATCAGTAATACTAATTTTAAAAAGGCGTGATAATCCATTGGAAACTGGGCCTCCCCAATGGCTCAGCGATAAAGAATCCGCCTGCCAATGCAGGAACCACAGAAGATGCAGGTTTGATTCCTGGAAGATCCCCTGGAGGAGGGCATGACAACCCACTCCAGTATTCTTGCCTGGAGAATTCCATGGACAGAGGAGCCTGGTGGGCTACAGTCCACTGGGTGGCAAAGAGTCAGACACGGCTGAAGTAACTTAGCACGCACACACAAGGATATTGATAGGCAACTTACGATTGAGGAAAAACAAATGATTTTATACAAATGTATAAACAGGTGCTGTTTATACTCATCAGTAATTAGAAAAATACAAGTTAAAACTAAAGTGGGTTATCATTTTCATACTCAAACCTGACAATGGCAAGCACTGACCAATTAGCGGAGAAATGGGAATGCTTTTACACTGCTGGTATATACCTTGGAGAGCAAATTTTTAATCAAATGGAAGCCCAAAACCCCAACAGTTCCTCTTCTGTTTATGCACCCTGCATCAGGAGGACACATACGAATGTTTAATGCATAAATGTTATAACAGCAAGAAAGTAGGAGGCAACTAAATATTCATCAATACTGGGAAAGGATAAATCGATATAGTCATAAAATACTTGCCTTAGATCCCCTGGAGAAGGTAATGGCAACCCACTCCAGTATTCTTGCCTGGAGAATCGCATGAACAGAGGAGCCTGGTGGGCTACAGTCCATGCGGTCACAAAGAGTTGGACATGAAGCAACTTGACATGCATATGTCACAACATGCCTTATAAGGCAGGGAGAAGAAAAATGAATAAACTACAGGAACCTGTATCAACATGAATTAATCTCAAAGATATAACGGTGAGCAAAAAAAAAAAAAGCAAGTAGTACACAATGCTTTTATATAAAGATGGAAAAAAGCAAAGTGATGCTGTATGTTTTTCATTTACATATATACTTGAGAATACTCTAAAAGCAGTGATAACAATTCATGATAGCAATTATCTCTGGGGAGAGGAGAGGAAAGAGACTCGAGAGGGTTGCATAGTGCCATCCCGCTATATTTAAGGCATTTTATTTCTTAAAAAAGCTGAAGCAAGTATAGCAAAATTGTAGAAGTATATCTGCTTCCATATTATGTTTTCCTCTATTCTTCTCACTTTTTAAAGTGTTCCTAAAGTAATGTTTCCAACCTGCAGTTAGGAGTCTGATCATTCATTCATTCATTCAACAATTAACTACTGAGCCCGTGCAAGCACTGGTTCTAGGTACTGCAGCACTGTCATTTACTCTGGGTAGGCCCTGTGGTCAGCACCTTTAATGTCTTAGCTCCTTTAATCATCATTCCAGCCTTGCCAAGTGGCGCTAGTGGTAAAGAACCTGCCTACCAATGCCAACGCAGGAGATGTAAGAGACAGGTTCGATCCCTGGGTCAGGAAGATCCCCTGCAGAAGGACATGGCAACCCACTCCAGTATTCTTGCCTGGAGAATCCCATGGACAGAGGAGCCTTGTGGGCTACAGTCTATAGAGTCATCATCACTCCATTCCCTGGCTCCCACATATTTTGCCAATGAGTAAAATGAGGTTTAGGAAAAGTATTTGACCAAGTTCTTGCAGCTAAAAAGTGGCAGAGTACGAAACCAGGATGACTCCAAAGTCAGTGTTCTTCCCAGGGTACTCACTGTCTGCCTCCAGAGGTTTCAATTATAGGTATACCCTGAGCTCCAACATGCTGGGGCATTCCATTCAACATGGCGCCACCACCCTGGTCTCAAAGCTGATCATACCATCAAACTTTGGGACAGTATCAAGGCCCCAGGTAAATGAGGACCTTTTTAAAAACAAGAAGGGTTTCTGGTCTAATATGTCCAGAGCTAATTACTATGGCAGAAAGTGAATAAGAATTAAAGAGCCTCTTGATGAAAGTGAAAGAGGAGAGTGAAAAAGTTGGCTTAAAGCTCAATATTCAGAAAACTAAGATCAGGGCATCCAGTCCCATCACTTCATGGCAAATAGATGGGGAAACAGTGGAAACAGTGGCTGACTTTATTTTTCTGGGCTCCAAAATCACTGCAGATGGTGACTGCAGACATGAAATGAAAAGATACTTACTCCTTGGAAGGAAAGTTATGACCAAACTAGACAGCATATTGAAGAGCAGAGATATTACTTTGTCAGCAAAGGTCCGTCTAGTCAAGGCTGTGGTTTTTCCAGTGGTCATGTATGAATGTGAGAGTTGGATTATAAAGAAAGCTGAGCGCTGAAGAATTGATGCTTTTGAACTGTGGTATTGGAGAAGACTCTTGAGAGTCCCTTGGCCTGCAAGGAGATCCAACCAGTCCATCCTAAAGGAGATCAGTCCTGGGTGTTCATTGGAAGGACTGATGTTGAAGCTGAAACTCCA
>SJYX01007974.1:166637-178918 GCA_006410675.1 Oreotragus oreotragus | reverse complement strand
AAAAAAAAAATCTTGAAGTAGTTTTCACAGTCTGACTCCCAAATTGTAACAGAAACTGTGACTGCTTTTAAGTTGTCTGACTATGAATGTCCATAGCTGTTCTCAGGACATAGAGCACAGGAAACTTTGTGGCACAGCTAAGGAATGGCTTCTGGTCCTAAATCCAGGGTGTTTCTTAAAACTAGGCCTGAGAAAATGATACCACACTACAGTGTTATGAGAAATAGAGAAAAGTCAACATTTTGGTGGAACAGATGTTTCTATTCCAAACTCTTTTCTCATCCTTTTGTCTTATGGTCTACTTTCTACCAGTAAAAAGCCATGTTATTTGGCGTGGTCAGTACAATTATTGGGCAAAACTGTAAACCAAATTGAAAATAACAGTTTCCTCATTCTTCTAGCCGCTTCACTGGAATATAAACACTTTGAGAACAGAGGTATTATTATATCAGTAAACATTCATACAAATATACCAGCCTCATTCAGTGGCCTTTCATTCTTCATTCAAAAACTGTTTTACTGTTCATACGGCTGGGTTATGTTTCTTTTCCCAAATAATGTGTATATAAAGAATGTAGGAAAATGTGAAATATAAATAGCTGGAGTGCTGTTTCCTTTACTGAAGTACAAAATTCCACCTAGAGTGAAACGGCTGAGTAGGCTAAGGTCAGCTACTATGATAAAATCCTGAGCCGCTGGACTAATAACATTATGAATTACGTAAACTGAACTGTAAGTTAATTGGAGGTAGGCTCATAGCCCATCAATAGCAAGTATATGGATCTTCATAGGATAACACGAGTTTTATCCCTAGGTCCACTTTATATCTATATGCTTGTTTCAATTTTCTCATCCACTTTGCTTTTGAAATATAAATACCATAATTCACTCTTGTAAAGTATACACGTGGACTTTCCTGGTGGTCCAGTGGTAAAGAATCTGCCTGCAAATGTAAGGGACACAGGTTCAATCTCTTGTCTGGGAAGATTCCACATGCCATGGGACAACTAAGCCTGCACACAAACAAGAGAGTAGCCACCATTTGTCTCAACTGGAGAAAACCCATGCACAGTAATGAAGATCCAGTACAGCCAGAATTTAATTAATTAATTAATTTTTAAAGTATACACTTCATTGGTTTTTAGTCTATTCAAAAATTTATACAACCATCACCACTGTCTAATTCCAGAACATGTTCATTACCTAAAAAGAAATTCTGTATACGCTAGCAGCCGCTCCCCCATTTCCTCTTGCTCACCACCTCCAGTCCCTGGAAACCATTAATCTATTCCTGCTTCCATGAATTTACCTATCCAGGTTACTTCATACGTATGGAATTATACAAAACGTGACTTTCTATGTTTGGGTTCTTTGACTTAGCCTGTTTTCAAGATTCATCCATGTAGTATATCAGTGCTTCACTATTTTTAATGCTGAAAAATATCCCATTGGTTGGAGATACTACACTTTATTTATCGGTCCACCAGCTGAAGCACATTTGAGTTGCTTGTATTTTTGACTATGAATAATGCTGCCATAAGCATTCATGTACAGGATTTTGCATTGACATCTGTTTTCAATCCTCTTGGTTCTATAGCTCAGAGTGAAATTTCTAGGTCATATGGTAATTCTATATTGAACTTTTTGATAAACTGCCAAACTGTTCTCCAAAATGACTGTACCATTTTACGTTCTTACTAGCAATGTATTAGAGTTCCAATTTTTCTACATCCTCACCAACACTTCTTCCCTTTTTTTATTATCACCATCCTAGGGGATGTGAAGTGGTGTCTGGTAATTTTGATTTTTATTTCCTTAATGAATAATGATTTTGACACATTTTCATGCACTTATCGTCCATTTATATATCTTCTTTGGAGAAAGATATCCAAACCCTTTGTCCATTTTTAAATTAGGTTGTATATTTTTGTTTAGTTGTAATGGTTCTTTATTCTGACTAATAAATCCTTATCAGATATATGATTTACATATATCTTCTCCCATTTTATTAGTGATATTGTCACTTTCTCAATAAAGTCCTTTGAAACATAGAAAATTTTAATTTTGATGAAGTCTATTTTATTTGTTTTTCTCTGGTTGCTTATGCTTATGGGACTATCTAGGAAATCATTCCCTAATCCAAGGTCATGAAGATGTACACATTTGACTTCTTCTATCTCACCTACTTTAAATTATGCTGCCTTGGCATATTTTATATAGCACTATAAACTGCCATAAATTAGTTCTAGAAAGAAAGCTAGGTATTAATAAATTAATTTCTTTAAAATTTATAGTGATTAAAAAGAATAGCTGATTCCTTTCATACTCAGAAATCCTATAACAAACATATAAACAAAAAACTAAAAATTTGAAACTCAAAATGTGAAAGTGAATTTTTTACGTTGACCTGAAATTGAAATTCAGATTATATAACCTAGTTTAAAGTTCAGATTCTCTAGTCTATATTATTGTGTTCATTTAGTATAAATACAATAATTAAGAAAATACTAGAATAATTTATTGCATATTATGAATCCTAAAACTAGATAGAACCATAAAGAAGGCTGAATACTGAAGAACAGATGCTTTCAAACTGTGGTGCTGGAGAGTATTTTTGAGAGTCCCTTGGACAGCAAGAAGATTAAGCCAGTCAATCCTAAAGGAAATCAATCCTGAATATTCATCGGAAGGACTGATGCTGAAGCTGAAGCCCCAATACTTTGGCCACCTGATGCGAAGAGCTGACTCATTGAAAAAGATCGTGATTCTGGGAAAGATTGAAGGCAAGATGAGAAGAGGGCAACAGAGGATGAGACGGTTGGATGGCATCATCAACTCAATGGACATGACTTTGCGCATACTCCAGGAGATAGTGAAGAACAGGGAAGCCTGGCATGCTGCAGTCCACAGAGTCACAAAAAAGTCTGACACAACTTAGCGACTGAACAACAAAATTAGGATCATACCGTGCAGGACCATGAGTGTAAGGTTATAGAGTCTGGACTTTGCTACATAAACAAAACCATTGAGGAAGTTGAACAAGTGAGTGACACAATCTCAGTGGTATTGGAGGAAGATTTGGTAGGGTGCCAGGTAAGTGTATGAATTAGATGAGTGATGGGATGAGGGTGGGGAATAGAGGAAAGAGAGCCCTAAACAAGGACAACAAGGGAAATTATAACTATTCTGAATTCTTTGACTGAATGGTCTAGCAACACCAACCTGGTCCCAAAAGTTGCCCTTTAGGAGAAAAATACTGTAGCCCACAGCTCATGTAGCTTGATCATATGTAATTCAGCCACTGTAACAAAGTACCCCAAGTGAAAACATGCCCTTTGAAGAGCTAATGTTTAGTTTCTGGAATTAATTTAATCAGCCAAACTAAACAATTTAAAAGTCAGCCTTCTTGTAGCACGCTGGGCTAAAGTTATTTATTTATGCGGCGAATTGAACCCTGCTGAGGGAAAACTTAGAGATGTCACACCCCATTTTCTTCGGTACCCAAAGAACAAAAGTGATGCGTGGGAAAACTGATTTATGACACCCAGATTCAGTCTCCTTATAATCAGATAAAAGACTCATTTGTCCCCAGTAAGAAATAGACCAGTTATTTCTGCCCAATACTACCTGTGTCCGAAACAGACCCCCTGCTGCTGTCATATTCAAGTAAAACATGTTTGGCATCTCATTCTTCCTTTGTATTTCCATCACTAATTCCCTATTTCAGGACCCTGGGACTTTAATAGATGGACTCAGTCACTCTAACCGTTTTTTCTTGCCTCTGATCTTTGCCCAACTCCCTCCCAACTAATTTAATTCTTCCTGTACCTGGCTCCCCATCAACTCTTCCAAAACTACCACTGAGATTGTGTCATTCTCTTGCTCAAAAAGCTTCCAAATGGTTTTCTGTTTAAGTCCAAACTGCATAACCTTACATTCATTGTTCTCCACAATATGCTCCTAACCTACTTCCCAGCCTTATCTATAATGATTCACTCTCTCAAATCATCATTCTAGTCAAACTGGTCTTCTTCGGTTTCTCCCCAAAAGTCCCTGTAGTCTCCCCAGCTCTCACACTCTGCTCCCCTCATCCTTCCTGAAAGACCTTCCTCACACCTCTGTTTTCCAAAATCCATCCAATCCACTGAGATTCAGCTGAGCTTCCCATGAGAGAAAGTCTTCCCCGACCACTGGGCACATAATGGGTAACATCGTTTTCTATCCATGGCATCAAATCCTCAATAGATTACACGGATTGTTGAGTTTTCAAAAGGTGAAGACTTCTCTTTACTACTGATGGGTAAGTTTCCTGAAGGTAAGCTTTCTGCAGTACATCTTTCATCAAGTAAAAACAGTAAATACCTAATGATTATGAAATACACTCAAAAGGTTAAGAAAGGTCTTGCCTGGGATAGTTTTTAAGTGAAGATGAACCGTCTACACTAGTTGGAGAAAGGAGTTCAAGCAGTTCACAAGACTGCCTGAAAGGAAGCAAGTTAGCAAGTACAACTTTGAGATCTTCTTTCCCCTACCATGCACACAACTTTCCTGAGGGCTCAGCAGTAAAGAATCTGCCTGCCAATGCAGGAGACATGGGTTTGATCCCTGGGTCAAGTCTACACTAGTTGGAGAAAGGAGTTCAAGCAGTTCACAAGACTGCCTGAAAGGAAGCAAGTTAGCAAGTACAACTTTGAGATCTTCTTTCCCCTACCATGCACACAACTTTCCTGAGGGCTCAGCAGTAAAGAATCTGCCTGCCAATGCAGGAGACATGGGTTTGATCCCTGGGTCAAGAAGATCCCCTAGGGGAGGAAATGGCAACCCACTGCAGTATTCTTGACTGGGAAAGCTACAGTCCATAGGGTCGCAAAGAGTGGGACATGACTTGGCAACTAAACAACAGCAACTACCGCACCGTGTATACAATGCAGTTGTAGGTACTGCAGAGATTTTCAAAAATAAGGTGAATCCTCGAGTCTCTGCCTTTGAGAGGTTCAAAATTTAGGAAGCTCACTCAAGTCCTCCGGTTACTTCCTATCATGTTTCCGGGAAAGGGAATGGTATGAAGAGAGGAAAGCAGGCTCTTACTTGGAATAATGCTGAAGGGTCTCTGCAAACACCAGTGATTTCCCCAGGGAGCTAAGATGATTTATTTTGTTTTCTATAGAGTCAGTAAAGCACTGTCCGTAGTTTCTTCTGGACGCAGATAAACAAAACAAAAAAAATTTCCACTTTCAATGTGTTCTAGGGATTTGGATCCAGCTGGAATCCCATTCATTTTTTTCATTTGTATTTTTATTATATTCAGAAATATAAATGATTGGTTGTAGGATGGAAAAATGTTTTCGTTAAACTGCTGTTGTGGGCAAGTCCAAGTTGTATTTGCAAAGTGGGAGGTAGAATCCAATCGACAAATATTACAACATAGTGTGAGTGTCCCTGTCCATATGGGGACTAGGTGTAGGAATGTGAATGAGTAATCACAAATCTCTATAATACTCTCAAAATATCTAACAGCACATCCTTTACCAATGGGAAGCCAGTAGAGCTCCCTGCCATGCCATGTGTGGAACAGTGAGGCACTGAAGCTTGCTGGCAAAGGAACTGTTTTAGATTATGTACCTACAGAGAGAGCTAGAGTTTCTGCAAAAGAGATTGTGACAGGTGGTGGTGGTTTTCTAGAACCATTTCCATAATCCTCAACTGCCCCCCCAGGAACCAGGAGGCACTGGTTTTGAAATCCACTATTATACCATCTGTCATCTGTGAGGAGGAGCCTGATGCTGAGATAGGAGGTAAAGTACAGACACTGTTGATATTAAGCAACAACCTCATCAATAAGAATGCAATAAGTGGGCCATAGTGAGTTAATTCTCATTGCCATTTGGGGTTTGACTATCAAGCCAAACAAAACAGACAATTAGATGAGCGTGTTGGCTGACTGGTTTGTGTATTAAAAAACAGCAACCCTAAGGTACATTTCAGTCCCTGTCTAAAAATTTAAAAAAAACTGACAATTATTTATTGTAATAACTTTGTATGGTGACAGATGGTAACTAGACTTGTGGTCATCATTTAGTAATGTATGAAAATATCAAATCACTCTGCTATATATCGGTAACCAATATAATATTATAGGTCAATTATGCTTCCATAAAAAATTGACAATTACATATACTCCTTAACCATTTTTAAATAATAAAGGAGACATTTGTGCTGGGAAAAATATAAATAGTGTATCCAGTGACAGCTACCTAAACACGAGTGCACGAAGCACATTGAGATTAGCAGCACACGTGAGAGGGTTGACCATAAAAACATACAGTGCTCTGAAAACTAGTGACAGACATACAGCTAGAAATATTACTTTACCACTTTGGGTGTTTAAAAAGCCAGCATGACACAATGATTTTAATGTGATGCTTAAAATATATTTATCTGAAATAGTTTCCAACTATAATATTGGTGAAAATTCTAGTAACACTGAAAAATGAAAGTGTATTGGCATGTTTCAATGTGGCACGTGGCATGTTCCACATCTGTGGGACTGTGGCAGCTAGCATCAGCAAGAGATAAAACAGGCACAAAATAGATAGTACCTGCTCAGTTTGGAAAAACCTCTTTTTCAAATCTTCTGATCTGTTGAATTCCAGACACTGTTCTGCCTTGATCTTTGAAACTTGCATCATTTCTTAGTGCTTCCTGACTTCCTAGTTTCAACACAATGGCAGTTATAATTCTAAATCTCCCTATCAGGAATCCTAGGCCTGTTCATATCTCGCTTCATGCTTATCCAAATTGAAGGAAGATTCTAACCTTGTTTTATTAATAGGTACAAATATCACTTAAAAGGTTTTTTTTAAAGAATTTTTATCGCATACTTCAAAACACTAAAAAAAGTTCAAAGCCACCCAATAAAGAAACCTCTAAACTTGCTGCAATACACCATAGAGAACATTCAGATAGGTCTGAATGATTATGGTCTTCAAAGACAGTGGCTAAAAATTGAATGATTTCACACTCACATATCCATGCAATAAAATACTTTGCATTTATAAAGTTAGTATACTTCTCATATCTAACATTTCTTCAACATTAGTTCAGCCTCAGGACCATTCTAGCAAAAAAGTGCCATTATATAAAGAAGATGTGGTGGATATATACAATGGAATATTATTCGGTCATAAAAAAGAATGAAATGATAAATATCATTTGTTAGCAACATGGATGGGCCTAGAGATTATCTAAGTGAAGTAAGTCAGACCGAGGAACAAATATCATATCACTTATATATGAAATCTAAAAAACAAAAAATGACATAAATGAACTTATTTACAAAATAGAAACACACTCACAAACCTGTAGAACAAACTTATGGTTACTAAAGTGTAAAGGGGGAAGAGGGATAAGGTAGGAGTTTGGGATTAATAGATACAGACTATTATACTATATAAAACAGATAGCCAACAAGGACCTACTGTTTTGTTTAGGGAACTATATTCAGTACCTTGTAGAAATCTAAAAAACAAAAAATGACATAAATGAACTTATTTACAAAATAGAAACACACTCACAAACCTGTAGAACAAACTTATGGTTACTAAAGTGTAAAGGGGGAAGAGGGATAAGGTAGGAGTTTGGGATTAATAGATACAGACTATTATACTATATAAAACAGATAGCCAACAAGGACCTACTGTTTTGTTTAGGGAACTATATTCAGTACCTTGTAATAAAATATAATGAAAGATAATCTGAAAAGGAAATTATATGTATGTATATTTATACAACATTGTAAATCAATTATACTTCAATTTAAGAATAAAAAATAAAATTTTTAAAGGTGCTGTTATACCCATTCATTCTGGGTAACAGATACATGGGTTTTCATACTACCATTTTATCCACTTTTGTAGATATTAAAATAGTTTAATAAAAAAATTAAGTTGTACAATCTTTTGATTTTACTAAAAACAACTAAATTGTTCACTTTAAAAAGGTAAATTTTATGGTATGTGAATTATATCCCAATAAGATAAAAATGCAAGCATTATGCTTTCCAAATTGGAGTTGGAGAAAATTTGAAACAGCTAGGGAAACAGTCATTTGTTCAAAGCCAAATAAGATGACCTTGGGAAAATGCACAAATGTGGGCAAAAGCTTATGCAGCAGTTTATCCCCTCCAGTCATTAAATTAAAGACAGAATAATTACAAAATCCTTTTATTATCTTGGCGTAAGAAGGGAAATGGCAGAGGTAACAGCCAACAGCTTTTGATGACTTTACATGAATAGATATGGGTCTTCTTTAGTCCAATTACCCTTTACTAGCTGTGTTTTACCTCAAAACTGAAAAGGGAAAAAAAATGACAATTTCAAGCATAAACTCTGAGCTGGATCTATAAAGGATAGAAACTGAAGCACAGCTGGGAAAATGAGGATTTCTGGATGACAAAGGAAAGGACGGTAGGTTTTTTATTTTGTATGGAGTGGTCAGGATGAGCAAGAACATACTCTGTTTAAGACAAACAAGAGGAATAATCCTCTTCAAATGATACTACGCTTAAGAAGCTAAAAGAGCTTTGTAACATCTCTTCTTTAATCACAAAAGAGAAAGGTTCCTATAGGTGTCTATTCTTCAGAGTGGGCAGAGAAGTTACAATAAAGTCATTATCTGGAAAAATAATTTTAAGGTGATGTGATTGTGAGTAATTGTGGAATGTAAGAAAAGAGAATCCATTTGACCTTAATGCTTTGAACATTCTCCTTAAAGACGTACAGGTATGGTTCTATGGCACTGCATTTCTTTCTCTAGTTTCTAATATTTAGAACAAGTCAACAGACAAAGCAGGGCAAGTTTATAATGACATCATAATATGATAAGAATAATAATAATGTGATAATAAAGAAACAGCGTGGGACTGATAGAACTCAGGGACTGGATGAAGGTGAGGTTGAGAGTAATTAGGGGCCTTAGTTTCTCAGCTTACATCTTAGTGAGTCCATAGAGTCCAGAGTTGCTAGAACAAGAAGCTGGGGTAAAAATATAATTTTTAAAATTAAAAGACTTACGTTATAATAAAAATAATAAAACATTGGGTAGGACAAACAACTAGGCAGAGATATAGTAAGGATACTAAATCTTCTGTCTTTCATAGTGAGCAGTCTAACAGTAATGGATGGAGAAAGAGCAATGTCGTTTTTACATACATTATACCAGTTCAGTTCAGTCGCTCAGTCATGCCCAACTCTTTGCGACCCCATGAATCGCAGCACACCAGGCCTCCCTGTCCATCACCAACTCCCGGAGTTCACTCAGACTCACGTCCATCAAGTCGGTGATGCCATCTCATCCTCTGTCATCCCCTTCTCCTCCTGCCCCCAATCCCTCCCAGCATCAGAGTCTTTTCCAGTATTATATATATGCATATAACATAATTCCATTCAGACTGGTTTATTTTTTTTTCTTTTTACATTACACATGCATTGCTTTCACCATGCTTTCTTGATTCTTTAAATCAAGGTTGAGGGGAAAATAATCTGCTTAACAAATAGGCACAGTAAAGACATTCTGGCTGACATGAATGCACTAGATTGGCAAGTTCCCACTTCAGATGGTCAAATCCAAGTCAGCTGGCATTCGGGCAATGTCAGGTCCTTGCTTCAACACTAGCAAAACAACTGAATACAGCTAATGGAGTTAAAGGAAGCTCAACCAGGATCTTGTCTGGTTAGTGCACATTTCTACTAGCAAATCATCAAGTAAAAAGAGGGCATAAATGCACTGATCTTCAGTCCACTGGATGAACTCCCTATTTTCAGCTAGGATACGGAGAGTCATTTCTGAAATAACAACAAACCTATCAGGACCAATTTTTTTTTTTAAGTCTTAAACTGAATACAATATCCAATTATAGGACACAGAGAAAGAATGGTTACCAAAACAATTTGTATTTCTAGGCAATCAGTGGAGATTCTCCCGCAATGCAGTAGATGGTTGAATACACATTTCCACGGTTCTTCACTAAGTCTGGCACATGTTAGTATGGGTACCTCAAAATTTTATTAATCCCCATTTTGTTAGTTATTTGTAAGAATTCCTTTTAAGAATAGATGTGTTTTTCATACATGTAGTACATACATGTACTGCATATCAGAAAAACAGGAATACTAACACAGACAGTCATAGATCTTTAGCAGAAGTTTTACCCCTTGCCTATGTTCTCTTAGGGAAATTTGTTGCCTCTTTGGTTGGGACTGTATAAAAAGTAGTAGTCCTAGGGGACTTCCACTACGTCCCTTGGAAGTCTTTCCTATTCTACCCAGGAGGAAATCTGGGCATCATTAAATCCCAGCTACTAAACATCCTCTGAGGGGGTGAGTGTTAAAAATGGAAATTTGAGACTATGGAAAGGAATAGGGGGCTTCCCTGATAGCTCAGTTGGTAAAGAATCCGCCTGCAATGTGGGAGACACCAGTTCAATCCCTGGGTTGGGGAGATTCTCTGGAGAAGGGAAAGGCTACCCACTCTAGTATTCTAGACTGGAAAATTCCATAGAATGTATAGTCCATGCGGTTGCAAATAGTCACAACTGAGCAACTTTCACTTCACTTCAAAAGAGTAGCTGAAGCCTTAAATTTAAATGTACAAGCAAATAAATACTGTACCAGTTGGAAGTAGTCACTTAGAGCTGATATGAAAACAAATCTTTGAAATAAAAAGTTCTGCTTTTCTGAGGTGAAGCATAGACTGAAAATCAATGGCAGTGTGGTCTTAGCACTCTGGAAACCACTTGTTAACAGTGATTCACAGCTTGCAAATCATCGCAAAGAATTTTATTAGACAACAGCTTTGATAGCCTTATTCTTAGCAACAATCCATTAAAATAGTGAAAGTGTACTAGATTTAAAATCAAAAGACCTGCCAATAACTGGGAAGGTATATGTATCATATATATCAGGAAAATGGTTAAATGGCTAAATAGTTATTTAGGGAAAAAAGTGGAGGGACATTCTCCTATCCACACCCCTCAACCTCCCACCATAAANAGCAACAATCCATTAAAATAGTGAAAGTGTACTAGATTTAAAATCAAAAGACCTGCCAATAACTGGGAAGGTATATTTGTCATATATATCAGGAAAATGGTTAAATGGCTAAATAGTTATTTAGGGAAAAAAGTGGAGGGACATTCTCTCATCCACACCCCTCAACTTCCCACCATAAAAAATTAGGCAATTCTAAAAAGCAGTATATGGAAAAAGGTCAGAATCATTCCTAATCAAAAGCATGTAAGTTTGAATACGACTCTTTTTCTTCCCCAAAAATAACTGACAGAGATTATTTGAAGTTAAAATCCAGAAACTGTGGGGACAATATTACGAACTGTTAGTAGAAGATTAAAATGATACAGCCTTTCAGGAAATCATATNCATAAAAAATTAGGCAATTCTAAAAAGCAGTATATGGAAAAAGGTCAGAATCATTCCTAATCAAAAGCATGTAAGTTTGAATACGACTCTTTTTCTTCCCCAAAAATAACTGACAGAGATTATTTGAAGTTAAAATCCAGAAACTGTGGGGACAATATTACGAACTGTTAGTAGAAGATTAAAATGATACAGCCTTTCAGGAAATCATATGCCCACATGTCTTCAGATTCATTCACTGGAATATTATGAGGTCATGAAGAGAATCCTGGAGAAGTTTTAGAGCCACAGAAAGTTGTTTATGCAAAACTCTAACAAAAGAAAAATCACCTTTTTGTCAAACACGTGAATCAAAACCTTGTGGACTTTCACAACTCGTGGACTTTCTATATTTAACAAGAATGTTTAGGGTTACCGGTAGGACAAAGTGCATTGCTCCTACCCTTTTTTGTTTCTTTTTTTTAATAATTCTACTTCTTTATTTTAGGCTGTGCTGGGTCTTTGTGGCTGCGTGGCCTTTTTCTCTAGTTGTGGTGACGGGGCTTCTCATGAAGGCAGCTTCTCTGGCTGAGGAGCATGGGCCCTGGCGTGCGAGGGCCTCAGTAGCTGTGGCACGTGGGACCCGTGGTTGTGGCTCCTGGGCTCAAGAGCACAGGCTTGCCAGTTGTGGCACGTGGGCCTAGTTGTGCTCCAAGGCATGAGGGATCTTCCCAGATCACGGGTCAAATCCGTGTCTCCCGAATTGGCAAGTGGATTTTTTTTTTACCACTGAGCCACCAGGGAAGTCCACTTCTACCCTTAAGTCTCACAGATCTCACAGATTTTGCTAACTTTGGTAGTAAGCTAGCCTAT
>SJYX01007974.1:118527-164673 GCA_006410675.1 Oreotragus oreotragus | reverse complement strand
AGTTCTTTGAAAGCCCTTGAAAAATGTTATGGCTGTGCTTATTTTACTTTCAATATTATAAAATCAGTTACTTGCAAAGTGCCACTCAGACTGTCGTTTGGTCGCTCGGGTGCATCTCTGACTCTTTGAAACCCTACAGACTGTAGCCCGCCAGGCTCCTCTGTCCATGGGATTTCCCAGGCAAGAATACTGGAGTGGGTAGCCATTTCCTTCTCCAGGGGATACTCCCAAGCAAGGGATGGAACCCTTGTCTCCTGCATTGGCAATCGGATTCCACCGAGCCCCCAGGGTGGCTTACTCAGCCTTACTCAGACTGTACTGTGTTGTTATAGCAGCTTAAACAGATTAAGATATACCTCAAAGATTATGAATGCACTAATTTGTATAAACATCTTAGAATATTGCTTTGCACACAGTACCTCAGCAAACCTTCAGTTCAGTCGCTCAGTCGTGTCCAACTCTTTGTGACCCCGTGGACTGCAGCACGCCAGGCCTCCCTGTCCATCACCAACTCCCAGAGTCCACCCAAACCCACGTCCATTGAGTCGATGATGCCATCCAACCATCTCATCCTCTGTTGTCCCCTTCTCCTCCTGCCCTCAATCTTTCCCAGCATCAGGGTCTTTTCAAATGAGTCAGCTCTTCACATCAGGTGGCCAAAGTATTGGAGTTTCAGCTTCAACATCAGTCCTTCCAATGAACACCCAGGACTGATCTCCTTTAAGACGGACTGGTTGGATCGAGTTTTTATAATTATTAGCATTACCACTACTACTACGAGGAAGTAATGTACTTAAATTATTATTATTGCTATTATTATATGTGAAGATATAAGCAGTAGTACTAATGTGGATAAATCAGAATTAAAGCAACTAGGAAAAGCAATTCCAAGGTAATTTTGCCAAAAAATGAGTTAGAATGGCTTCTAGAATTTAAAATTTCTTTTCTATTGATGTTGACTAGGGTGCAATGAAACCTAGGTAGCATTAGGCTTATACCAAATGTCCTGGTTGTCTGTGTAGAAACACCCTCAGAGCAAGTGACTCAATTAGTTATTAAAGGTGTCATATATTTTAGAACTCAGAACAACTAAAGGTCAGTAGTAGAACCACTTGTACTTTTTGAAATTCAAATTGCCAAATTCAGCTACACTGCCAGATTTCTTGCATAAATTAGATATAGCCATCTCAGATCTTTCTATGAAATAATAATTTTTAAACTCAGTTTTAAATCAGTACAAATGGTAAGATAATAAATTTTTAGTTCTTTAGTTCTTTCTCTTGACACTTTTTTTTCCCAAAGCATGAGAAAATTTTAAGTCTCTAAAAATCGAATGAGTACTTTTCAAAGATATTCTAGGGAAGTAACTGTTCATCAATAACACACTTGGGCTTCCCAGGTGGTGCGAGTGGTAAATAATCCGGCTGCCAATCATTGGCAGGAGAGACAAGAGACTCGAGTTCGATCCCAGGGTCAGGAAGATCCCCTGGAGAAGGAAATGGTAACCCACTCCAGTATTTTTGCCTGGAAAATTCCATGGAGAGAGGAGCCTGGAGGGCTACAGTCCACAGGGCCACAGAGAGTCGGACATGACTAAGCAACTGGGCATGGCACAGTAATACCCTTGAAAAACAGAAACCCTAAAGCTTGTGTTAAAGATCAGGACGAGGGGCTTCCCTGGGGGCTAAATGGTAAAGAGTCCACCTTCCCGTGCAGGAGACATGGGTTCGCTCCTGATCTGGGAAGATGCCACATGCTGTGGGGCAGCTAAGGCCCTGTGTCACAGTGACTGAGCTTGTGCTCTGTCACAAGGGAGGCCTGAGCACCACCACCAGTGAGCAACCCCCACGTGCCCCAACTAGAGGAAAGCCCATGCAGCGACAAAGACCCAGCACCGCCAAAAATAAATAAATGAAATGGAAAAAAAAAANGGCCCTGTGTCACAGTGACTGAGCTTGTGCTCTGTCACAAGGGAGGCCTGAGCACCACCACCAGTGAGCAACCCCCACGTGCCGCAACTAGAGGAAAGCCCATGCAGCGACAAAGACCCAGCACCGCCAAAAATAAATAAATGAAATGGAAAAAAAAAAAGATGAGGGCTGGCTGAGCAAGACTGCGGCTGTTTCTGCCTTCTGTTCCCCCATCATGGACCCTTATTTGTGGGAGCTGACATGCAGGAAAGAGGAGGGATCCTGGGAGATGGGATACAGAATGGCCCTGTTCCTTAGCTCTGCCACATAGGCAGGGTCTGACGTCTATAAAAAGAGGGGCTAATGCCCAAGAAGAAAAGACTGCTTTCTGTAGGGACCTTATAAACTATTGTTTAGAATCTTAACGTATAAATAGGGTTTCTCTGGGGACCCAAGTGACAAAGTGAGATGAGCACTTGAGGAAAAGACCCTTCTCATGCCCCTCCTGGCAACCTAGGTTGACTTGGGAGACTGAAGCTTTGTCTAGGATCACAGCTCTGTTGATGTTATATCATGGGCCTTGTGATGGTCACTGCCGAGGGAAGAAGGCAGTAATCATCACAGTGCAGGCCCTGTGCCTTGGAGTCAGACGAGGTTCCAACCAAAGGAAAATCAAAGTTTCCCTTCTACCTCACTGGCCATTTATTCTCAGGTTCTGTTTCCATCTCTTCCTCCCCTGTTTAACCTCTAAACCTCAGATCAGTGTTCCTCAATTGTCTGGGGAAAAGGGTCAGGTGTTTTTGTGTTAATTTCCAATCCTCTGCAGAACGCTATTATTGTAAAATGCAATAACAACATATTACCAAAACAACGGAATCAAAGGCATACAGAATACAAGCTACTAATCAGGTGTTTGCTGTAACTAAAAGTTCCTGAAACTTGCTATTCTGTTTTTATCTCACTGGGACCAGTAACAGGGCATGGGCAGGAACCACACTCAGAGCTGGACCACCTTTGAGCAGCATTGCTTCATCATCTGCATCTCTTCCTAAGTGATGTCCCTATGCTTTACACTGACAAAGCCCCAGTGGAAAGCGCTTACCTTGACTGTCCCCTGGAATAGTCTCAGATGTCCAGCTGCCTGCTTGTCTGCCCCTCTTGAACATTTCAGAGGCATCTCAAACTAACATGCGCTAACAGAACCCATGATGTTATTCCCACTCCAACACCTGTTCCCTCCATCCCCCCCCCAACTCCCTAAACAGAACCACAGCCCTCACTCCCCTCCAAGGTACTCTCCCTCCCTCACTGTCTGACCCCACTCCATCAGTAATTCCTGTCAATCCCTCCTCTAAAATAGTCTGTGAGTCTGCCCACTCATAATCCCTTCACTGCTCCACCCTCCTCCAAGCCACCGTCCTTTCCCCCTACGTCTGTGAAGAGGCACCCCGGTTTCTCTTTCTGATGTCTCTCCTGCCGACTGGTAACTGATCATCTACAAAGCAGCAGAAGGGAAGTTTTAAAATGTGAATCTGATCCCATCATGCCCTGGCTTAAAATCCTCCAGTGGGTGTTAGTAACTGTCAGAATAAAACTAGGATGATTTGAGAGAATAGTGCTGAAACATGTATACTACCATATGTAAAATAGATGACCAGTGCAAATTTGGTGCATGAAGCAGGGCACTAAAGCCGGTGCCCTGGGACAACCCAGACGGATGGGGTCGGGGGGGAGTTGGGAGGGGGGTTCAGGATGGTAGACGTATGTACACCTGTGGCTGATTCATGTCGATGTATGGCAAAAACCACCACAATATTGTAATTAGCCTCCAATTAAAATAAATTAAGTAATTAAAAACAAAACGAAACTAAACTGTCACCACAGCACACGAGACTCCACCTGGCCAGGGCTGGGTCTCCCCTCCAGCTTTCTCTCCGATTTCGTTCCCACTGGTAACTAGATGTGAGCCGTACAGACCTTCTTCCTGTTCCTGAAACATACCAAGCTCCTTCTGGCTTCAGGATTTTACATTTGCCGTTCCTTGTGCCAGTAAGACTTGTTCTCCAGGTCTGCAGGTGGCTGGCTCCCTTCCGCTCTGATCTCAGCTCAAATATTACTTCTCTAAACGGCTTCCTGGGCACCCCCCAAGATGCCCACCCACGCTCCAGTCATTCTGATTTCACACAACCCTGGTGTACTACAATCAGAGCCTAGTTGAAATAATCTTTTTTTCTTTCTTGTTTTTTTTATTGTCTATCTCCACCTCCCCCAACGGATTACAAGCCTGAGAACAGGGAGCCCTGAGTGCACTGCTCACGGCTGCAGCCTAGCACTTGAACAGCACCTTGGTTGCTTTGCAAAAAAATATTGTAAAAGGCAATAAAAACCCATTACCGAAACAATGAAAGCAAAAGGGTATAGAATACAAACTAGTGAGCAGGAGTTTGCTGTCATGGCTATGCTGCTGCTAAGTCGCCTCAATCGTGTCCGACTCTCTGCGACCCCAGAGACAGCAGCCCACCAGGCTCCCCCATCCCTGGGATTCTCCAGGCAAGAACACTGNACCGAAACAATGAAAGCAAAAGGGTATAGAATACAAACTAGTGAGCAGGAGTTTGCTGTCATGGCTATGCTGCTGCTAAGTCGCCTCAATCGTGTCCGACTCTCTGCGACCCCAGAGACAGCAGCCCACCAGGCTCCCCCATCCCTGGGATTCTCCAGGCAAGAACACTGGAGTGGGTTGCCATTTCCTTCTCCATGGCTATAAAAGTTTCTAAAATATACTCTCAATTAGGTTTTTATCTCACTGGGACCAGAACAAGGCATGAGCAGGCACCACGCTCAAAGGTGAATTACCTTTGAGCAGCAATTTGTTGATTTAATTAATGAGTGAGTCTGAAAAATGCCATTTAAGATCCCTGTCTTTTGATCTCAGTGCCTCTGTTTCTTTGTAAAACTGGTGTTAATGCCTGTCCTGTCGGGTGGCTGGGAGAATTCATTCATTCATAAATGAAGATATGTATGTTACACTGGACATCAGGCCTGGCAGTAGCAATCTGTGAATAGTGGTTAAAAAGGAAATGTGTGCAATGGCCAGTAATAAGGAGCTTACACTGGAACCCGGTAAGCTCATTCGCAGCACATATGACATCCCTCCTGGGCTCTGCCAGAAAAGGTGGAGAAGAGACTTTCAGGGAGGAAAATGCTGAGGTCTTCCAGTTTTTTAGTTGAAGGCCCCTGAGCCAGCAAAATGTGGATACTCACAAGGATATGCCCTCATTTGTACTCGCTGGCTGGTCGGCCCTAGGGAACTTGGTGTACATTTGCATTTATACACTTCTACACTAAAATACCAACCGAGGCTTGCAGATTTCAGAATGGAACCTGGAAATTTCATTTACTTTTATATTTAGAAGGAACCTTTGCCTGTCAACCCAGCATTTGTCTCAAATAAGCCTGTACAAAACTATGACTCCAGTTTTAGAATCGTTTTCAAAGGAAGCAGGTGATAAACAATCGTGCTCTTTTGTGTAACATCCAAATTATATTAAATTACGGAGAAAATAGGACAAGTGTACTCTACGCTCAGCATCCTATCACTACGTCTAAACCAAGAGTGACAAATTCACTCTCCAGTGTTGTTATTAACATTTTCCTCCTCAACCCACCTGATCCAGCATGCCTCTAAAAGTAAATCTGACCACAGGCCAGCCTATTTGATTCAGTGACACTCCAGCCTTAAAAAGATCTGTTTTTCCTTTGTGCTTTGATGTATTTTTATTTCCATCTTGTAAATCTGTGTTTAATCACCAATTTTTGTTGACTGAATAGGGTGTTAGACCAGATTAGAAGTCCCTAGCTACCGTGGTTCCTAAAAATACATCAGGGATATTAGACAAGGGATGATAATTATAAACCAAAAATTCCCTGAAGGGCTGAAGCTTCCCCATCATTTGATAACTAGGGAGTTACAATAGCACCAGAACACTCAAGGAAATGGGCATGCACCTGGGCAAGCTACTGTGTGGATCACAACAAACTGTGGAAAATTCTTTAAAAGATGGGAATACCAGACCACCTTACCTGCCTCCTGAGAAATATGTACACCAGTCAAGAAGCAACAGTTAGAATTGAACAGGGAACAACAGACTGGTTCCAAATCTGGAAAGATGTACGTCAAGGCTGTATATTGTCACCCCGCTTATTTAGCTTATATGCAGAGTACATCACGTGAAATGCCGAGTTGGATGAACCATGAGCTGGAATCAAGATTTCTGGGAGAAATATCAATAACCTCAGATACACAGATGACACTACACTTATGGCAGAAAGTGAAGAAGAACTAAAGAGCCTCTTGACGAACATGAAAGAGGAGAGTAAAAAATTTGGCTTAAAACTGAGCATTCAGAAAACTAAGATCATGGCACCCAGTCTCATCACCTCATGGCAAATAGATGGGGAAACAATGGAAACAGTGACAGACTTTTTCTGGGGGGCTCCAAAATCACTGCAGATGGTGATTACAGCCATGAAATTATATGGCTCCTTGGAAGAAAAGTTATGACCAACCTAGACAGCATATTAAAAAGCAGAGACATTACTTTGCCAACAGAGGTCTGTCCAGTCAAAGCTATGGTTTTTCCATGTATGGATGTGAGAGTTGAACTATAAAGAAAGCTGAGCACCAAAGAATTGATGCTTTTGAACTATGGTATTGGAGAAGACTCTTGAGAGTCCCTTGGACTGCAAGGAGAGCAAACCAGTCAATCTTAAAGTAAAGGAAATAAGTCCTGAATATTCACTGGAAGGACTGATGCTGAAACTCCAATACTTTGGCCACCTGATATGAAGAACTGACTTATTGGAAAAGACCCTGATGCTGGGAAAGATTGAAGGCAAGGGGAGAAGGGGACAACAGAGGATGAGACAGTTGGATGGCATCACCAACTCAATGGACGTGAGTTTGAGCAAGCTCCAAGAGTTGGTGATGGACAGGGAAGCCTGGTGTGCTACAATACATGGGGTCACAAAGAGTCAGACACGACTGCATTACTCGGCTGAACTGAAAGAAAAGAGGGGCTTCCCAAGTGGTGTTAGTGGTAAAGAATCCTCCTGCCAATGCAGGAGAGGCAAGAGATGCTGGCTCAATCCCAGGGTCAGGAAGATCCCTTGGAACAGGAAATGGCATCCCATTCTAGTATTTTTGCCTGGAAAAGCCCATGGGCAGAGGAGCTTGATAGGCTACAATCCACGGGACCACAAAGTGTTGGATACAGATGAGCACTAGTACTAGCCGTAAATCAAAGAAAAGAGAATGTTAAACTATGCGCATTTGTAAAAATTGTCATTGCAGGGCTTATTATTTCAACAAATGGCATTTTGTCCTCCCAATCCTGGCAGTTAAACAGTTCAGTTCAATTAGATGGAATACTCAGAAAGCCAGGCACTGACCTTTTTGTTTAATCTACAAGCACATGAGAAAGAGGGAAACACTGACTCCAGTGGGTCATGAAAGGTGAGCACTTGACATTTTAAATCAGAAGATATTTTATGAAATTTGAAGATGGGTATAATACAATAAAATTGTTAACCAAATGGGTGTATTCCAAGGAGAAGGTAGACGAAATTGCCTAAAGTCTTCCACTGCTATCTATTAGTTTCCTGAGAAGAAAACTGAAGTCTAGACTAATGCAGCAATTTATCATTGACTTCGTGGTATGAATTTTTAGAAAGAAGCATAGTTGAATCACAAATACTTTATGATCCTATTATAAGAAGGAAAGTTTTTTGTTAAATGGATTTGTCCCTTGAGATTAGGTCCAAGAAGAAAGTTGGTGCTGCAGTCAAATGTTATTTAAGGGTTAATTATCCAATCTGGGGATTGTTCAGACTGTAAATTCTCTCTCATCTCTCTTACAGGCCCCCACTTCCATGTTCCTCTATGCTACTTAGTTCCTGTTTAAACCTTTCTTTAGAGTTTAAAAACATACTTTTTGCTCATGCTTCCTCCTCTAAACCAAAGCTCCTTTTCTGCCCAATGTTGGCTGATTTAAAACCAAGTCAAGAGAAAAACAGTAAGATTAAACTAACTCATTTATAAGACCTTTCCATAACACTGCATTTTCAGAGAGGATATTGGTTAACACAACCCAATCTGGGATCAGTATAGCTTCAGGCAACCCAGCACAGTGAAAGTAAAAAGAGATATCTTCAAACTTCTAAATCAAACCCACTAACATAAAGCTGCTCCCCTCACAGCACTACTAGAATAACAGTGATTAGCATTTTGGGGGGAAAGGCTGATATGGCTATTGTAATCAGAATCACGTCTCTCACAGCATTTTAACTTGGACTAATACAATGATAATAATTTTAAAATAATAATAATAAGAGAAGTGAGAGAAGGAACTCATACTTATCCAGCACTTTCCAAAGGTTAGGCAGTTGACATGGGTTAGCTCACTCCATCTGTCTATTTACTTCCCTAACTCTCTGGCATGGTTATTACTATCATCCTCTTAAAGAAGGAAAACCTGAAGTCTGGAAGATTTAAGGATGTCCTGAAATTCACCAGTAAAAATCAGAACACACAAATGCCTACTTTTTTATTCTCATCATTTCACAAGAAATATGTATTAAGCTCCTACTGGGTACATGGCGCCATGCTAACACATTTTAAATGAGCCATACATAGGGCAGTCAAGCAGTGTTAGCCTCTCAGTCGTGTCCAACTCTTTGCAACCCCATGGACTGTAGCCCACCAGACTCTTCTGTGCACAGAATTCTCCAGGCAAGAATACTGGAGTGGGTTGCCATTCCCTTCTCTAGGGGATCTTCCTGACCCAGGGNTACATAGGGCAGTCAAGCAGTGTTAGCCTCTCAGTCGTGTCCAACTCTTTGCAACCCCATGGACTGTAGCCCACCAGACTCTTCTGTGCACAGAATTCTCCAGGCAAGAATACTGGAGTGGGTTGCCATTCCCTTCTCTAGGGGATCTTCCTGACCCAGGGCTGGAATCCGGGTCTCCTGCATTGCAGGCAGGTTCTTTACCATCTGAGACACCAGTCAAGCAGACCAGGGTTCAAACCTCAGCGCTGCCATTATTAATTGCACAGCCTTGGGCAAGTTGCTTAATTTCCCTGAGTTTCACTCGCCTCATTTTCAAAAGAGGGCAATTAATAAATCTCAAAGAGTTTTTCTTAGGATGAAATACTATGCTGTTTGCAAATAGTCATTGCTACTATTGAGAGTTTGCTGTGTGCCAAGCTCTGTCCTAAATATTTTTTTCCGTATGAACACAGGAAATTCTCTTAACAACCCTATAAGAAACTTGCCACTGATGAGGAAACAGGTACAGACAGGTGAGGGCCCTTTTCCAGGGTTACCTGACTATAAGTGGCAGTGCTGGGCTTCGAACCCAGGCAATCTGCTTCTACACTCGTCTCAATTACAATCCTATATGCCTCTCACTGCCTGGCACAAAGAAAGGATTCAATAAATAGCAGCTTTAAAAATATTTATTTTCTAAGTACAAGAAATGCAATTAAAATAAGCACTTCAGTCTCCATAATGCAGAGAGACTGTTACACAAGATGAGCGACTCCACAAAAGCAGACGAACTCTCTCTCTTACACACACAAAAGAGAAATCTTCATAGCATATCAGATGGGGCTCATAAAATAGACACAATTTTATCAGAAATTGCTGAAGAGAAGGGTATTCCAGGAGGAAATAGAGTCAAAAGTATAGTTGTGTTTGGAAAAGATGGATAGTCCAGCTGATCTAAGCTAAGCTTTCAAGGACCAGAAGAGTGAAGCGGGCCATCCAGCTCATGAAAGTGAAAGTGTTAGTGCTCAGTCGTGTCAGACTCTTTGGGACCCCATGGACTGTAGCCCGCCAGGCTCCTCTGTCCATGGAAATCTCCTGGCAAGAATACCGGAGTTGGTTGCCATTCCCTTCTTCAGGGGATCTTCTTGACCTAGGGAATCGAACTTGGATCTCCTGCATTTCAGGGAGATTCTTTACCATCTGAAGATACCCAGTTCATGAGGAGCCTTGAATACCAAATTAAATTAATCTGAAGGCAATTCAAGAGTCAACAGTAGCAGGTGGGGGGGGGGCAGGGAAATTATGGAAGCTTTTGCAATCATGCAATCAAGCTGTAGAAAATTAATTAATTTGGAAGTCATTTCTGCTTTGTGTGCCTGTCTCTTCAGTCCGCTCAATGTGTGTGCATGTCCAATGAATTCATCTCTTCTCTCCAAAAAAATTAAAACATCCTGCTGCTTGTCACAAAGGAGCCTTGAATGCAGTGCCAGAAGAATCTGAAGGTAATTCAACAGGCAATGGGGGGTCATGGAAGCTTTTTGAGAAGGGAGCCAGGCAATCAAGACCAAGCCACAGAAAATTAATTTAGCAGTGATACATAGAAAGAAGTAGAAAGGGGATGCGAGTAGGCTTGATAACAACTGTCCATAAGTACAAATGACCTAGTTCACAATGTTAATTGCTTTCTTTTTTAGAAAACTTGTATTGAAGTAAATTGATTTACAATGTTATGTTTAATTTCTGCTGTACAGCAAAGTAATTCAGTTATACATACATTCTTTTCCATTATGGTTTATGACAGGATACTGAATATAGTTCTAATGCTGTACAGTAGGACCTTATTGTTTATCTACCCTATATATAATAGTTTTCATTACTTGTATTGAAGTAAATTGATTTACAATGTTATGTTTAATTTCTGCTGTACAGCAAAGTAATTCAGTTATACATACATTCTTTTCCATTATGGTTTATGACAGGATACTGAATATAGTTCTAATGCTGTACAGTAGGACCTTATTGTTTATCTACCCTATATATAATAGTTTTCATCTGCTAATCCCAAACTCCCAATCCTTCCCCCCACTCCCATTGCTTTAATATATTCTTGAAATTTAAGAAGAGCATTACCCACAATTGCTTAAAAGGTTTTAACCAGTGTCCGCTCAATGTGTGTGCATGTCCAATGAATTCATCTCTTCTCTCCAAAAAAATTAAAACATCCTGCTACTTGTCACAAAGGAGCCTTGAATGCAGTGCCAGAAGAATCTGAAGGTAATTCAAGAGACAATGGGGGGTCATGGAAGCTTTTTGAGAAGGGAGCCAGGCAATCAAGACCAAGTCATAGAAAATTAATTTAGCAGTGATACATAGAAAGAAGTAGAAAGGGGATGCGAGTGGGCTTGATAACAACTGTCCATAAGTACAAATGACCTAGTTCACAATGTTAATTGCTTTCTTTTTTAGAAANTCAAGAGACAATGGGGGGTCATGGAAGCTTTTTGAGAAGGGAGCCAGGCAATCAAGACCAAGTCATAGAAAATTAATTTAGCAGTGATACATAGAAAGAAGTAGAAAGGGGATGCGAGTGGGCTTGATAACAACTGTCCATAAGTACAAATGACCTAGTTCACAATGTTAATTGCTTTCTTTTTTAGAAACTTGTATTGAAGTAAATTGATTTACAATGTTATGTTTAATTTCTGCTATACAGCAAAGTAATTCAGTTATACATATATTCTTTTCCATTATGGTTTATGACAGGATATTGAATATAGTTCTAATGCTGTACAGTAGGACCTTATCGTTTATCTACCCTATATATAATAGTTTTCATCTGCTAATCCTAAACTCCTAATCCTTCCCCCCACCCACATTGCTTTAATATATTCTTGAAATTTAAGAAGAGCATTACCCACAATTGCTTAAAAGGTTTTAACCAGNATGGTTTATGACAGGATATTGAATATAGTTCTAATGCTGTACAGTAGGACCTTATCGTTTATCTACCCTATATATAATAGTTTTCATCTGCTAATCCTAAACTCCTAATCCTTCCCCCCACCCACATTGCTTTAATATATTCTTGAAATTTAAGAAGAGCATTACCCACAATTGCTTAAAAGGTTTTAACCAGGACATGATCTCACTTGAGCAGCTGAATGATGGGAAAAAATTACAACCGTGTGAAGTCCTGTGCTTAAGAAATTCTCATTTTAATGGAAATCATGAACAAAGCCTGGAAAATTGGGCTGAGCCTATTTTTAGCTATCATTAATCTTTACTAGTTTTCAGTTCTTAAGAAGCATAGTAGTAAACAAGGATGATATTAGATACTGTCGCTGGCTGCCCACCTTACAAAATGCAATCTATCCAAAACGTATGCAGAAGGAAAAGTGAAGTTCAATTCTGAATTCTATTTCTACTGTCAGATATGCAGAGACAGACACAGAACAACAATGAAAACGTTATCTGTGTGTGTTTTAATACAGCTCCGGGCCTTCAGAAGTTGTATCTGCTGTGTGTACCTGTCTCACTCTGTTCAGGGTGTGTGTCCAATAGATTCATCTCTTCCCTCCATTTTGTCTGCTTTCCAAAAAATAAAATAAAATATCCTGGTGCATATCATAAAAGATCAGGCAAGGATGGCAGCTGAGATTTTTGACAGCAGTCACATCTGCACATAATCTCTGTCCCAGGGGGGCCTGCTTCTAGCTCGAATCGCACGCTATCCTTACGACTGCCTAATAACTTAACAGACGTACCATCCCAAAATTCATGGGTATACTTGAGAATATGATGATTTATCATCAGACATCTTGAATTCTAAGCTTGGTCACACCCTTTATGAGGTGGTTATCTGGCGTTACAGCTTTTCCTTTCTGAAACCACAGAAGGAAGGGTTTGCCTTCCTCCCCTGGCTATTCTTCTAGGCTGTATAAAGTGCTCTAAGCCAAATGTAAGGCAATGGCCATTACCCATTGGCTCCATTTGCTTCTTTCTTGTTCTAACAATGTCAGTGATCTGTGGTACAGGATATATGCTTTGTTTGCACGCTACAATGGTAACAGTAGCCAGAGGTGAGTTTGATTCATATAGTTATTCACAAACGAAAACAATAAACACACACAGGGCAGGACTAAGGTGAGGGGAGTAAGGTGATTGGGTGCAAAAATCAGGAGGCATCACGCTAAGGGTCAAGTCTTACTCCCTTCACCCTAGTCCTGGCCCCATACACACACACACCACAAAGCCCAAGGATGACCGAATACTGCACAAATAAGCAAGCCATAGCCACTGGTCAGGGTTTTCTGTTTTCTTTAAAGGCATGTTTGGTTCAGATCAACATTTAACTAAGTGTGTTTGTCTGCTCAAAAAACTCAGTGGTGCCCTTTTCACTCAAAGTCAAAGTCCTTCTGTTGGTTCACAAGACAGCACATGACTGGTCCCCCAAACTGGTCTCTGACCTCCCTCTTCTACTAACCTCACTGTGTCTGAAAAACTCCAAGCATGTTCCTGACTCAGGGTTCCAGTCACTGGTCCCTCCACCTAGAATTCTCTTACTCCAGGTATTATCTTCTCCTGCTTGTTTAAATGTCATCTCAAAGAAGCCTTCCTTGATCAAGCTCAGCCTGCACTCTCTGCTTCCTGCCCCTCCTTCATTTTCTCTAGAGCATTCATCACCACCTGATATGCTAAATGTTTTACTTATATTTCACAAATATAATTTTTACATAAATAAAATAACAGAGTGTATGCTCTCTAGAAAGCACCTACTAGAAAAGATTTTTTTTTAGTCTGTTCTGTATACTGCTGCATCTACTGCTCCTAAGACAGCAGGTTAATAAATATTTTTAGAATGAAAGTACAAGATGCTAGACAGAATGTTAACTAAAACGTTGCCCCTCCTATTAAGATGATAACAGTATCCATGAATTTTGCTTCTCAAGTAAAGTCAAGCCTATCATATTATCTACAATAGGGTCCTCATCAGTGTGGTGATGTACTCAACCTTTTAAAATCATTTCCAAAACTTCTTTTTTTAATTGAAGTATAATTGATTTAGAACATGATATTACTTTCAGGTATATGGCATAGTGATTCACTATCTATTCACTATGGACTATAATCTATAATCACTATAGATTATACTCCATTAAATGCTATTACAAGATAGTGACTATAATCCCCTGTGCTATACAACATATATTTGTTACTTATCTATTTGATACATGAAAGTGAAAGTGTCAGTTGCTCAGTTGCTTCCAACTCTTTGCAACCCCATGCACTGTAGCCCACCAGGCTCCTCTGTCCATGGGATTCTCCAAGCAAGAATGCTGAAAAGGGTAGCCATTCCCTTCTCTAGGGCATCTTCTCAACCCAGGCCTTCTGCATTGTGGGCAGGCTCCGTACCATCTGAGCCACCAGGGACGCCCATGTGATACATAGCTATTTGTATTTCTTAAACCCATACCCCTGTTATGCCCTTTTCCCCTTCCCTTGCCCTTCTGGTAACCCTTAGTTTGCTTTCTATATCTGTGAGTCTGTTTCTGCTTGCTTTATACATTCATCTGTATTTTTTTCAGATTCCACATATAAGTGTTATCATGAAGTTTTTGTCCTTTTCTGTCTGACTTATTTCCATATCATAATATTTTCTAGCTCCGTTCATGTTGTTGGAAATGGCAGAATCTCATTCTTTTTATGGCTGAGTAATATTCCATTATATATTATTTATCCATCTTCTTTATCCATTCATCTCTTGATGAACACTCGAGTTGCTCCATATCTTGGCTCCTGTAAATAATGCTGCTGCGAATATTGGGATGCCTGTATTTTTTCAAATCAGTGTTTTCATTTTTTGTATATATTAGAAATGGATATAGTGGAATTCCTGGATCATATGGTAGTTCTATTTTTAGTTTTCTGAGGAATCTCTGTACTGTTTTCCATAACGACTGAATCAATTTACTTTCCCACCAACAGTGTACCAGGGTTCCCTTTTCTCCACATCCTCTCCAACATTAGACCAAAACTCCTTTAGAGAAGCAAATTTAAACACTCTCCTTAGGAAGTGCACTTACATTTATAGTCTAATTTAGGCAGAATAAAAAACTCAAATGACGACTAGGAAATAAATTTGAAAAAAAAGGTTAGGAAAGTAAAAAATGTCGTTGATATTATTCTCAACAAAACCGAAGCCAGATAGAACACATCCCTCTTCTGCCAAAGCTTTATAGCATCAATATTCATAACATCTGAAAGCATTCTACTATATTTTAAACATATATTATACACAACAATTTCCTAGAAAACATTTTTCCTCTAGCATTCTATTAATGAAGTGTATTTCCACTGAATGTCATTCCTTTTTTATGACCTAGACAATAAGACAGTAAAAAAATTTTTTCAAAATAAAACTTGTCCTGACAGTAAAGTCATATTTTATCGATTACATTTGGCATCCCAACTTCAGTTTCCTGTGGAATATTTTCTTCTGTAATGAATAATTATGAAGTAGAAATCATTGTGTACACTAAAAACAGTCAATTAGAGTGTAAGAGCCTTTCCCCCGACTTTCTTTTCTTAATTGAGAAAGACGTTGCCTAATTTGACCATCATGAGTCTAAAGACAGAAGCAGTTGATGGAGAAGCTACCTTAACGACCACTCATTCAAAAAGAGAAAATGAAAACACTCACTGATGCGTCACTGCAAAGTCCAAGAGCCATGTCGGGGAAGCAGGAGCTGCTCTGAACACACACTCTAGTAGGTAACCCCCACTTCTCAAACTTGCATTTCCTCTTTTGTTGATATACTTGCTGTTGTTCAGCTGCTAAATTGTGTCTGACTCTTAGTGACCCCATGGACTGTAGCATGCCAGGCTCCCCTGTCTTTCACTGACTCCCAGAGTTTGCTCAAAATTCACATCCATTGAGTCAGTGATGCTATCTAACCATCTCATCCTCTGCCATCCCCTTCTCCGTTTGCCTTTGATCTTTTCCAGCATCAGGGTCTTTTCCAATGAGTCAGCTGCATTTCCTCTTTACCAATAAATATTTGGTATTTTTTGTTTGATTGACGGGTACCAGAAATAACAAAAAGAGGCATGGAAAAAAAGAAGATACTGATATTTTTCTAGTTCTTTCTATCCCATACAAAAGTTGGTATTTAAATTTCTTGTAAGTTAGATATGATATTCTTATATTAAGCCTTATCTGTCAATTCCCAAATAAATTCATCCAACCAACCTAATGAATCACATATGACCATTTCAAAGAGTAAAGCAGGCTTTCTGTTAGTTTTAGGCTTTGGTTCCTTGATTAGAATATGCTATCAGCATCATTAGAAACACTTTACAATAACCAAACTAAAAAAAACACAATGCTCTCCTTTCACTAGCAAAATGTTCTCTCTCTCTTTTTTTTTTTTTTGTTATTTGTTGGCTTCAGAACACCAAACCCACCACAGGCTTCCTGGAAATTCTATCAGCTCTCCTAGGAAATCAGCAGTCACAGCTTGCAATGGCAAGAGCAGCCTAAAATTTTAATGCCATGACTTGAGATGGCAGCCAGCCCCTTCCCAACCCATTTGCCCAAGTAGCCTTACATAAGATGCTGCTAATCTCTGCTCCTGCCTGCTGAAACTCCAGCCAAGAGTGAAGCCTCACAGGAATTTAATCAAAGCAAAACTGAATCATCTGATCTGGAAATTCATTTCTGATTTCAAGACTTGGTAGCAGAAGAGTCTTCTGAGGTCATGGAGGGAATAGGTGGGAACAGGAAATGGGGCTTCAAGGTCAGGGTCTGTTGTATGGCGTGCCCACGACCAGACAGCTGGAGAAGCAGAGCTGCAGGACAACTCCAATCTCCCAGCTCCTCCGCCAACTCTTCCCACTAGAATATACTGTCTCCTGTGGAGTGCCTGCCAGTTTGATTATCTATAAGTGGGGAGATTTGGACTCGGTCTTTATTAAAGAGAATTAATTTTCAGGTTTCATTTTTTAACTGAGGGTAACGAGTGATCATGAATAAGGATAAATAATCCAGCCTCTGCAAAATGTATCAGCACCGGACTGTTTTGTGAATATCTTATCCTAAAATCCATGGATCATTCTGGAGAAAATGAATCCTGCAACAGGCAACAAGGTTGGCTTTAGATGAAGTAAGGAAAAATATATATTCTTTTTTTTTCCTCTAGGCTAGAAGTGGTCTGTCCCTTTATATAAATAAAGGAGATGTCTGTAACATTTTCTAGTGCTGGAGAAACAAGCTGTTCCTACTGGGCGGAGACTGAACAAGCACAAGGCAAGAGATACACACAGGAGAGAGCCAAGAGGAAGTCAGCCGCACAGCAGACCACGCTCCCTCGCCGTTTGCTCTGAACCGTCAGTAAAGCCTCATTAAAAATTATAGCTAACACCTGTGGCTATCTCTAAAAGCGTCTCCCTGCAATGCAGGACACCTGGGTTTGATACCTGGATCAGGAAGATCTGGAGAAGGAAATAGCAACCCGCTCCAGTATTCTTGCCTGGAAAAATCCCATGGACAGAGGAGACTAGCAGCCTACAGTCCACAGGGTGGCAAGAATCAGACACAATTTAGCGACTAAACTATAAACATGCTCTAAAAATCTCAATAAGATATATGCACAAAGATGCTCAATGCAGCAGCATGTATAAAAGCCAACAAGCAAAATATCTATCAAATCAGGTGTGGTACAACCTTCTGCATGAACACTGTGAAGTCATTAAAAAAATAAAAAGTGAGCTNTAAACATGCTCTAAAAATCTCAATAAGATATATGCACAAAGATGCTCAATGCAGCAGCATGTATAAAAGCCAACAAGCAAAATATCTATCAAATCAGGTGTGGTACAACCTTCTGCATGAACACTGTGAAGTCATTAAAAAAATAAAAAGTGAGCTCTATCTGTAGAAAGCAAGGTAGAGCAATTTCAATACATTACGTGAAAAAAGGCAAACTGGGTTTGTTTGTTTTTAAGTAAATAAGCAAGTAGATTGTTGTTTTATAGGTAATAATAGGTTGATTTTAATGTCCTAGTACACACAAAACTTTTCTTAAGAAGAGAATCTCAAGAAACTGGTAATGATGGTTACTTCAGAGGATAAGGACCTTTCCACTCTCATTTATGCTATTATCAAATCAGGTGTGGTACAACCTTCTGCATGAACACTGTGAAGTCATTAAAAAAATAAAAAGTGAGCTATATCTGTAGAAAGCAAGGTAGAGCAATTTCAATTCATTACGTGAAAAAAGGCAAACTGGGTTTGTTTGTTTTTAAGTAAATAAGCAAGTAGATAGTTGTTTTATAGGTAATAATAGGTTGATTTTAATGTCCTAGTATACACAAAACTTTTCTTAAGAAGAGAATCTCAAGAAACTGGTAATGATGGTTACTTCAGAGGATGAGGACCTTAAATTGTTATTTTAAATCTAAGCATACATGTATGTTGTTGATGCTGTTCATTCACTAAGTTGTATCCAAGTCTTTGAACCCCATGGATCTGTCCCTCACTGTCTCCCAGAGTTTGCTCAAATTCATGTCCACTGAGTTAGTGATACTATTTAACCATCTCATCCTCTGCTGCCCTCTTCTCTTGTTGCCTTCAGTCTTTCCCAGCATTAGAGTCTTCTCCAGTGAGTCTGCTCTTCCCATCAGGTGGCCAAAGTATTAGAGCTTCAGCTTCAGCATCAGTCCTTCCAAGGAATATTCAGGATTGATTTCCTTTAGGATTGACTGGTTTGATCTCCTTTTAGTCAAAAGAGTTTCCCTGAACAGTGATGCTATAGCTCTTTGGATTATGAAAGAAGCTTTTGCCTTTTTAGTTTTCTAAGTTACACCCTGGTCTCAGTTATACTCTGGCAAAGCACCTCTGGCAGTGCTTAGCTCAACCCAGTTCAAAGAGACCATGGCCAAGACTGGATGGGGGAGGAAGAGGTGACCAGAAGCCCCAGCAAAACAGCAGCATTCAAGGACGTTGCCTACACCAAGGTAGCAGGGTTGCAGCCAAGCTTGCTGTCCAAACATAAGACACGTGAGACAATACCTTAGGAAACTCTTGGAAATGGCTGAAGGAGACTTTGAAGAGGACTAATTTGTAGTGAAAGGTACAGTGGGCACACAATAACACACCCAGTCTATACCCCAGTATCCTTGCACATCCCAGAGCCTCATGACAGATGGGAATGAGGAGTGTAGGTGTAAGAAGAGAAATGGGAGGAGAGGACCAGGGTCCCTGGGGTACACATTACCGTGTAGGAATACGAAACGCAGGGGCAAGAGGGGTGGGACTGCCCATCAGAGCAACCACATCAGAGTCTAGCTTCACTCCTCCCAGAACTCAGCCCACTGAAGAACACAAAGGAAGGAGTTAGAAGGTGCATGCCAAACACTCCTTTTCAAGTGGGAAAAAACTGTGTTCTTGATCAGGCTTAACAGAAGAGGCATATGTGGAAATGAACTTTCAGGTCATGTCCAACTTAAGCGTTCAACCAAAAGGACTGAGAAATTCCTCTACCCCTCTTCATATGTGTGAGCATCCCCCCAGACTGTGGATCTCATGGACAGCAACCTTTCTTCTCCCAATCTCTCAATAACTGTTCATTAAATATCTACTCAGCTTCCAGCTCTGGGGTGGGGCTAGGATCTGGGAATGCACTTACAACACTCAATCTCTGGCTTCCTAGAATTCACAGCCTAGGAGAGGATGCTGGGACCCTGATGCTGGGAAAGACTGGGGGCGGAAGGAGACGGGGGTAACAGAGGATGAGATGGTTAGATGGCATCACTGATTCAGTGGACATGAACTTGGGCAAACTCCGGGAGATAGTGAAGGACAGGGAGGCCTGGCGCGCTGCAGTCCATGGGGTTGCAAAGCGTCAGACATGACTTGGTGAGCGAACAACCACCCGAGAGGATAGAGGCACTCAGACAGCTGGGCAGAGTTTACTGTCACTGGATTAGACACTAAAATGAAACAGTCTGGGGGGAGGAAGCGTAACTGTTAGAGGAAGAGTAGTGTTTACCACCAAGTTCAAAATGTGTTTATTAGCAGAGAAACCAGGGCAAAAGGATGCCTCCCAAGCAAGCGCTGATTTAATCAAAGGGATTCAGAGAAACAGGCCAGCTAATCTCCAAGAACCACTAACAGGAGGCTCACTTAAGTCAGATGTTCAGAACACCAGCAAGTAAATACTCTTTATCACCTTAGGCAGCTTGGCTCTGGGAGGAGAAAAGGCTGAGATAAATGAGCTCATTAGGCGGCTGGTTCTCGCCTGGCTCCGAGTGCTCCTCTGCCCCCTTGTCTGCGGGAGCACAACCGACCCACCGTGTCCCCTCTTTTCTGTGGTAAGGGTGAGCCAGTGTCACCGGGCAGCCTAGTATCGACCTTAAAGTAGACGGCCACGTAGTGCCATCCCCAAGCCGTCACTGTCCTAAGGAATGCCAACGTTCTGAAAAGCAGGAAGGGGGGTTGGCCATGGCCTTCTGATGCCGGTTATCCAACCGATGTCCAACGTGGCCTCCGCGCGGCGGGGGCTCTGCCACCCGCGTCGCTGCACTCCTAATCTGGTATTGAAAACCCTCCCTCTGTGTTTGTGGAGCGAGGGGTGATGCCATCCTCAGAATCTGTCTAGCCTGCTTAGTGCAGAGTAAAACTTCAGAGAGGTCCTCAGCTGAACCCCGATGCTGACACTGTCAAAGCACTTGCCACCTTCTCTGAAGGCCCCAGTAGGACCCCTCACCCCCTCCTTGCCCATCTCAGCCTCTTACCGGGCCCCTTCTGCTGTCTGGACTTCCTCAGTGTAGAGGGCCAGGTCAATTCAGCCCTACAGGGGCCCTGTGATACAAGACAGAAGGCTGGGCTCTTTCATATTTTTATGTAGTTAAATGCATCTATCTTTTCTTTAATGACGTATAAGCCTTGTATCCTGTAGAAAAGGTCAAGAATCTTCTAACATCCTAGGGCTATAAATTCACCTATGTTTTCTTCTAGGACCACTTATTGTTTCATTTACTTTCCACTTAATGATTTAATACATTAGGAATTGTGTGTGCCTGTATGTAAGGATTAAAGGGCCCAGATTTCTTTTTTCTAAATAGCCAGTTGTGCCCATAGCATTTATTGAATCTTTCTTCTCACAATGATCTTAAATTGCCACTTTACTATAACTAAATTGCATATGTACATTCACTGTACTCTATAATTTTTTTCCATTATTCTAATTTCTCTCCAATACTTAACTGTTTTAATTATTATAGTTTCATATTACATCTTAATAGCTGGTAGGGTAGACTCCCTTAATTACACCTCTCTTTCAGAATTTCCTAACTGGTACAGTGGTAAAGAACTCACCTGCCAATACAAGAGACATGGGTTCAATCCTTGGGTCAGGAAGACCCCCTGGAGGAGGAAGTGGCAACCCACTCCGGAATTCTTTTTGGGGAAATCTCATAGACAGAGGAGCCTGGCGAGCTACAGTCCATGGGGTCACAAAGAATCGGACATGACTGAGCACACACAGGCATCTTGCAAATTAATAATAGTATCACTTTGCCATGTCTCTAAAAAAAGATTCTGTAGGCATTTTAATCGGGATTTCATTTCTTTTATACAGAGATTTAGGGAAAATGAACATGCTTACAATATGGCATCTTGTTATCCAAGAACATAGTAGGTCTCTTCAATGACTTAAATCTTTACATCTCTTCTCAGGGTAGTTTTTCAGTTTCCTGATATTGTTCCTGTATGTTACATTTCACTTCAAACGTCTTATTCTTAATGTTTCATATACTTAACTACTATTTTTAAAATTGTAAAAGTATGCTGTTTCCTATGTTTGAAATGCTTTTCCAGCACCTCTCCCATTTGGCACTCATTGGTTAAGGCCCCATTTCAGCATCACTTGCTTTGTAGTCTACTTTGGCCCCACCTCCAGTCAGGATGGAGCCAGCTCCCTCCTCTGTGCTCCTGCAGCACCTTGTACGTCTCACCATCACCACTGGTCACACAGTGTTGAACATTCTGTTCAGTTCAGTTCAGTCGCTGAGATATCTGCGACTCTTTGCAACACCATGGACTGCAGCACGCCAGGCTTCCCTGTCCATCACCAACTCCCGGAGCTTGCTCAAACTCATGNACGTCTCACCATCACCACTGGTCACACAGTGTTGAACATTCTGTTCAGTTCAGTTCAGTCGCTGAGATATCTCCGACTCTTTGCAACACCATGGACTGCAGCACGCCAGGCTTCCCTGTCCATCACCAACTCCCGGAGCTTGCTCAAACTCATGTCCATTGACTCGGTGATGCCATCTAACCATCTCATCCTCTGTGGCCCCCTTCTCCTCCTGCCTTCAATCTCTCTCAGCAACAGGGTCTTTTCTAATGAGTCAGTGACACATGCCTGTAATCTCATTAGTCTGGGAGCTCTGTTAGTGGAGGAGCCAATTGTTACCCTGAAGTCTGGCTTATCACAAGCACTCAATGATCAGATCAATGAATGAATGAATGAATGAATGCCATAATATGCTTCATATTTCAGTAGCATTTTTGCAATGCTAACGATGATAACACTAATAAATAGTAGAATTTGGGATAATGTGACTGATGGTTTTTTCCCTCTTTTAAACATAAGCCATGTTTAAAAATGCAGAAAGTTGTAGAAGGAGAAATCATAATTAGGAAGTAAAAACTAGATGCATTATTTTTCTGGCATGTATTTCAGCCTAATGTAAAGAGGTAGCATTGTGGTGGATAATACACACTCTGGCATGAACAAGACCTGAATTTAAATCCTGGATCAACCACTTATCAGCTAGATGATATCAGGCAAGTTCTTTGCTTCTCTAGGCCTCATTTTCTCTCTTTATAAAATGGACACAATAAACATCCTCAGAATATCTAAAAGAAACATCTCAAATTTAAATGTCCAAAATACTTGGTTCTCCCACCCTACAAACCTGTTTGTGCAACATTCTTCCCCAATCTATCCTTCCAGGGGCTGAGAAAAGAGAAGTACTCACAATTCTCCCCCTTCTTTTACTCCAAGCTCCCTCCCATCCACAAGTCCAAAAAGCACTTCCTTAGAAAGATTTCCAGAATCCACTGACTTCTCACCAGTCATTTTCCTACCACCTGGTCCAAGTCATTATCTTCTCCTGTCCTGATCATTACAATAAGCTCCTAACTGGTCTTCCTGCATCTATGTTTATTCACTGTCATCTATTCTCTATATTGCTGACCGAGTGATCCATTTAACCTATATCAAATCATGTCACAACTTTGCTCAGAACTATCCAAAGACCTCCTAACTCACTCAGTCTCACTTGGGGAAACTCAAGCCCTCACGTGGCCTGCAAGGACCAATCTGACATACCACCCCCTGCCCAACCCTATGACTTCATCTCTCCCCCTCAGCCCCTGATCCAGCCACACTGGCCTCCCTTGGTCCAAGGACACACACACAGTATAAACCTTAACACCTCTGCACTGCTTATCTCACGGCCTAGAAAACCCTTCCACCAGAATCTGCATGACCTCTCACTTCCTTCACGTCTATTCACTCATCACTTTATCAAAGATGCCTTCCATTATCATCCCAAATCAAACAGCACCTGCCTTGTCTCTCATCTCCCCAACTTCCTCTCTCCTCCTTACTCTTCTTTTTATTTCTTCATGGCACTTTGTTAACGCTTGTCCCATTACAGGTTTATTTGGTAAGGGACTCTCCCACCCCAACGCCTGGAATAACTTGAAGACTTAGCAGGTGTTCAGCTAATACTTACAGAAAGACCAGAAAAAAATGAATACATTATTTACAACTCCAACTCTAGAGTTTATGTAAAGTGTCTAATCACTGAATAGACTCTCCTAAAATAAACAGCAGCTAAGGAACTGGTGAAAAAACTAAACCATCACTGGTGTTCGTGCTCATTGCTCACCTGAAAGCTTAAATGAATCAAAATAAGGATTCCCTTGTTCTACACAGAACAAGAAGAACAAAACAAAATCTCCCTAGAAGCCATTAGACACTGCCAACCCACATTTTTTAACTTTGAAAAATGATGGCTTTCCCCACCCCCCACCCTCCTTTCCCTAGACTCTAGAACTCCTCTCCTTCTGTTCATTCCTATTTGGAGCTAAAAGCCAGAAATAGCTGTTTACTTCATTGTCCTCATTTCCCTTCATTGTTAGCATTCAGTTCTCTGATGACTATCCTGTTGTGGATGAGTTTTTTTTTTTTAAAGAATTCTCAATAAGTTGAGAAAGAAAAGCACGGGTAAAGACCTTAGACATGGTTTTAAGCAAAATGTATTAGAGGGTATTTTCTTTAGGAAAAACTACTGATAAATTGACTCCAACATGATTACATATATGCCATCAAATGTTATTCTCATATGCAATAAAGTTAAAGAGCTGGCGAAATGAACACACAGCACAGAATAAAGCACTTTGATTTATTAAGATGTGACTAATAATTATGCATGTAGAGTTCTTCCTCATGCAAGCCTAAAGAATAAATTTTCTAACAAAGGACCAAAATCATATGACCTCTAATCAATCAGCAAGTAATTTGGAGGTGCTTGACCCACAATTTCTGCTTCCATTTTTATCCTAATGTAGAACTGAGTAATACAAAAGATTTTGTGGGTACATCTACTAAATAAGAACTTGCCCACCCAGTAATTATAAAACAAAATATAGACAATTTCTCTATACTGGAAAATACATATTAGATAAATTTTCCAATAAAATAATAGAATGTACTGGGGAAACAGATCTTAAATACATTGACTGAGAGCCATCAAATAGGTAGTGAGTCCAAGAACAACCACAGGTAGAGCTGACCACACATTCTAAAGATGCTTTGAAATTGCGCTAACTGAAAGAAACAGAGCCACTAATTTTAATATTTTTTAAAGATTATTTTTATGTGAACCATTTTTAAAGTTTTTAATTGAAATTGTTACACTATTTCTTCTGTTTCATGCTTTGGTTTTTGGCCATGAGGCACGTGGGATCTTAGCTTCCCAATCAGGGATTGAACCTGCACCCCCTGCATTGGAAGGTGAAGTCTCAACCACTGGACCACCAGGGAAATCCCCAGAGCCACTCATTTTAAATGACCATAGAGGATGAAAGGCACTCAACATTTCCTTCTCTAGATAATTTACCTCAGTAGATGAAAACTATCATGTGAATTACTCTAAAAATTTCTAAAAATTCATTTGGGTTTAACTTCATATCAAATGTTATTGTTAGTCTGTAATGGTAATTATGGACTTCCCTGGTAGCTCAGCTGGTAAAGAATCCACCTGCAGTGCAGGAGACCCTGGTTTGATTCTTGGGTCAGGAAGTTCCCCTGGAGAAGGGATAGGCTACCCACTCCAGTATCCTTGGGCTTCCCTGGTGGCTCAGATGGTAAAGAATCCACCTGCAATGCGGGAGACCTGGGTTGGGAAGATACCCTGGAGAAGGGCATGGCAACCCACTCCAGTATTCTTGTCTGAAGAATCCCCATGGACAGAGGAGTCTGGTGGGCGACAGTCATGGGGTCACAGAGAGTTGGACACCACTGAACGACTAAGCACAGTGGTAATTATACCTGAGCATATCAACTTCCCATGAGAGAAAACTGCTCAGAAATGTGCTGGAATGATGGGGAAGAGATGACCAGTCTAGGACTCAAGTTAAATTTTCATGTAGGTAATATACAACATGCTGCTACTGCTGCTAAGTCGCTTCAGTCATATCTGACTCTGTGCAATCCCATAGATGGCAGCCCACCAGGCTCCTCTGTCCCTGGGATTCTCCAGGCAAGAACACTGGAGTGGGTTGCCATCTCCTTCTCCAGTGCATGAAAGTGAAAAGTGAAAGTAAAGTCGCTCAGTTGTGTCCAACTCTGTGCGACCCCATGGACTGCAGCCTACCAGGCTCCTCCATCCATGGGATTTTCCAGGCAAGAGGACTGGAGTGGGGTGCCATCGCCTTCTCCGAATATACAACATAGCTAACATTATACACAGATAATCAGAAGTTGACAAAAATTCTATCCTTTGAGACTGAAGAACATGCTGACGCTAAAACACATACTGGCTGGAAGCTTAACTAGTTAGGAAGGGTTCAGCCCCAATTTGCAGGAGATAGCCCCACTCTATACCCATCGTCTCAGTATTCCATCAGGTTTAGAATTTGCCTTAGACAGGAGTATCCCAATTTGGATGATAACTTATGCGATACACATACGTTAGATCAAACATTAGCAACAAATACCTATCAGCCTTATTTGCTCCAGCCTCATTCAATCACAAATTCTAACACTTTGTAATATTTCTCTCCCTCAAAATCATGACAATCCTCACTCCAGAGTGCTCAATAAATATTTGTAAAATGACTTCATTAATTTATTAGCATCATCAGTTCAGGAATAGATTTAGAACAAATCTGGCTGCTCTAGAAAAGAGGTTCAATGAACATTAACTGATTAAATATTAGTAGAGAAGGTTGAATGGGCATGAATTAACCCATCACGGTGCCTTCTTGCTTGCTGCCAAGAAATTTTCGGATAAATAGTTGGCATTTCTGTTCTTGGGGGAAGGGAGAGGGGAAAAAAGTATGTATTTTCTTAATTGTGAAATCCTGTGTATATCTAACATAAATTTCAACTCCACTAGTTTCTATTTCATTTTCAATAAAGAAAAATGTGATAATTCAACTTATACTAGCAAATGTTTATTTCACTCAAACCTGATATCTCTATTTTCAATTTTTAATAGTCTTGTTTAATCTACATCCATCCCCTATTGCTCTCATGTTCTCTCTCCCCCTCTCTCCTTCCCTCCTTCTCCATCTCCTCCTCCTACTCCCCTACTCTTTACTCTCACAGCAATTTCCTCTCCAGTTTGTAAGCAAATTGGTTTTCTCCTTAGGCTGCTGCCTGTGACAGAATGATGATGTTTGTGCTCTAAATCATGAAGTATTTACTAAGGCAGCAAAGAGCATTCCCTAACTTGTAGAGGAGGAAACATGAGCTAAACATGGAAGTGCCCCAGGAGAAGCTAAGGGAAACACAGGGATTGCTCTGTCTCTATGGGGTAGAGGCATAGAACCTTCTTAACCTTGCCACACTGTCACCAAGATGGGCTGCAGGAGAGGACCACACAGCTTCAAAAAACATCAAGAAGTCTGTAGAGAAAATGAAGGAAATAGCTGCTTTGGGGCATGAGCTGTTATAACCAGTTAGTGTTACACATTTAGAGAGAGAACAACCCCCACCACACTAGGATAATGTAGGCAACATGTCAACTCCTAGTGACATCATAAAATTTAATATAGACATACATCTGTTCATTTGATGATGTTTATTACAAACTCTAAGGAGGCTGAATAGATGTTTATAGGATGGATGGATGGATGATATTCCAAGAGACTGCTGCTTTACCAGGGTGAAATACTGATCACTCACATTCTTTTTCATTTGGCTACTGAACAATCAGAAACCAGAGATTAAGCAGATAATGGCACCCCACAGTTCAGGACTTAAAAAGTAGCTTTCCCTTGTGAATGGAGCAACAAAATATCTAAGTTGTATCAAATGATCACTACTACCTATGCTAATAGACACTAACAGTGAATTAAGTTAGAGAAGAACCTGAATCTACAGGCTCATAAAAAAAGAAACATTTCTCCCATAAAAGATGATGAAGACTAATTTACGATCTCAAAGAGATTATTTCATAAATTTTACAAAATTTCATCTCCCATTTTAAAGGGCACTCTGAATTCGTGCTTTTTTGTTCCCTCAATGGCACCCCACTCCGGTACTCTTGCCTGGAAAATCCCATGGATGGAGGAGCCTGGTGGGCTGCAGTCCATGGGGTCTCGAAGAGTCGGACACAACTGAGAGACTTCACTTTCACTTTTCACTTTCATGCATTGGAGAAGGAAATGGCACCCCACTCCAGTGTTCTTGCTGGAGAATCCCAGGGACAGAGGAGCCTGGTGGGAGGCCGTATGGGGTCGCACAGAGTCAGACACGACTGAAGCGACTTAGCAGCAGCAGAACTGAGGGACCTAGTAATGTGCATGTAAAAATAGGATCACTTAAGAATGCACACCTCCTGGTGCTGGAAGATGCCACACGCTATGGAGCAACTAAGCCCGCCCATGTGCCACAACTACTGAGCCTGTGCTTCAGAGGCTTTGAGCTGCAACGACTGAGCCCACAGCCACAACTGGACCCCACACATCCTGGAACCCATGCTCCACAACGAGAGAAGCTACCGCAATGAGGCCACACACGGCAACTAGAGAGTAGTCCCTGCTCGCTGTAACTAGAGAAAGCCCGTGTGCAGCAATGGAAACTCAGTGCAGCCAAAATAAACTATAAAAAACAAAAACAAAACTAATTATCTAATGTAAAAAAAAATCTATTTATTTAGTTGGAACTCATTTAAGTGTGAAAAATGACTTCCAGAAGTGCTGTGTGCTGTTGTTTTATTTTTTTAATACCAAAATTTATAATGGCTAAAGTTGGCTTTCAAACATATTGTCCTTTTATTTCAGTTCGATAAATTGCTGAGTTCTGGAACTCAAAGAGAGGAAAAGCTCTAGCTAATTCAGGTCAAAAAACTGGTCCCCTTATAACACCAAACAAGCCAGTGCATTAATCATCTTAGTGCATTAATCATTGCAACATCACGATGAAAGAAAGTGATAAAGGTAGAGGGAAGCAACTAGAGGTATAACAGAGAGAGACAGAGTTACAGAAAGAAGAAATGCAATGGCAGTCTCCACTTTAACGGATTAGCAGATTCATGTTTGTTGCGCCTACTGTAGCAGGGAAGCTGAAGAAGACGTCAGCTAAGGTGAGCACAGCTCTGATTCCTGGAGTCCCTCTGTGCCCCAGGCCTAGGGAAGAGCCACTGTCCAGCAGAGGGCTTGGCTAGCACGCATACTCAGTCATGCCTGACTCTTTGTGACCCCACGGACTGTAGCCCACCAGGCTCCTCTGTCCATGGGATTTCCCAGGCAAGAATACTGGAGCGGGCAGCCCTCACCACCTCTCTGCCTTTCAGCTGGGGCTGCCTGGGACTCGTCTCACTCTGCAGCCAGAGCTGCTCATGCCCAAATTAAGACATTTGAGGCCAACCATACCCAACCATCTCTCTCATTCCCGCAGTCGCAGTTGTGGACAGGGAAGCCTCAGCCTCCCTTATTTCCTCTTCCCCTCACTCCCCCTGCCCCGCGCTTCTTCCCTCCTCCTGCACACCCCTCACCCACTGCTGACATCCCTCCACCGTGCTCCCTGGAACCACACTTCCATAAATGAAAATGTCTACCCCCTCAACCTTTCCACAAAGTGCCCAATGCACCGCCTCACTCCACTGAGACCTGGCTCCCCTCTCCCTAGCAAACATGCCATCCTGCACCTATGTGCTTTCCAGGTTGACACACATAGAACTGTTTCTTTCTTGCTTGAGTCTCCCTGGAAAGCCTTCTCCCCAACCCCATCCTTTTTCATCTGGCTATAGCCATTCTCCCAGAAGGATCCCTGCTTTCTTCAGGAAGCCTCACCTGATCTCATGGTCCTCACTTTCCATGGTACATTTGATGTCACTCCTTCATTATCATCAGAACTCTCTCCGGCCCACTTTCTCTCTTTCTCTCGCGCGCTCAGCACATCATTTTATAAATAGCGTGTATGTATTTGTCTCCCCCACAGAACTGTGAGCTCCTTGAGGGAGCAGGCTGTGTCCTAGTCACTGATTGCTGGCACATAACATCTGTTTGTTGAATAAATGAAAGCAGATCTACATCATTGACTTGAATAAATGAATGAATAAATGAAATGAACATTTTTAATTTATTTGACTTTCCTCTCAGTTCTGGGAAAGACTGAGGGCAAGAGGAGAAGGGGGCGACAGAGGATGAGATGATCAGATAGCGTCACTGACTCAATCAATAAACGTGAGTTTGAGCAAAGTCTGGGAGCTGGTGAAGGACAGGGAAGCCTGGCATGCTGAGGTCCATGGGGTTGCAAAGAGTAGGACATGACTTGGCAACTGAACAACAATTCAATCTTTTAAAGTTATATCTACTTGTTATCAAACAACACAAAGACATGTTCAAAGGAAAGCCAACTCTCTCCCCTCCCTCTCCTTATGTAACCTTTTGTAATCCTTGACTTTTTTAATACACTGTTAAATGCTTGGTGTGTACTGCTTTATGATTTTCTCTATGCTCCTGGCACACACACATATGCATAGTTGGAGATTTTTCACAATATATAGAACTGAGATCATACATTATATATATAATCTTAAAACTACTCTTTTCACTTATAGTGTATTATAGCCGTCACTTCAGACTGACACAAATGCACCTAACTCACTCTTTCTAATAGTTGCTTAACAGTCTACAATATGGATGAGCCATGATTTAGTCACGCATTCTCTGATAAGTGAGCATCCAGGTTGTTCCTAGTTCTATTTAAGTTCTAAAAACAGATAGCAAAACTGATCTAACATTGCTAGAGCATACAGACTGTGAGTTGCTTCTCTGCCAGTGCTATGGACTCTGCCCTCACACACTTGGATCTATTTTCTCAAGACTCAAGCTTCTGCAAAACTAATAGGCTCATGACCAATCTCTTCTGTGTATAGTGCCTGTTGTTTGCCATGTGTCTTATATATTGAATAAGTATTTCATATTTATTGAACTGAACCAAAATCTAATCAGATAGAAAATGCCAGAAAGGATACATAAGAGGCACTGTTAGCCATGCTTAATTCTGAGGATTTTGTAGGGAGTAAAAAACAGTGAATTTTCATTTTTAACTTAATATATTTCTTCTTGAAATTGTATTAAAATACTTTATAATTTAAATATTTAATACATCCATTAATACATTGACATATTTTGATTATACTAATATATTGATAATTTTATTGTATTGCTTTTATAACTCAAAAACAGCTTTTTTCAAAACTTGCTAGATGATACAAAACCCTGAGTTAAAAGAAACAAACTTCAATTCAATAGCCCCCAAGTTGGCTGGTACATAAGAATCAACTGAAGTTTGTTTAAAAATTCAGATTTCCAGGCCTGTCTCTGAATATTCTGATTCTGTAGATCTGGAGCAGAACCCTGGTAACATCATGTTTAACAATACTATACTCCAGATGATTCTTTGACCCTGTTCTAATCTAATGATTTTTAGAATTACCTTGAGAGCTTTTCACATAGTTTATGGATGTTTGGCCTCTATCTCTACGATTTATAAGCCATTAGACCTGGAATAAGGCCCAAGAATCTACACTTTTAGAAAGGTTACCTAGATGATTCTTCCCAAGTTTAGAAACACTATTCTAAGTGCTACAATTTTCTCCAGTTTGTCAATTCAGAAATGAAGATGTGATAGCTCCATTTTGGTCTCTAGTAGCAAAAATATGATATCAAGTTAAAAGTCTTTGGTGATAATATTCTAAAAGGCCACAAGATGTGGAATGTCTTAGCTGGCCTTCCATGGAATTTAGGAATATCTTTTGCTAGTTTAATTTAATGAATCAAATTTTAGTACTTACTTTCTTCCCTGGTGGCTCAGATGGTAAAGCGTCTGTCTACAATGCGGGAGACCAGGTTCGATCCCTGGGTCGGCAAGATCTGCTGGAGAAGGAAATGGCAATCCACTCCAGTACTATTGCCTGGAAAATCCCATGGACAGAGGAGCCTGGTAGGCTTCAGTCCATGGGGTCGCAAAGAGTCGGACACGACTGAGCGACTTCACTTACTTAGTTCATTTCACTTATATCTTAAAGAGAAAATGAATTAAAAATATTTTTTACTCTAAAATATTTTAATAAAATTACTTATTAGGTTCAATTAGTTTCAGTGTTTTCAATTAAAAAAAAATTCTACCTGTACCATAACCTAAAAGTCTAGATATTAGAAATAAGTTAATATATTTTTTTAATTAATAAGATTTATCTTTCCCACTATCTAAAAACCTTCCTGACGATACGTTAGGTATTAAAGTGGACATAACAAAACCATAAAGGCTTACCTCTACTTTCAGGATTAGAAATGAGAGCAGATACTGAATTACAAAAGCATAGTGGAATTCGGTTCTGAAAATATTTTTCATAAAAAATAAATGGCAAACAGACATTTTTCCACATAAGCTTAATTCAGTAGCTACTATACTAGACATTCTACTAATCAGAAGTCAGACAGATCTGGGTAGAAATCAGGATCCTCCATCAACCAACCGTTTGAGCTCAGGCAAGTTACACAATCTCTCAAAACCTCAGTTGATTTCACCTTGAAATGGAGAGGTAATGACAGTATCTGCTGATTCACTGTTTGAGAGGACTACCTGATACAATACACATGGAGCACTTGACACACACTAGGACGCAGTTACTAATATTTAGCATGTTTTTTCTCCCCATGCAATAGAAGTCATGCTTTAAAGTGTTGAGTACAAGACTATCAACATGGAGTTTGAAGCGGAAGCAGGACCGTTGAGTGAAGATTCGTGTCCAACTCCAGATCATCATGTTTGAAACCAGGTTCAAAAACAAAATCATGAACCAGGACTCAAGCCAGAGCTCTAGCCTTTGAAATCACCGAGGCCATCTTCATTTCATATTTTCAGATAAACCACAGAGAGCTTGTAATAGATCGGACCAGAGACAAGGTGAAACCGGGGTGTTACCTAATGAACCTGATGCTCTTTCTAGGACATAACAAGGTTTGTGGCAGTGACTTGGCTCTTACGGTGTGCAATGTTTTGCGTACTAAGGGCTCTGAGTGGTGCAAACTGCATCAGAGATGGACTCTGAACACGGAGAGTTTTACAACCTATGAGAACTAATCACATCTTCCTTGTACTTAGGACAGAACTCAGGACTAAAAGCTCCCATCTTAGAACACAATTCAGTGATTACACAGCTGGAATCACTTTGAAGATCCCGCATACACCCAGTCCCCTATAATTATATTTGCTCCACCCTCTTTTTTCTTTCTCTAACACACACAAATTTTTAGACACCACTAGGCAGGTAATTTCTCAGGGTCCCATATCACCTCTGTAGCCTGAGATCTACAAATGTAAATTCTATCACTCCACCTAGCTGGTACCACCCCATTTCCAGGTACGGAACCTACCAACCATATTCAGCAAAGACCAGTGTGTTCAAAAAGGAGTTTAAACATCCTGGATATAATTTATTTTATATATTATATGCCCCAGAATGAACATTGAAAAGCAGCACTGAGTTAAGCAACACACATTATTAAATACCTAAACTCCCCTCAAAAAGCAGCGTTAACCCTTCAGTGTTTAAAAAAAAAAAAAATTACTCTGCAACTCCTCTTAAAGCTTCAGGGTATCAAAAGGGTTGCTAATTCTTGCTTTGCAAATATACTTTCTAAAAATAATCAATATTTTCCTTAAAGGCTTATGGCAAAGCGACCGAGTCACTTCGTTTTCATTGCTGGCAAGCTGCACAATGATTTGATCTCTTTAATATTTCACTCATAGTAGCAGCCACTGAGCTATGACTAACCCACTCCCTCAGCATCACCACTGGCTCCAGATGGTAAGGAAGGAATATATTCCCTTCACTCTCGCCTGAAAAGCAATTCTGATTTTTTTTTTCTTTCGCCCAGTTTCACCTGCCGTAATTGCTTCACTCCAGGAAGAAACTCTCTGGGGGTGAGGGGAGATGCATGCACAGAGGAGCACAGGTGGGGAATTTACTTTTTTTTAATAGGGTGTAAGCACTGCAGCTTTAAATCTTACTGCATCAAGCCCTGGATACCTTCCATAATCAAGCTGCAAAATGGTAACAAGAAAGAAGAAAAGAAAAAAAAAAAGCCTCTTCCTCCCTCCCGGCTAGCCCTCCAGGCCGCTGCGGGCAGCGGCGAGCCCATCCCCCAAGCCCTGCCAGCCCAGACGTGCAGCTGGTACAGGTGAGCCGGACACCGACCTTGGCCCTCAGACTTCGCCCACATCCGGGGATCAAGGTCAAGGGCGAGGGCTTCCTTCCACCCCCGCTTCACTCTCCCCCTCCCCAACACCCACCCCCACCCAATCCCCCGCAGCCCAGAACCCAGGGATCCGATGCCAAAGTTTCAGGCCGGGCTGGGGCCGGCGCGGCTCTCGCAGCCTCCAGCCCTCCTGCACCTGCCGGGCCCGGCTAGGGGGCTCCGTGGACGGCGCCCACCTGGTCGCCACTCACCCCTGGCGGACATGGTTCAAGCAGCAGGAGCCGGAGCCGGGGGGCGGCGGAGACACCCGGCAGGGCGCGGGGAGGAAAATTTCTCCGAGACGCACGAGGCGCACCCGCGGCCGCTCGCGAGGGGAGGCGGCTGGCCGCGCGGGGACGCCTCCCGCAGGACACCTGGGCGCCGCGCGGCCGGCGGGCGGGGACGCGGCGGACGCGGGGACCCGCGGGGCGCGGCGGCGCTGACAGCCCGCGGCCCGAGCTGGGCGGGGCCCGCCTCCCCGCCTCCCGGCCCGCCCGGCCCGCCCGGTCCAGCGGCCGCGGGGGCGCGCCGCCCGCTCCGCTGCGCCGCCAGCCCGAGCTTTTGTCCCCGAGCGAGCGAGCTGCGGCGGCGTGCGGAGAGGGCTGCGGCTCCCCTCCCCGCCCCGAGCCCTTAGGAAAATAACAGTAGCAATAATAACAGTGTTGCTGTTCCAGCGCCCGTCCAGCCTCCCGCTCGGTCTTTGCGAAAGCAAGCAGGAAAGAGCTGCTCTGCTCCCTCCCCTAAGTGATGCCCCGGACCGGAGGGAAGACCACGGTCGCCCGCGGGGCTTGGCCCTCGGTAGGAGGAAGGCCTTGGGCAGTCGCCCTCAAAGCAAGATAAGCCATTAGTGAGCCCCTTCGAAGTCGGCCGGGTGGGATGGGCGGACTTTTCTTCCTGGGACCCTTGAGAGCAGGGCTGACTTAGCGCTAGGGCTTGAGTCAACACACCCAAGGAAGATCCGTACTCAACACATCTGCTTTACTCAACACATCTGCTTTATTGTGTCAACTCTGAAGTGTCAGGGCTGGGCTGTTTAGTCGCTGAGGGCTGAAGAGTAGGGCTGAAACAAATGCACTTTTTCTATTATCAGAGTACAATTGAAAAAATGCATAATAAAAGAACAATATCCTACCACCTGGAGGTTTATCGACTAGAGCTTGATGCTGGTAAGCAACCTTACAACAGCCACCAGATCCAGAAGTTCTGAACTGAAGAAGTGGCTGTCTAAGCCTTGAGGAGAATGGGCACAGCAGCTTATTAGACCTCTGACACTGATGGAAGAATTCCAAGTTTCAAGAATTCACACTCACTCCCTTATCTCTCTCTTCCTGGGTAAGCTCTCACAAAAGATATTCTAGGTATTTTCTATGGAGGCACTTCCCAAACCTATCCCATAATGGGAATTGTGTAATGGGTCTGATAATTCAGAAATGTTCCAAGAATAGTTGAACAAAATATCTCTATAGAAAAAAAATGATTGATGGATAGTTAAGCATCATTGAAAAAAATAACCAAAAATAACCAAGGAAATAACCATATTGGGAGGGAAATAGTAGGAAAAAGGTAAGTAATGACAGCAGAAATTCCAAAGTTCAGCTACCAACTGCAAAAATTAATCTATTACTTATCCATCTGGACAACATTCCTTTCACTATCTTCTGGGAGGCAAATTTGCCAATAAACCACAATTCAGTTGCTTCAGTTTCAAAACAATTCCTTTCCCAGCATCCTTGGTCTGCTGTGAACCCTTCTCACCCAAAGGCGATTCCATGAAAGCCACTGCTGTCCCAACATCCAGCCTCCACCCACTTCAGTTTGTTTTGCCTATTGCCGTGAGAACAGATTTCCTAAAACGCTATTTATATGACATCTTCATACTTCAAAATTTCCAGTGAATCCCCACCAATCTTCAGACAAAGCCTCAACATTTCAAAATGTCTTCATCCATGCAGTTAACCCATTCAACAGAATCTTATTGAGCATAAACTATATACCAGTCTCTATGGTAGGTTGTTGGTGGTGGTACCAGCCTGTCCCCAATATTGCATGGGTCATGTTGTTGTTCAGTTGCCAGGTCATGCCCAGTTCTTTGTGACCCTGTGGACTGCAGCTTGCCAGGCTTCCCTGTCCTCCACTAACTCCAGGAGTTTGCTCAAGTTCATGTCCATTGAATCGGTATGCTATCTAACCATGTCATCCTCTGCCGCCCTCTTCTCCTTTTGCCTAGGTAAGTGCCAGACATAATGATGAACAAGATAGACATTTTCCATGTCTATATGGAGCTTAAGGTCTATGAAGATTGTGAGGCCTTCCACAGTCTGTGCTGTCTTACCTCTCCAGCATCATCTCTAGCTACTCCTCTAAGCAAATGCTTTGTTATAGACAGAATAGCTTCCCCGCTGTTTCTCCATACCTTAATATCCACTCTCCCTCTTCCTCGTGGCTCATTCCCATTGCTCTTCCCAAACGCCCTCCTCCTCACCACAATTAATTTATACACTGCCTCCTCATGCAAAGCTCTCCAGCTACCTCAACTCACATGGATCTCTGCATCCTCTCAACTTGTTTTCAGAACCACCTATTTTTACTGAAGACACAGCTTTGTGTTGCCATTGAATGGTTTTGTTGTATGTGTTTCCTGCCTTTCTGGCTGATTTTCAGATCTTTAAAATGAGAGACTTGGATTGTCTTGTTGAATTTTTTCTGAAAGTATATTGCAAAGCACATACTGTATCAGACTCCATACAGTCTGATAAAATAGAGAGGTCCCAGAATTATGCGGGTCTCTACTTTTATTCTTGTAACTGATGGCCAGCCTTTTTCTCTAACTGCCATAAAATTCTCATCCTTTATAACCTCACTCCAGAATTATAGGTACAATGCAAAAGCCTAATAATAAACAGAGCTTACTCTTGTCCCTAAGATACTTATAATAGACTACACAGATGCTTATAAAATACAGTCCTATATTTAACTCTAAGTCTGGAATAAGGTAACTTACACAAAACTGTTATGCACACACCAATGCTTAGTACCTGATTGATTGGCAGTTTAGAAAATGGTAAGTTTATTGTCAAAGATTATTTTTGGCTAAAGAAAGTTTTCTCCCAACAAGGACCTATTGTGTAGTACATGGAACTCTGCCCAGTGTTATGTGGCAGCCTGGATGGGAGGGGGATCTGGGGGAGAATGTGTATGTATGGCTGAGTCCCTTCGCTCTTTGCCTGAAACTACCACAACATTGTTAATCGGCTATACCCCAATACAAAATAAAAAGTGTAGTCTTCTTTAGTCGTCTTCAGCTTAAGTGTCAGATTAGATTTTTAAATATATATGATTTGCTTATATTTTGGACTTATGATTAAAATGCCTATTAGGGTCAAACACACGATTCTATAATCTATCCCAATAATCTTACAAATCCAAAACTAATTCTTCCAACCACACAGGAACCAGTTTCCTATTTGTAACCTGAGCATCCTAACAAATTCCTCATCTAAGATCTGAGAATACTTTTGAAATCATCGTAAAAGCAAACTGTGAGATCCAAGAATTCTGAGAGAAATGTTAAATGCCACTTTTTAAAGTCAGAAACTAAAGTGTAATCTATTGGTTGAAACTATAAATAGCAATTTTATATAGACCAATGGGAAGAAGCACATTCTGGTCTGTGTTTGAAAAAAAGATGTTACTATATGACTCTTGCCAAAAATACCCTTTCAGCTTCTAATAAAAGGAAAGCTAACATGCATTATTAGTGTCTTCTCTTCTTTATTGACTTTTAAAGTGATTGAATAGACATTCACACTCACACAGCTGCAGATTTATCATCACTTCCATTCTGCTTTCTGTATACCTTCAAGTTTTAAAAAGGCAGGGGTGGCAGAGAGGAGCCCTAGCTGAGCTACTCAGTAATTTTTCAGCAAATACTTTTGTAACACCTACTATGTAAGAGACAATGAAGAAGACATGGCAAACCAGTTAGATTAGTTCCTTGCCTTTGTGATATTTATGTTCTAGAAGGCAATGGCACCCCACTCCAGTGCTCTTGCCTGGAAAATCCCATGGACAGAGGAGCCTGGGGGGCTGCAGTCCATGGGGTCGCTAAGAGTAGGACACAACTGAGCGACTTCACTTTCACTTTTCACTTTCAGGTAATGGAGAAGGCGATGGCACCCACTCCAGTGCTCTTGCCTGGAAAATCCCAGGGATGAGGGAGCCTGGTGGGCTGCAGTCCATTGGGTCGCTAAGAGTCGGACACGACTGAGCGACTTCACTTTCACTTTTCACTTTCGTGCATTGGAGAAGGAAATGGCAACCCCCTCCAGTGTTCTTGCCTGGAGAATCCCAGGGACGGGGGAGCCTGGTGGGCTGCCATCTACAGGGTCGCACAGAGTTGGACACGACTGAAGCGACTTAGCAGCAGCAGTAAGAGGAGAAAATTAAACCATGTACAAGCTGGAGAAGCTAAACTTGAGACTCATCATGAAGCCAAGTCACTAAAGGGGTCACCAGTATTCCTGGCTCCCTAGAGAAATAAACAAAAATTCTATTCAGATAAAATTTGACAGATGATCAACCAAAAATGAGGTCACAATCAAAGATTACTAAATATACAAGAAAGCATGCCACTCTGAATGAGAGTTATCAGAAATAACAAATAGCATATATAAAGTACTTCAGATATTGTAACTTCTGGATAACAAATATAAAATGAGATGAAATATATAAAATATGATAAAGTAATAAAATATACACGTCACACACATACCAAAAAAAAAAAATAAACAAACAACAAGGTATTACCAAAAATGACCAAGTAAGTTTCTTAAAAATCAAAATTTTAAACAGCGACTGTTAAAAAATTATTTTAATTCAATGAATAGGTAAAACACAAATTCTTCTCTTGGAACCAGAGAAGAAATGGAAGGTAGACATTTTTTAAATTACAAAGAACACAGCTGTTGACATACCTGAACGTGCATGAATATGGTCTCAGGTAAACAGTAGCTTTCTATAGCCTGAACCATGAAGGGCTCTAGAACATAAGTCACATTGGGCTTCCCCGGTCGCTCAGTGGTCAAGAACCAGCCTGTCAATTCAAGAGATGCAGGTTCAATTCCTAGGTCAGGAAGATCCTCTGATAAAGGAAATGGCAACCCATACCAGTACTCTTGCCTGGGAAATCCCATGGACAGAGGAACCTGGTGGGCTACAGTTAGTTCACGGGGTCACAAAAGAGTTGGACATGACTTAGTGACTAAACAACCATGAATGCAGTTGTGAAATAGTAGGAGATGGAAATATTTTTGTAAAAAAAGAGCTAGTTATATAAAAGAAAATTTTAATTAGGCCTTTGGATGAATGGTAAGTATTTACTTGGCTAATAACTGAACATGGAAGAACTGAGGCTGTAGAACTCTGGTGTTGGAGAAGACCTTTGAGAGTCCCTTGGACTGCAAGGAGATCAAACCAATCAATCCTAAAGGAGATTAGTCCTGAATATTCATTGGAAGGGCTGATGCCAAAGCTGAAACACCAATACTTTGGCCACCTGATGCAAACAACTGACTCACTGGAAAAGACCCTGATCCTGTGAAAGAGTAAAGGCAGGAGGAGAAAGGGACGACAGAGGATGAGATGATTGGATGGCATTACCGACCTGGTGGATGTGAGTTTGAGCAAGCTCCGAGAGTTGGTGATGGACAGGGAAGCCTGGCGTGCTGCAGTCCATGGGGTCACAAATAGTTGCCACCTCGGTTGAACATGACTGAGCGACTGAACTGAACTGATGCCTCTGTGTCACCACTAGAGTCCTACTTTTCATCTCAGGAGCTTCTGAGCTAATGTGTGGAGCCACCAACCTAATTACCCACCACTTCCATTCTGAAACCTGTATTAAGGGACGACAGAGGATGAGATGATTGGATGGCATTACCGACCTGGTGGATGTGAGTTTGAGCAAGCTCTGAGAGTTGGTGATGGACAGGGAAGCCTGGCATGCCGCAGTCCATGGGGTCACAAATAGTTGCAACCTCGGTTGAACATGACTGAGCGACTGAACTGAACTGATGCCTCTATGTCACCACTAGAGTCCTACTTTTCATCTCAGGAGCTTCTGAGCTAATGTGTGGAGCCACCAACCTAACTACCCACCACTTCCATTCTGAAACCTATATTTAGTTCCTCTCATCCTCCTAACTGTTCCCACATCTAAAAAACTTTAAGTGATTTCACATTTAAAATGGCCATTTGGAAGTGGAGCATTGATATCACTTGGGAGGCTTAATGTCAGTTAACTTCTTGGGAATGATCTACTGAATGGTTTCTATTCTTTCCTTTAATAAATAGTAAATGCTTTACTTATCATTATGTAGAAGCCCTCACATAATGAAACTCAATTCAAAACAGAGGCTTAGAGGCTGGTTATGTAGCATACTGGGAAAGCTACACAGCATTTGGCAGTAACTTGGGGAAACAGAAAAAATTGGACTGAAAGAGAAGAAAAAAAGTCAAAAACGAAGCCATGAGTAATTGATTATTTAGTTCCTCTCATCCTCCTAACTGTTCCCACATCTAAAAAACTTTAAGTGATTTCACATTTAAAATGGCCATTTGGAAGTGGAGCATTGATATCACTTGGGAGGCTTAATGTCAGTTAACTTCTTGGGAATGATCTACTGAATGGTTTCTATTCTTTCCTTTAATAAATAGTAAATGCTTTACTTATCATTATGTAGAAGCCCTCACATAATGAAACTCAATTCAAAACAGAGGCTTAGAGGCTGGTTATGTAGCATACTGGGAAAGCTACACAGCATTTGGCAGTAACTTGGGGAAACAGAAAAAATTGGACTGAAAGAGAAGAAAAAAAGTCAAAAACGAAGCCATGAGTAATTGAGACCAGGTCCAGGCCAGAATGGGAACTTTTAAGGTTCTCTAATACAGGGCCAGTAGCAGGGTTTGATAGAACAGAGTAGAGACCTTAAGTACTTTAGATGCACGCTTCTTTATTAAAAGAAATCAAGATAGAGTTAAGATCAGATTCTAGCTCCTACAGGAATTAGGCAAAAATGGTGCCCAATGGTGCCCAGCCAAGGAACAAGTGCCTTGGAAAGAAAAAGAAAGAAAGAAGGAAATGGAGGATGGTGGGGGGAGGAGGAAGGAAGGGAAGGAGCGAGGAAAGGAGAAACACAAAGTATTCCTGAAAAGAACATATCTGGATGGTCAATAGAGTGTTTGAGAGATGGGGAGTGGCAACTGGTTAATTCCAGTCCTCAGGTATTACTCATCAGCTGCTGGTTGGTCCAGCAAAGAGGTCAGGCAGCCAAACAGTAAATAAATGGATATTCAAAGACAGGCCAGAGAGGATACATTAGCTAGAGGACATTCTCCCTGTCCTGCTCCACTTATGATGAATGTATGAGAGTACTTTTTATTGGAGTATAATTGCTTTACAATATTGTGTTAGTTTCTGCTGTATAATAGCGTCAATCAGCTATATGTATACATATATCCCCTCTCCCTTGGACCTCCCTCCTACTCCATCCCCATCCAACCCATCTAGGTCACCACAGAGCACTGAGCTGAGCTCCCTGTGCTGTATAGCAGGTCTCCACCAGCTACCTATTTCACACAGGGTAGTATATATATGTCAATACTAATCTCCCTATTCATCCCACCCTTCCCTTCCCCAGCTGTGTCTGCATGTCCATTCACTACATGTGTGTCTGAAGACACACATTTTACAAACCCTCTCAGTCATTATTTAGATGTGTTAAATCACACCAGAAGGAACCTCCAGCTCAATAATAGTACTGTCGCTTATATTATTCAACTGTTCCATTTGTCTCCATGCTGTGAATATAGGGAACTCTTAAGGGACATGAATAAAAATGACCTGGCCTATGGTTTGTGATTAAACTCTAAACCTGATGTTTATAATGGCCTTAAAAATGTCCCCAGTCACTGAGATCCAATGTTATATACTAGAAAACTTAGAATAAAAGCTACCAATACAAGCAAGATTCCTAATTTACAGCCGAAAGCTCTCACTAATAAAGTTAAAGCAATTTAAACTCTGGGTGAGATTATATGGATGCTATGATTTGATTGCAGAGTCAAGTCAATGGAGTACAAAAGTAAATATCACCTTAAAGAAGTATAAAGCTCCCATTTACACAACCTGGAATAGGTGATCTTTATGCCACACAATGACAAAGCCCCAAATTATATAAATAATATTAATGGAGTGTGAGGCCACACAACTCAGAGTGCTAAAGAATGTTGAAAGGATGTAAAACTGGCCATAGAGAGTTGGACTCTAAAGAGAGCTGAGCGTTGAAGAATTGATGCTTTTGAACTGTGGTGCTGGAGAAGACTCTTGACAGTCCCTTGGACTGCATGGAGATCAAACCAGTCAATCTTAAAGGAAAGCAGTCCCGAATATTCATTGGAAGGACTGATACTAAAGCTGAAACTCCAATACTTTGGCCACCTGATGTAAAGAGCTGACTCCTTGGAAAAGACCCTGATGTTGGGAAAGATTGAAGGCAAGAGGAGAAGGGGACGACAGAGGATGAGATGGTTGGATGGCATCACCAACTTGATGGACATGAGTTTGAGCAAGCTCCGGGAGTTGGTGATGACAGGGAAGCCTGGCATGCTGCAGTCCATGGGGTCACAAACAGTTGGACATGACAGAGCGACTGAACTGAACTGATGAGATGGTGAAAAACACATCCATAATTGGTACAGGTAAAACGTTTGTGATCAGGGACTTGCCTGGCAGTCCAGTGGTTGAGACTCTCCACTACCACTGCAGGGGGGATCGGGTTTAATGCTTGGTTGGGGAACTAACATCCCACATACTACTATGTAGCAGAACCAAAATAAACAAATAAATAAACAAAGATACCTACATTTTTTAAATGATTGTGATCCTTATACGGTACATAGTTTGTTTTTTCCCCCAGCAATTTAAAGATGCCATTTCATCGTCTCTTTCCATAGTTCCTGTTAAAGATTACAACTACTCTACCTGTTCCTTGAAAGTAAAATGTCTTTTCACTTGTCTATTTTTAAGATTTACTTTTACCTTTGGTTTTCATCAGTTTGTCTGTGATATGGCTATGTATGTGATTTTCATTTACTTAAGCCTGGTGGGAGTTCAGTAGTCATCTTTAAAAAAATATTTGGGTTAATGTTTCCATAAATTTCTTCTGCCTCACACTCTATTCTCTCTCTTTCTCTTTCAAGCAGTAAATAAGTTAAGACTGTTTTTAGACCATTTGTGTTCAGCACGTCTTTTATGTGCTCTTCTTTTTCTTCCATAATATTTCTCTGTATATTTCAATTTGGATACTTTCTGTTGACCATCTGAAGTTCACTAGCTCTGACGATGCTGTGTTCTGTCAAACTCATCCAAAGTACTTCTAACTTCAGAAGGTGTATTTTTTTTTTATTTCTAGAATATACACTTGATTCTTCTTTATAGATTCTGATTCTCTGTTGGACTTTACCCTTTTATCCATTTCCCCATATTTTCCTTAATATTAATCATGTGTTATATTTACAATTTTTGTCAGTTACCTGTAATATATAATCATCTGTGGTTTTGCTTGCACTATCTATTTTTTCTCTTCACTATTGGCTACATTGTCACTTTGTCATTTCTATTGTATGCCAGACATCATATATAAGAATTCAGAGGCTGCAAATGTGTCATCTTCCATCATGTAAGCAGATCACCTTAGCACAAACAGGGATCTCTTCTCATCCCTATTTCCCATGTGTGACCCTCCTGGCTCTTGATTGAGAGCCTGCTGAGTCTCTATGTCTTCAGTTCTTCAGAGTCATTTACCTGTTAGACAGTTTGAGTTTAGTTCTTTGCCTCTTATCCCATGCAGTTTCAATATTTACCAAATGTCTTGAAGAAGTAACTGGAGATATATTTGTGCCAGGACCTCTCCTTAGAGTGGGACTTTTTCTCCTAAGTACTGTGAAACAGATATTTCACTCTGTCTTTTTGAAGCTTTTATCTAAGTCTCCGAGTATCTTGCAACACTCAAGAATTAACAAATAGTCATTTGTGTTTGGTCCTATTGTCTCTATGTCTTCAGTTCTTCAGAGTCATTTACCTGTTAGACAGTTTGAGTTTAGTTCTTTGCCTCTTATCCCATGCAGTTTCAATATTTACCAAATGTCTTGAAGAAGTAACTGGAGATATATTTGTGCCAGGACCTCTCCTTAGAGTGGGACTTTTTCTCCTAAGTACTGTGAAACAGATATTTCACTCTGTCTTTTTGAAGCTTTTATCTAAGTCTCCGAGTATCTTGCAACACTCAAGAATTAACAAATAGTCATTTGTGTTTGGTCCTATATGAGCTGACAATCTGTCAAGCCAGCCCCACACAACCACCAAAAATTCTGCTTGTATCTCTTTTCCCTAGAGGGGTCCCTCTTCCTTCTTAGTCCTCATTCAGAATTGGCAAATATCTCCAGGGCAGAAAATAGCCAGAGACGGTCAGTTCATCTAGGAAGGGCTCTTCCCTGTCTGGAATTTCAGCTCATAGAGTCTTGTTTCCACAACTCTCTGATAACCTTTTAAACTGTGACTTTTGTGAATTATCCTTTTTCCCCCTAAATGTTGCATCTGAGCACTGCCATGCCATGACCTATTACATTCCATACAGAAGCAGAAGTCAGAAATGGTCCTATAATACTTTTTTTTTCAAAAGGTTGTTTCTCAAAGTTGAGACCTGTTACATAGCATCCCCTGATCTATCAAGGCAGGTTATCTTTTAGTCTTGCTTTCTGCTCTTATTGCATCATCGATACTATATGACTAATGTCCTCTTTGGTGTTACTATCTTTCCAGAATTGTTACTCTTTACTTCCTCCAACCTTTTTTTTCCGCCTTCTCCTCTATTTGCTACCAAACACACACACACACACACAGACATATATACATACTATATTTCAGCAACGCTGACTTTCTAGTAGCCCCCTCACATAAATCATGATGTTTCCTCTGCCTGGAATGCCCATTCCTTCCTTGCTGTCAGAGCTAACTCTTCTCCATCTTTCCAGTGTCTTCACCTTTTGAGGAGCTTTCCTCATCCCGATCTACACCTTTTCTCTCTGACTATATTTATCATTTCTATTGGAGCCCCACATTGTGCTGCAATGATCTGTACATTGATTTGATTCTTCCCTCCACCACATCTTCCATCCCACAGTTCCTTAAAAGCAGAAAATTTACCCCATTAGTCTTTTTGCCTCTAGCATTCCAGTGTTTGATATTAATGTTGGTTGGACTGTACACTCCAATTTGCCATCCTGCTTTTTGTTCCAGGATGACCAGATAATAGCAAGACCATTAGAAGCTTCATCCCCAGGGCTTTTTGATATTGATTTTTTTAAGTACATTTCCTGAGGTCCCACTAGTGCCAAAATATGAATAAAAGCAATAATTATTCTGACTAAAGTGGAATAACCCATGATTCCTTCATCCCTTAATCAATAACACTGNTTGTAGTATAATATAATGCCAAGATTATTAAAAACCATTTCTTTGGTAAGACATCTATTAATTAACTGAGAACCAAGTCTGCAAAGTAGGACTCAGTAGAGTGGCTTTCTCTTACTAGAGTGCTGCTGCTAAATCGCTTCAGTCATGTCCAACTCTGTGCAACCCCATAGACAGCAGCCCACCAGGCTCTCCCATCCCTGGGATTCTCCAGGCAAGAACACTGGAGTGGGTTGCCATTTCCTTCTCCAATGCATGAAAGTGAAAAGTGAAAGTGAAGTCGCTCTGTCATGTCCGACTGTTTGCCCCTCTGTCTGTGGAATTCTCCAGGCAAGAACACTGGAGTGGGTTGCTAGACTAGGTGCATCTTAAATGTCAGTGGTTAGAAAAATTGAGCCACCATATTCAGACCATCCAATAAACCAGTTAGAGAAATATTTTTTAAGTTGATGAGTCTGTATCCTCAGTAAGTGTTTGCAGTATTGGTCAAGAACCTGGACTGGCTTCCGTGCCATGTATTTTCAGCTACTAGGACTCAGCTTTGTACAAGGTCAAATCTCAGTTTGTCGCTGTTCAGTCGCCCAGTCGTGTCCAACTCTCTGCAACCCCCCGGACTGTAGCATGCCAGGCCTCCCTGTCCCTCACCATCTAACGAAATTTGACCAAGTTCATGTCCACTGCATCAGTGATGCCATCGAGCCAACTCATCCTCTACACCCTCTGCTCCTTATGATCTGTGAAGGGAATCCCCTTCACTGCCTTGTTGTGACAAAGGGGCTTGTGTCACTCAATGAAACTATGAGTCACACCTTGTAGGGCCA
>SJYX01007974.1:88287-116662 GCA_006410675.1 Oreotragus oreotragus | reverse complement strand
CCTAAAGCGTCATAGAAGTTTTACTCCCCACTCTTCACCCCCACTCTCACATGTATACCAATATACTGAGTCAGTTGCCTTTTTTTCTTTTCTTTTTTTGAATGACTGTTTAATGGAATAACTAGATATTTTGGTTTCACATCATCACAGCTAAGTATGCAGTAATTAAAAAGATGATTTCAAATGGTATTTACATTTAACAACATGCACCAACTTCGCCATATGTTTTCTACCCTTGTCAATTTGTTTATGTGCATTTAATCTGCAGAAAACAGCTTTGTTCCTCATGGCTGGAGTCACAAACGGTGAAAACAAACATAAGGAAAGGTAAAAGGAAAATGCTCACTGAATTCACCTAGGCACAAGGCAGTATCTCTTCCTGAGACTCCGGCGCGATAATTCTAGGGGAACTCACAATACAAAGGGACACACTCAGCACAGGGATTTTCACAATTCCTTTTCCTGAATTCTTAACATAGGGTGGTATCCCAACTCGAGTGGCTACTGACTAGGGCAAGTTTCTGCACCGAGTACGTATAAGAGTATATGCCACATGTGGGTATGGTTTTGTTCCCCAGAAAGGTTCTCCCCTCAAAAAATATCAGTAATATTTACCTTCCTGACAGGGACTGGTAAGCTGGAAATTGACATTTTGCTCTGCTTTATAACTCTCCATATTGATGTTATTTTTTTCCCCTTTCAGGTTCTACAATTGACATTAAAATATAATCAATATACCAAGGTGTCATAGTTTCATTAGACGATAATTTCTGCTTCTATATTTGCGACTGCAGGTGTTAATGTCTCAGTCATGTCTGATTCTTTGCAACCTCATGAACCATAGAACCCACCAGGCTCCTCTGTCCATGGAATTCTCCAGGCAAGAATACTGCAGTAGTTTGCCATGCCCTCTTCAGATCCACAACTAGATTTGTGACTTGACTGTCCTATATGAGTAGGATCTTTATATAGAGAAAGAGACTCAAAATGCATGGAACAAACTCAAGCATTATGTGTAACCATGTTCCATCATCCAGTGTGGGAGAGAGGGACGACTGTCAGTTAAAACAAGAAGTTATGTTTTCACCACCTCCAGTCAGAATTTGGTTGGCTACAGAGAACACAGTACAATAACATTAACTGTCTGTCTTGTTCCCATAGCCTGTCCAAAGAAACAGCCATTGAACACTTAAAGGACCATGTGACTGTCACACTATCAGTAACACTGAACAAGAAAGCATTGAGAGGCTTAGGTTTGAGCTCCCCACTGAAAATTAAGTCATCTAACCTTTTTTAAATGTTCAGATAAGGCATTAATACTCTTACATATCAAAAATAACATTCAAACGTATCATGACTTATAATGGAGTATAAAGACAGTTTATAACAGGCAACTATATTCCTAAGACATGGCAGCTTAGTATCTGGTCACCAAAGAAAGAAAATTCCATTACCAGGGGGTAATTGCTTCAAGAGTTTCTCAGCCTAGGAGAATATGATCCTAGCATTTCACAGTCTCAAAATCTTCCTTAATGTATTTTGGGTTGGTTTCCTGAGAAATAGACTCGATGCTGCTATTTGCATGGAAGAGTTTTGTTGGGAGGTGATGTAGTGAATCACATAATCTATTTGTAGGACATATATTTTTAACCTTAAAAATGCATTCCAATATGCATTGTATGTGTGGGTGCATGCCAAGTTGCATCCAACTCTTCGCAACACTGTGAACTGCATCCCACCAGCTCCTCTGTCCATGGGATTCTCCAGGCAAGAACACTGGAGTGGGTTGCCATACTCTCTTCCAGGGTATATTCCCAACTGGGATCAAAGCCCTCTCTCTTGCATCACCTGCACTGGCAGGCAGGTTCTTTACACTAGCGCCACCTGGAAAGACCATACAGGATACCTAGAATGGTCAAATTCAAAGAGTCAGAAAGTACATTGGGAGATGCCGGGGCCAGGGTGTGGGTGGTGGTGGTGGGGAAAGGGAATGGGGAATTGGTGTTTATGGGGAGAGAGTTTCAGTTTAGGAAGGTGAAAAATTTGGGAGATGGGTGATGGTGAGAATTGCACAACAATGCAGATTACTTAGTGTTACTGAACTGTACAGTTAAATATGGTTAAAATAGTATGCTCTGTATTAGGTGATTTTTGAAAGTGGAAGTGAAAGTGGCTCAGTCATGTCTGACTCTTTGTGACCACATGGACTATACAGTCTATGGACTTCTCCAGGCCAGAATACTGGAGTGGGTAGCCTTTCCCTTCTCCAGGGGATTTTCCCAACCCAGGGATCAAACCCATCTCCCACACTGTGGGCGGACTCTTTACCAGCTGAGCCACAAGGGAAGCCCAAGAATACTGGAGTGGGTTGCCTATCCCTTTTCCAGAAGATCTTCCTGACCCAGGAATCAAACCAGGGTCTCATGCATTGCAGGTAGATTTATTACCAACTGAGCTATCAGGGAAGACCCAGGTGACTTTTACCCCAAACCGTGGCAGATTCATGTCAATGTATGGCAAAACCAAATCAGTATTGTAAAGTAAAATAAAATAAAAATAAAATTTTAAAAATGCAAAAAAAAAAAAACCTAAAAAAGAAAGCAAAACAAGTCTGAACAGAGGGAGAAATTGAAACATGACTGGATTTGCAAGTGAGGCCTCATCAGTTCTCCAGGCTGTGGAACTGGTGTAGCCTTTCGGAATTGTCTCAAACTGAGACAAGCAGTCCTGGACTTAATACCTTTCTCTCAATCAGACAGGGACTTTCCTGGTGGTCCAGTGGTTAAGAATCTACCTTGCAATGCAAGGGGTGCAGGTTCGATCCCTGGGTCAGGAAGATCCCCTGGAGCAGGGCATGGCAACCCACTCCAGTATTCTTGCCTGGAGAATTCCATGGACAGATGAGCCTGGCAGGCTCCAGTTCATGGGGTTACAAAAGAGTCAGACACAGCTTACCAACTAAACAAGAAATCAAACAGCCATAAGATAAGAGTGTAATTTGGGGACAGGCATCTCTCTGACAGAGGGCAGGCATTGAGGAGAACTCAGATGTAAGTAGTCTACAGACAACAAACCTCCCTCCCTCACAGCTGAGGAAATAAGTGTCTTGGTCAGGAAAAACGGATGAAGCTGCACTTCACAACAGCCCACAGACAGGATGCCTTAACTACTGGGAAACGTTCTGCCTGTGATAAATGTCTCTGTCTCTCTGATGTTGTCATCTCTCAAATTAGACTGTGATGAATATATATACATTTTAAAGAATAATTAAAATCCCATTAATTTCATCTTTTGGGAATACTTGGGCCTAAAAGGTCCTGTTTCTGAATGATAGACAAGATGACTGCCTTGTCATATGGAGGGGAAAAATATGGAGGGGAAATAATGTATTGATGAGGAAGAATACAACATTTGCTATATTGTCTTCAGTGAATTAACTGATCTGAAAAATTTTACATTAATTGAATAAAGTTGAAAGCAATAACAGTATTATTTAACAGTGATGAATGTTACAATGAACTGTGTTATACAGTCCAGGGGACTTGGATAAGTTCTTCTGTCTATCGTAAAAGCCTGCTCTCTCGGGGAAGTCATCTGTTCTCAATAATAATGGTTAGCAGTGGGTACAGAACCCTGAGGACAACTCTCAAAGCCGCTATGACCACAGGCAATATAAATATATGAAATGATGACTCTGGGGATATTACCTGTACATCATAAGCAACAGTATTTAGCCATTCACTAACTGAACTTCCTGCAGTGTGTCAGGCAATATGTGTGTGTGTGCTCAGCTGCTCAGTCCTGTCCAATTCTTTGTGAACCCACGGAATGTATTAGGCCAGCTCTTATGTCCATGGCTTTCTCTAGGCAAGAATACTGGAGTGGGTTGCCATGCCCTCCTCCAAAGTATCTTCCAGACCCAGGGATTGAACCTATGTCTCTTAAACTGGGAGCAATTCTTTACCACTGAGCCACCTGGGAAGGCCAGCAGGCAATATATAAATGCCTAAAACAAGATCTTATGGTAAAGTTAATGAGTTCAATATTGTGTATGTGTATATATACATAGATATTGTTTGTGTATACAGACATACATGATATTTATTTGATTATAAGGATTTGTGATGCAAAAAGCTTAATATCTAGAATTATAAAGATAAATATCATGACCCCTGCCTATGGGTCCATTATCTCAGTGAAGATACTGCTACTGAGGTGTGCTTGGTCAACATATGCTCTGAGAATGGAACACAACTCCATAAGAAGGCAAAAGGACCAGGAGTTTTAGTTTGTAATTTAAAGAGACGAATCCTAGGCTTTTCACTCACTGCATGAACATGGACAACCTCTTAATCTTACCAAGTTTCAGACCATTTGTGAGAAATAGGAAGACGTGTGTCTACCTCATGGAACAGACTTCATTATGTGCCCAGTTTTGTATGGTGCCAGGTATAGAGTACAACACTCTAGATATTAGCTAGTATTAGTAGTTATTGATGTTTTTACAGTCTCCTTCCTGCCCCTATCAACATTCATTTTTAATATGCAATGATTTCTCAGGAATAAAAGTAGGGTGAAGTGAAATGAAGTCGCTCAGTTGTGTTTGACTCTTTGCGACCCCATGGACAATACAGTCCATGGAATTCTACAGGTCCGAATACTGGAGTGGGTAGCCTACCCTGTCTTCCCAACCCAGGAATTGAACCAAGGTCTCTTGCATTGCAGGTGGACTCTTTACCAACTGAGCTATCAGGGAAGCCCAAAAGTAGAGTGAATAAAGGCAAAAGAAACAAGAAAACCGTCCAGGTCTCAGAGGGTAAGAGTTCAAGACATAACTCTGCACCCATGCTAATATAATTTCTCACCCAAAATATGTCATAATACCTTCTAAGTTACGTAAAGCCTAACATGGACTAAAATCAGTGTGTGTGTGTGTGTGTGTGTGTGTGTGTGTGTGTGTGTTAAGTTGCTTCAGTCGTGTCTGATTCTTTGTGACCCTATGGACTGTAGTCTGCCAGGCTCCTCTATGTCTATGGGATTCCCCAGGCAAGAATACTGGAGTGGATTGCCGTGCCCTCCTCCAGTGAATCTTCCTGACCCAGGGATCGAATTTGAATCTCTTATGTCTCCTGCATTGACAGGCAGGTTCTTTACCACTAGCACCACCTGGGAAGCTCAAAATCAATATAGTGTACTGAAATTAAATATAATACATATTATAATTAGAACCCTCTGGTTGCCAAGGGGTATCAGTTGGTGGTGAGAGGAAGCTAAGAGAAAAAGACCGTTTTACTACTAGATCAATACTAAAGGCAGCCATAAGTCAGATAGTGAACAAAATTGAAAACATAATGAGTTGGTCATAACAGCAGTCTCTTCATTGATATAAGCCTTTAAAATGGAGGCACTGTCCCTTTAAAGAAGAGACAGCTCTAAAGTCTTTCCATCCTCTTATGATATGTACAAAGACATACTAAATGGATCCTTCCAGTGTGTAATATCTATTACTTCTAAATATTAAATCACTGACAATTCAACAGTGTTTATTTTGAATGCTAAGAGCATATCATAGCCCATTTGCAATAGTTTAAATCAGCTTTTCAGAATCTTAAATTATTCCATGTCCATTTTCTGCCCAGTGGGATTGGTGTGGGAGAAAAGTAGAGAATGACTGTATTTGGGGAGGGCAGGAAAGGGAAAGGAAAAAAATTCTTAAAGTTTCATGTGTCCTTGGAGGGGCTGATTTCAATCATGCATGGTAGTCTGTCCAGTACTGAATCCATTAAGTCTCTTGATTGCAAGCAACAGGAACTAAATCTGATGGATTTAAACAGAATAAAAAATTGAACTATGTACAAATATAAATACTTTATATTTATAAATATTTTATATTTAAAATATACATCTATTCAGGGTAACTCACAGACTCAGAATGGCTAAGGAAACATGAATACATGCAGCTAGAACCCTATTGAAATTCACACCATGGGATCAGTGTGGTGAGAACACCCCTGCAGCTGCCTCTGGGCACTAGACACAGACCTGGTCCAGTACCCCCCCTTGAACAGGATGCTGCGGCTGTGTCCACATGACCACCCTTGGAAGCTGGAGGTGGATTTGACATCTTGATGTTCAGAATAATTGTCTCCTGCCTTTGCCTTGTTGTACAATTAGCTCCAGATTCAGATTCTGATGGGTGAAGCCTGCCTAAAGCACTGAAGATCTGCACTTTCCAGCTTATAGATGGGAGGCGGGCTCTGCTTTCTAACGTGACATATGGCAGAGAGTTTATCAAATGAAGGAAGCAATTGAGAGACTAGAAAGTGAAAGAAAATGACAGGTTTCCTCTAGAAGGTTCAAGGAGAAGTACCAGTTGCCAAAAGCCTTCCCTCCTATGACTTCAAAGGTTTTTTTTTTTTCTATCTCTTCAGCTGTTAGAATATTTCTAAGTCTTATGTAGATCATTTTGATAACTAGTATGTTTATGAAATTATCTACAGGTTTTAGGCAGTTTGGTTTCTTTAAATTTAAATGCCTTGTTGAAGGTTACATACGCAACGGTGAAGAGGAATCAGATTGAAGGCACAGATACTGGCTTCCCTGAATTTAATGCTAAAGACATTGTGTCCTCTTTGTGTTTTCTAAGGATAACAATTCATTATTCATTCAAATTGAATTGTTCTAGTGAACAACATGAAAATTATCTTACTTCAGCTATTCACAGCAAACTAAAAAAGCCAAGTGGGACTTCTATTGAATATTATAAGGGACAGATTCCAATACAGCCCTTATCTCTTGATAACATTCACTAGTAACTCAATTCAGAAATTACCTAACAAAGTTCAGCTGTGAGGCAAGGCATTCAAATGAATTGCTAAGGCATGACCGAAAAGCCTTGTGCCAAAAACTGATTCATGACTCTTCAGGGCCTCTCTGAGTAATTTTCTTTGCCTATCACTATGATATATATGTTGGAGGGGGCTGATATATGCTATCCGATGTGAAAGCCCCAAAGAGTAGATGAGGACCTAACACCAGGTACATCTGTAGTGTTGCAGCCACAACAGGCAGAGGGATCAAAGGAATCAGGTCAAAGAAATGGTCCTTTGCTTTTTCAGGCTGTGGTCTGTTTTGGAATTTTCTTACCGTTGTTTGCTTTTGTCTTAGAGGATATTTCGCTAGTGTACGCAGATTAATTTCTAAATTTTAGGAAAAAAAATGTTTCTTCTAAATTTTCATGACTAGCTTTCATTTACCCTTCATACATGAAAATGTGTGTATATGTGGAAGGTAGGCTGCCTTCTGTAGGCAAAAGAGCCTTCACAGAGTTCAACCATCTCACTAGGAAGATGGCATTGGGGTTAAAAGCAAGAGATTCCTACAACTAATGGGTGCCACTTTATCCACGTGTGAGTGTATCTCCTTTGTGAACCTAAGCTGTGCGTCTAGGAGAAAGAAGTAGGGACCAGACAGCATGGAATTAAGGAAATCCAGATTCTGAATGCAGCGTGCTTGTGTGCCAAGTTGCTTAGGTCATGTCCGACTCTTTGTGACCCTATGGACCATAGTTTCATAAATTCTAAATTCAGTTTCATTTGCTACAGAAACTATACAACAATTCAGGAGACAAAGAGGGCGACTCTCTGCCCTGACTTTTCCTATAATGTAGATCAACTGAAAATTTAACAAGCTACCCAATAAGCAGGCTGACCTAGACAGATCATTTAAACACTCACAGGTAGCCCTAAGGATACTGATTTCAGTTCTAAAAAGTGGCTTCCTAACAACGAAAGCTCCTCAACAATGGAGTTGTGAGCCCCTGACCCCAAAGGCATTCTAGCAGAGAAAGGATGGCAGTAGGTTCCACATCCTACACAAGGCGCTCAGTTAATGGATTAATGATGGATAGCAGTCAGTGGTCTGCAAAATGCCTTCTAACCTCAAGGCCCTGTGATTCTAAAAGCCAGCTATTAGAAACAGAACTGCAGTCACACCAAACAGCTGCCAGATGAAACAGATAATGAAGACAAACATCGATGACAGGGTGGAGCCTGAAGAGCAAACTCTCAGAATCAATACCTCAGTTACTGAGTGATGGGTGGCCAAGATACTTGCCAGGGAGTTGCTGGCCTCTTCCAGGCAGGTCAACCTCTCTGACTTTTATGCATGCCTATTTGGCAGCTGTCCTAATGTAACTACTGCAGTACTTCACTTGTAATTCTTTGATTTAACTTGAACAACAAAAATGTATCATATCTGTATAAATTTACCTCTTTTGCTACGAAATTTTACAAAGAAGCACTATATTCTTAATTATCCTTATAAATAGCAGTACAATCTAATGAGCTCAATGCAACATTGCAAGCTTTTAGGGATGGCTTGAGAGGGAGATGTTTAGAAAATAGGATTTATTTCAGCATCTAAGCTCTTACAAACATTGAAATATGTGAGGATCATCTTTTTAAGTAAAAAAAGTAAAATTCCTGTTAGTTTACTTCTTTCTGCCTTCACTGGTGGTTGGGTTTTTTTGTGTGTGTGCCTATATGATTTACCTTTTTTTGTTTTTGACATTGAGTTTGGTAGAAAAGAAGGACTAACGGGTATTATGGGCTCAGAGGGAATTTTATCACCCTGGGCAGCCAGTAATAAAACTTTTTTTTTGTTTTCCCTAGCAACCATTTCTTTCCTAAGTAATAGTTAGAAATGAAACATAACTAAAAGGAGGCCACCCATTTTACCTTCAAACTCTTTCAAAATAGCTCTGATTGCTCCTCCAAAGCCAAGCATTTCCTTGGAGTAGGAGTTGCTTTTGACTTGCTTTGATGCAACATTCAAAATCATTCCAAATTTCATCCNACTAAAAGGAGGCCACCCATTTTACCTTCAAACTCTTTCAAAATAGCTCTGATTGCTCCTCCAAAGCCAAGCATTTCCTTGGAGTAGGAGTTGCTTTTGACTTGCTTTGATGCAACATTCAAAATCATTCCAAATTTCATCCGTGAGTCTGAATTTTTAACCTACTGTTAATGCTTCAAATATTTTTTTTCACTCATTAGGCAACATTTTCAAACCACATTTCCCTGTAATTTTTACCTCATTTAACATTATTACTTGAAATTATTCTGGGATGTGGCTAGCTGCAAGAATTTTCCAAAAATGATGTTTCATTGCTCTGCTCAGTTAAGGACACAGGTGATCTTAACAAAGGGAATGCAGATTATAAGCAACATGAAGTATGGAGTCAAGCGTATGTGAGAATAAACATATTCATAATCTGTAAAAATTCCAACATCATACTCTCCATTGTTAACAGAAATAAAAACTGTACAAGTATTATTCTCATAAGCAGATTACAAAAAACAAACTGTTCCCTCTACTTTCTTCTCTGCAAGACTACTTCAGTTCCATTTAGCTGTTGGAAACCCCATGAACACCTTGCGGGATGTTCATATACAATACCTGCAATTGCCTAATCCTTTGTCATGTACACCTGCTTCAATTCTGTAATTGAAGTTAACACTGCTTCACCAGGAGTTAAGGAAGGACTCTAGGAGAATTAAGATAGCCTAAGTCATGTCAAGCTAATTTAATACAATTGGAAGTTAGGCATTAGCCCTAGGATCCAGGAATAGCTATAATTGGAAATAATTCAAAAATTTGGAATAAGAGAGAGAAGGATTTAGACAGTTCAGCTGAATCATTTTAGCCTGAAATGTTGGCATTTGTAATAACTGGAAGAGAAATCGATTAGGGATTGGGGGAGGGTNTACCACACAAGTGCAAGATGTTAATATTAAGAGAAATTCTGGCAGGGAAAATCTAGGAGGCATATGAGAACTCTCCCTACCTTCTGATCAGTTTTCTAACTGCTCTAAAAAAATAAAATCTATTAATTTTTAAAAAATTAAGGCAGGGAACAGAAATAAGTACAGAGTGACCAGGAGGGAAATATAAAAGACAAGACAAAGATCTGTAAAAAAATTCCTTTAAAACACTACTTTTTTCTATAGGTCCCAGTTTCTTAATAAAAAGTACTGAGTTATGCAACCAATGTGGAGTTGTTGTGTTTTTTTTTTTTAAACAATGCACGTAAAGCCAATCACATTTCATCATTCCTCTGCTAGCAGATAAAAGTCTGAAATAATACCTAACCATCCAGCAATTTTAAACCAAGAATCTAGCAATAAGCAGAACTGCTGAAACATAAAAATGTCTGGGGTTTTTTTCAGTTAAAAAAATAGGTTGCTTTTTATCTGAAAATGTAATGGAGTACATAATCAAGCATAATTTCCTAAAAGAAAAATAATGAAATGGCATATATTAATCCTGGAGAAGCTATAAAATGTGTTTAATTGGTCAAGACTTGAAAAAGGCACTGCTTGTGAAAAGAGAAAAGTAAGTCTTTAAGTAAAAAAAAAAAAAAAAACACACGAAAAAACACCATCAGAAAGTAGCAACACTCAGATTTAAATGCAGTCTCCTGTCTCACAGTTCGGATCTCTTTTCACTACATCACAAGTGGAAAATAAGGCTGGAAGGATGATACAAACCTATGAAAAGTAAATACGAATAGAAGAGTCTTAATTACAGAGAAAATAGCATTTTGAACAAGGTTTTTATAAAGCAGGAGAGGTCAGGATAGACTGGAGTGGAGAACAGAAGTCAACCTTGACAAGTACCTACTTGATACTTTTATTAAAAATTAGAACTTGAAATAAAAGGAGGCCACATTAAAAAAAAAAAAAAGGATTTTGAAATATATACCAGTGTTTTTCACCCATGAAGAGATCTGGGAGTTCATGAAAGTCAGCAATTACTATTTGTCTGAGACTTGAAAAAAGTACTCTAGAGCTTATGTAAGAAGTGCCTTTTGAAATAAAGTTGAGTCAAAAGAAGTAATAACTTGTAGGATACAAGAAGTCCTCGAAAGACATATTAAGAAAAATCTTTTGTAACAGAACATAAAAGAGACTTTCTTACCCAACAGATAGGAGAAATAATATTTAGAGAAAGGAAAAAAAGAATAGGATTATTTCCCAACATTTTATTACATAAAGGATATAATATCATGTAGTCTAGTCAAATAAAAAATGTAGCTTCAGAGAATATCTACATAGAAGGGTCTGAGGATTGACAAGATGTTGGAGTGGGGGTGTGGTGGGTATGTCCATGCTTTATATAGGATGATATAAGAAGAAAAAAATGATTATCCATGCGAAATAATGATCTTTCAATTATTTTGAGACAGTCACTAAAAATCAATACTAAAGTTAACTAGATTTATTCAGTTCAGTCACTCAGTCACGTCTGACTCGTTGCAACCCAAGGACTGCAACACAGCAGGCTTCCCTGTCCTTTACCAACTCCTGGAGCTTGCTCAAATTCATGTCCACTGAGTCAGTGATGCCATCCAACCCTCTCATCCTTTGTCGTCCCCTCTCCTCCAGCCTTCAATCTTTCCCAGCATCAGGGTCTTTTCAAGGAGTCAGTTCTTTGCATCAAGTGGCCAAAGTATTGGAGTTTCAGTTTCAGCATTAGTCCTTCAAAAGAATATTTAGCACTGATTTCCTTTAGGATGCACTGGTTGGATCTCCTTGCAGTCCAAGGGACTCTCAAGAGTCTTTTCCAACACCACAGTTCAAAAGCATCAATTCTTCAGAGCTTATATAGTCATCTATATATGACTACTGGAAAAACCACCGCTTTGATTAGACAGACATTTATTGTCAAAGTAATGTCTCTGCTTTTTAACATGCTGTTTAGGTTGGTCAACTGGCTTTATTACTGACTGACAAAAACAATTATGGATAAGACTAAAGCAGACTTTCAGCTTCCATTTAGTGCATGGTAAAGTAGAAAAGCATTCAATATCATAGTAATCCAAGCCTATGTCCCAACCAGTAATACTGAAGATGTTGAACTTGAATGATTCTATGAAGACCTATAAGACTCCTAGAAATAACACCCCCAAAAGATGTTCCTTTCACTATAGGGGACTGGAATGCAAAAGTAGGAAGTCAAGAAACATCTGGAGTAACAGGCAAATTTGACCTTGGAGTACAGAATGAAGCAGGGCAAAGGATAACAGAGTTTTGGCAAAAGAACACACTGGTCATAGCAAACACCCTCTTCCAACAACACAAGAGAAGACTCTACACATGGACATCACCAGATGGTCAACACCAAAACCAGACTGATTATATTCTTTGCAGCCAAAGATGGAGAAGCTCTATACAGTCGACAAAAACAAGACTAGGAGCTGACTGTGGCTCAGATCATGAACTTCTTATGCAAAATTCAGACTTAATTGATGAAAGTAGGGAAAACCACTAGGCCATTCAGGTATGACTTAAATCAAATCCCTTATGATGATACAGTGGAAGAGACAAATAGATTCAAGGGATTAGATTTGATAGACAGAATGCCTAAAGAACTATGGATGGAGGTTCATGACATTGTACCTGAGGGAGTGGTCAAGATCATCCCCAATAAAAAGAAATGTAAAAAGGCAAAATGGTTTTCTGAGGAGGCCTTACAAATACCTGAGAAAAGAAGAGAAGTTATCAGATGTGTATAAGAGACAGCTCTTAGACAGTGAGCTCTGATTAACTGGGATATCACTTTGCACCTTCTTCGAGGGACCCACAGAGGCGCTGTGGGAGGTACTTTCATTATTCACCCTTTTCTTCTGCACAAGCTGCTCTGTCAGTCACACAAGGATCTTCTCATTGACTGCCTATCTCTATGGCATCACAGTTAACTTCCACTTTTGTTCCAACTTCAAATCACTGCCTAGTTGGTACCTCTCAGTTCTTCTCTGACTCAAGTCTACATACATTTGTTGGCAGATTAAATGAAAAAATGAGTGTAAACCACTGATTCCAGCACCAGGAGTGAGGGACTAGAAAAAGCTAGCTTCAATCAGCAGTACCAGCACTCTTCTTATCCCTTCTGCCTTGAAAATGTTCCTTATATTATCAAAAAATTCCTTATATTATTGAAAATATTAATGTTAGTCCCATTCATTAAGATATATAGATACTAGAACTCAATTTATTTATTAATAAATTTTCTGGGACAGCTGAACCTCATGGGAGAAGTGGGAAGAAATGACATACAGTATGTTGTTTTGCTACTAAGTCAAGACCAACTCTTATGTGACCCCGTGGGCCCACCAGTCTTTTCTGTCCATGGAATTTCCTATTCAAGAATACTGGAGTGAGTTGCCATTTCCTTCTCCAGGGGATCTTACCCACCCAGGGACTGAATCCACATCTCCTGCATTTCAGGCAGATTTTTTAACACTGAGCTACAAAGGAGGCCCAACATACAGTGTATCTTGGAAAAATTACCAAAATATTTTCCATAGAATTAATTGGAAAATAAAATTGAGAGACATTTTACAGAAGGCAGTGTCACTTTATGATAGTAAAGCATCTCTTTTGCAAAGACAGTCTCACTTTGACTGTTTTAAAAATATTTTCCATTTTTATTTATTTCTCATATTTTCTTAATAGTCTNAAATTACCAAAATATTTTCCATAGAATTAATTGGAAAATAAAATTGAGAGACATTTTACAGAAGGCAGTGTCACTTTATGATAGTAAAGCATCTCTTTTGCAAAGACAGTCTCACTTTGACTGTTTTAAAAATATTTTCCATTTTTATTTATTTCTCATATTTTCTTAATAGTCTTAACCAATCATTTGCATCAGCCACTCTTGTTAACACAGCCTTCAGTAAGGACTAACAGGCTATTTTTTAATAAATCTAGAGAAAAGAATGTAATTCTGGACAAATCCACAAAGGAATTAAAGGGGAAATTTCCTAGAGTATTATCAAGTGTATTTTTGAGTCTTGAGATTTTAAGTGTGGTCCATTTTATCCACTATCCTTCAAGTTTGCCTTTAGAGAGGCTACTGTCACCGAAGCTTTAGTAGTGGGCAATTCCAGTCAAGTTTGCAAATCTGCTGAGGTTTATCTTTGGCATAGGTATATTCCAGTTTAATTGTCTCTTCTCTTTGTGGTCACTTCTCACTCCTAAGTATAGTAACTCAGTCAAATAGCCATTTTTGGCAGTATACATCCATCCGTTTCTCTTTACAGTAGAATTTTAAGCTAGCAAACTAATTTTCTGAATATTTCAAATTCAAACTCTCCAAAATAGAGGTTCAGATTGGTTTTGATAATGCCTATTACAAGCTGTACAGACTTCTAACATCAGCTCCCATAGAGCTTGTCACCGAAGCTTTAGTAGTGGGCAATTCCAGTCAAGTTTGCAAATCTGCTGAGGTTTATCTTTGGCATAGGTATATTCCAGTTTAATTGTCTCTTCTCTTTGTGGTCACTTCTCACTCCTAAGTATAGTAACTCAGTCAAATAGCCATTTTTGGCAGTATACATCCATCCGTTTCTCTTTACAGTAGAATTTTAAGCTAGCAAACTAATTTTCTGAATATTTCAAATTCAAACTCTCCAAAATAGAGGTTCAGATTGGTTTTGATAATGCCTATTACAAGCTGTACAGACTTCTAACATCAGCTCCCATAGAGCGACTTGTCAATTCGCTGGACAGTGCAATAGATGTCCACCTTGGGTCATATGCTGTCTCTGACCCAATACGCTGTGAAACAGGAGAGTGAAGATCTTAATGGCTTCAGAGTGAAGAAGGTTAGAGATTTTATTTCATTACAAAGATGAAGGATGGTATCTCTGTAGCAGCTTCATTAATGATTGTCAAGACTTAAACACAATCAAGATGTCCTTCAGTAGGTGAATGGATAAAAATAAACAAAAAAAACTGGTATCGCCACATGATATAATAGGAAGGGATACTCAGGGATGAAAAATGAGCTATTAAGCCACTGAAAGTAATGGAGAAAACAAATAAGTACTGCTAAGGGACAAAAGCCTATTTTAAAAAGGCTACATAACTGTGTAAGTCCAACTATATGACATTATGGAAAAGAAAACAATGAAGACAGTAAAAAGGCTGGTGTTTGCCAGGGGCTCAGGTAGATAGAGGGAAGTATGAACAAGTAGAGCACAGTGGATTTTTGGAGCAGCAAGACAATTATTCTGTATGATTCTGTAATACATAGTGGATCATATGTCATTATACATTAGTTCAAATCCATAGAATATACAACACCAAGAGTGAGCCCTAATGTAAAGTATGGACTTTTGCTAATAATCATGAATCAGTATAGGCTCAACAATTGTAATAAAAAAAAAAAAAAAAAAAAAATGTACCACACAAGTGCAAGATGTTAATATTAAGAGAAATTCTGGCAGGGAAAATCTAGGAGGCATATGAGAACTCTCCCTACCTTCTGATCAGTTTTCTAACTGCTCTAAAAAAATAAAATCTATTAATTTTTAAAAAATTAAGGCAGGGAACAGAAATAAGTACAGAGTGACCAGGAGGGAAATATAAAAGACAAGACAAAGATCTGTAAAAAAATTCCTTTAAAACACTACTTTTTTCTATAGGTCCCAGTTTCTTAATAAAAAGTACTGAGTTATGCAACCAATGTGGAGTTGTTGTGTTTTTTTTTTTTAAACAATGCACGTAAAGCCAATCACATTTCATCATTCCTCTGCTAGCAGATAAAAGTCTGAAATAATACCTAACCATCCAGCAATTTTAAACCAAGAATCTAGCAATAAGCAGAACTGCTGAAACATAAAAATGTCTGGGGTTTTTTTCAGTTAAAAAAATAGGTTGCTTTTTATCTGAAAATGTAATGGAGTACATAATCAAGCATAATTTCCTAAAAGGAAAATAATGAAATGGCATATATTAATTCTGGAGAAGCTATAAAATGTGTTTAATTGGTCAAGACTTGAAAAAGGCACTGCTTGTGAAAAGAGAAAAGTAAGTCTTTAAGTAAAACACACACACACACACACACACACACACACAAAAACACCACCAGAAAGTAGCAACACTTAGATTTAAATGCAGTCTCCTGTCTCACAGTTCGGATCTCTTTTTACTACATCACAAGTGGAAAATAAGGCTGGAAGGATGATACAAACCTATGAAAAGTAAATACGAATAGAAGAGTCTTAATTACAGAGAAAATAGCATTTTGAACAAGGTTTTTATAAAGCAGGAGAGGTCAGGATAGACTGGAGTGGAGAACAGAAGTCAACCTTGACAAGTACCTACTTGATACTTTTATTAAAAATTAGAACTTGAAATAAAAGGAGGCCACATTAAAAAAAAAAAAAAGGATTTTGAAATATATACCAGTGTTTTTCACCCATGAAGAGATCTGGGAGTTCATGAAAGTCAGCAATTACTATTTGTCTGAGACTTGAAAAAAGTACTCTAGAGCTTATGTAAGAAGTGCCTTTTGAAATAAAGTTGAGTCAAAAGAAGTAATAACTTGTAGGATACAAGAAGTCCTCGAAAGACATATTAAGAAAAATCTTTTGTAACAGAACATAAAAGAGACTTTCTTACCCAACAGATAGGAGAAATAATATTTAGAGAAAGGAAAAAAAGAATAGGATTATTTCCCAACATTTTATTACATAAAGGATATAATATCATGTAGTCTAGTCAAATAAAAAATGTAGCTTCAGAGAATATCTACATAGAAGGGTCTGAGGATTGACAAGATGTTGGAGTGGGGGTGTGGTGGGTATGTCCATGCTTTATATAGGATGATATAAGAAGAAAAAAATGATTATCCATGCGAAATAATGATCTTTCAATTATTTTGAGACAGTCACTAAAAATCGATACTAAAGTTAACTAGCTTTATTCAGTTCAGTCACTCAGTCACGTCTGACTCGTTGCAACCCAAGGACTGCAACACAGCAGGCTTCCCTGTCCTTTACCAACTCCTGGAGCTTGCTCAAATTCATGTCCACTGAGTCAGTGATGCCATCCAACCCTCTCATCCTTTGTCGTCCCCTCTCCTCCAGCCTTCAATCTTTCCCAGCATCAGGGTCTTTTCAAGGAGTCAGTTCTTTGCATCAAGTGGCCAAAGTATTGGAGTTTCAGTTTCAGCATTAGTCCTTCAAAAGAATATTTAGCACTGATTTCCTTTAGGATGCACTGGTTGGATCTCCTTGCAGTCCAAGGGACTCTCAAGAGTCTTTTCCAACACCACAGTTCAAAAGCATCAATTCTTCAGAGCTTATATAGTCATCTATATATGACTACTGGAAAAACCACCGCTTTGATTAGACAGACATTTATTGTCAAAGTAATGTCTCTGCTTTTTAATATGCTGTTTAGGTTGGTCAACTGGCTTTATTACTGACTGACAAAAACAATTATGGATAAGACTAAAGCAGACTTTCAGCTTCCATTTAGTGCATGGTAAAGTAGAAAAGCATTCAATATCATAGTAATCCAAGCCTATGTCCCAACCAGTAATACTGAAGATGCTGAACTTGAATGATTCTATGAAGACCTATAAGACTTCTAGAAATAACACCCCCAAAAGATGTTCCTTTCACTATAGGGGACTGGAATGCAAAAGTAGGAAGTCAAGAAACATCTGGAGTAACAGGCAAATTTGACCTTGGAGTACGGAATGAAGCAGGGCAAAGGATAACAGAGTTTTGGCAAAAGAACACACTGGTCATAGCAAACACCCTCTTCCAACAACACAAGAGAAGACTCTACACATGGACATCACCAGATGGTCAACACCGAAATCAGATTGATTATATTCTTTGCAGCCAAAGATGGAGACGCTCTATACAGTCGGCAAAAACAAGACTGGGAGCTGACTGTGGCTCAGATCATGAACTTCTTATGCAAAATTCAGACTTAATTGATGAAAGTAGGGAAAACCACTAGGCCATTCAGGTATGACCTAAATCAAATCCCTTATGATGATACAGTGGAAGTGACAAATAGATTCAAGGGATTAGATTTGATAGACAGAATGCCTAAAGAACTATGGATGGAGGTTCATGACATTGTACCTGAGGGAGTGGTCAAGATCATCCCCAATAAAAAGAAATGTAAAAAGGCAAAATGGTTTTCTGAGGAGGCCTTACAAATACCTGAGAAAAGAAGAGAAGTGAAAAGCAAAGGAGAAAAGGAAAGATATACCTATTTGAATGCAGAGTTCCAAAGAATAGCAAGGAAAGATAAGAAAGCCTTCCTCAGTGATCAGTGCAAAGAAATAGAGGAAAACAATAGAATGAGAAAGACTAGTGATCTCTTCAAGAAAATTAGAGATATCAAGGAAACATTTCATTCAAAGATGGGCACAATAAAGGACAGAAATGGTATAGGCCTAACAGAAGCAGATAATATTAAGAAGAGGTGGCAAGAATACACAGAAGAGCTATACAAAAAAGATCTTAATGACCCAGATAATCATGATGGTATTATCACTCACCTAGAACCAGACATCTTGCAATGCAAAGTCAAGTGGGCCTTAAGAAGCATTACTATGAACAAAGCTGGTGGAGGTGATGGAAATCCAGTTGAGCTATTTTAAATCCTAAAAGATAATGCTGTGAAAGTGCTGCAATCAATATGCCAGCAAATTTGAAAACTCAGCAGTGGCCACAGGACTGGAAAAGGTCCATTTTTTTCTAAACCCTAAGAAAGGCAATGCCAAAGAATGCAGTTGCACAGTTGCACTTATCTACACGAGTAATGTTCAAAATTTCCCAAGCCAGGCTTCAACAGTATATGAACTGTGAACTTTCAGATATTCAAGTTGGATTTAGAAAAGGCAGAGGAACCAGAGATCAAATTGCTAGCATGTGTTGGATCATCAAAAAAGCAAGAGAGTAACAGAAAAACATCTATTTCTGCATTACTGATTATGCTAAAGCCTTTGCATGGATCACAGCGAACTATGGAAAATTCTTAGAGATGGGAATACCAGACCACCTGACTCCTGAGAAATCTGTATGCATGTCAAGATGCAACAGTTAGAACTGGACATGGAACAACAGACTGGTTCCAAAGAGGAAAAGGCATATGTCAAGGCTATATATTGTCACCCTGCTTATATAACTTATATGCAGAGTCCATCAAGCAAAATGCCAGGCTGGATGAAGCACAAGCTGGAATTAAGATTGCTGGGAGAAATATCAATAACCTCAGATATGCAGATGACACCACCCCTATGGCAGAAAGCAAAGAGGAACTAAAGAGTCTCTTGATGACGGTGAAAGAAGAGAGGGGAAAAGCTGGCTTAAAACTTGATATTCAGAAAACTAAGATCATGGCATCTGGTCCCATCATTTCATGGCAAATAGATGGAGAAGCAATGGAAACAGTGAGAGACTTTTGGAGGGGCTCCAAAATCACTGCAGATGGTGACTGCAGCCATGAAATTAAAAGACACTTGCTCCTTCAAAGAAAAGCTATGATCAACCTAGATAGCGTACTAAAAAGCAGAGACATTGCTTTGCCAGTAAAGGTCCATCTAGTCAAAGCTATGGTTTTTCCAGTAGTCATATATGCATGTGAAAGCTGGACTATAAAGAAAGCTGAGCACAGAAGAACTGATGCTTTTGAACTGTGGTGTTAGAAAAGACTCTTGAGAGTCCCTTGGACTGCCTGGAGATCCAACCAGTCAAAACTCAAGGAAATTAAAAAAAATAAAATAAAAGAACAACAAACCTTGGGACAGAAAAGATGCCTCTTGGTGATGCTGCCTGGAGCAGAAAAGCAAACACAGTTGTGGAGAAGAATGAAACCTGGCCTGGAACTCTCTTCCTTCAGGAGCAAAAACCTTGAGCAATTTGGGCAAGGGCATCCCCAGAAGATAACTGTGAAGAGTCACTGTGGCTGGGGCAAGGGCACAGGCCTAAAAACCTGTCTCTGGAGAGGGCAGATGACTACCCAGGGCCTAGGCTGTTTGGGAGGGGCAGGGTCACTGAGAAAGTTCCACTCCCAAGGCCGGGGACGGAGAGGCTGTCTAAGACTGTGGATGAAGAAGAGCAAAGAATAGCACTCCATCTCTTCCACAGCAGGCTCTGCAGGGTAGGGAAGCAAGGTCTTCTTTCTTGGGTGACTTTCTATTGGTCAAGATGGATTTAGAAGTTTGTTTTGAATTCTCTTGTGACCCCACAGCACGTTCTCTTGAATATTCACGGTATGGACTCATCACTGATGTGGAAAGTGATCTAAGTTTTAAACACAATCTAATCTTTGGACATTAACAACTTGGTGACTAATGAGTGCGTTACCTATTCCACTGCTATACAAAAGTAAGCAAATTCAAAATCAAATGAAATAAAATAAAAAACAAAATGAAATAACATGACAGCTCTGCTTATTTAGTTATAAATTGAAACTTACTCTAAAAAGAGGGTTTCTCAAATAGGAGCAAGGACAGCTTAGTTGAATACGTGGATAATGTGCCAAGATGACTAATTTGAAAGTCAGCTTCTATGTGGACACACATGTCACGCCATTCTCATCACTGTGTTATTTATTTGGAAAAGACTCTGATGCTGGGAAAGATTGAAGGCTAGAGGAGAAGGGGATGACGGAGGAGACAGTGGGATGGCGTTACCAACTCGATGGACATGAGTTTGAGCAAGCTCCAGGAGTTGGTGATGGACAGGGAAGCCTGGCATGCCACAGTCCATGTAGTCGCAAAGAGTCAGGCACGACTGAGCGACTGAACCAAAATGAACTTCCTGCATTGGACAGAGAGCTTCCAGAAACATGGATTAAGTCGTCTGCATCACCTCTCATCCTGTTAAGTTTGTTCCCTTTTGCTTCTTGTGTGTGTGTCACACAAAATGCAAATCCATACCTTGTCAGTCATTAAAAGTTCATGTGTCAGAACCGTTTTCTCCATAGCATGCACTGGCACTTTTGCCAGGTGCCCCCTGCTCCAGAGCCTAACAAAGCTGATCTCAGACAAACACTCCCATCTGCAAGCTGAGAATCGGAAGAAGCATTTACTTGTCTGCCCTTGCTCTCCTAGCTCAACTCTAGCTACATAAATGCTGACCTCCACCTTCTGACTCTTCCTACAAGGCTTGTGATTATTTTCATTACATCTTCGAACATTTCATTTGAAGTCCTCTGTGTCCTCAGATTAACCGAGGTGTGATGCTTGTGATGTTTCCGTGAAGTGGGGGATACAGTGGATCATGCAACCAGACAGTTCAGTTCAGTTCAGTCGCTCAGTCGTGTCCGACTCTTTTTGATCCCATGAATTGCAGCATGCCAGGCCTCTCTGTCCATCACCAACTCCCGGAATTCACTCAATCTCACGTTCATTGAGTCTGTGATGCCATCCAGCCATCTCATCCTCGGTCGTCCCCTTCTCCTCCTGCCCCCAATCCCTCCCAGCATCAGAGTCTTTTCCAGTGAGTCAACTCTTCGCATGAAGTGGCCAAAGGACTGGAGTTTCAGCTTTAGCATCATTCCTTCCAAAGAAATCCCAGGGCTGATCTCTTTTAGAATGGACAGATTGGATCTCCTGGCAGTCCAAGGGACTCTCAAGAGTCTTCTCCAGCACCACAGTTCAAAAGCATCAGTTCTTCGGCGCTCAGCCTTCTTCACAGGAACCAGGCAGACCTGGGTTCAAACCCTAACTCCACCACTTGCAGTCGTGTGACTAGAGGCAGGGGCTCGGCTTCTCTGGGAGCTGAGCTTCTACTCAGCCAAGTAAGGACAACAAGACTCCAGCAGGCCGGCATTCGTGTGGCCTGGGATAGGGCCTGCAAGGCCCGTGCAAACATGAGGTCTGAGGCTCAGCGAGTGGCCACCCCCCCACCCCTGGTGGGGGCCTGGTCCTGGATCAGGCACTTCTCCCCAACGTGATGCGACCTTATTTAGGTTAGGGCACCTGTGTGAGGTGGGCGTAATTATTCCCATCTCACAGATGAGGAAGCCAGCGAGGGTTCTGGAGCAGCCCTGGCCGCACGGTAGTGGGTGGATGAGGGGCTGCACCCAGTCTCCGTCCCTCCTGTCCCCCTGCCTGCCCTCCTGCTGGTGCTGCCCCAGCTCCCCTCCCGGAATCTAGACCCACATCATGGTCCCCTGGTGGGGGGCGGGGGTAGCGTCTTTCAGACTTACCCAAGCCCAGAAGCAGTGTGGCGTCAGTACAGGAGGGCTAGGGGGCTGGGCGTCGTGGATTGAGAACTGCTTCGGCAGGAGGAGAGGCTGCTGGCTGGTGATGAGACTCTGCCCGCAGGACACAGGGCAGGTACCCCGGCCCCGGCCTGTCTCAGGTTCCCCAGAGGCAGGAGATAGAGTGGTCTCCCAAAAGAATCTTGGTCTGTGAATCATAATTCCAAACTCTAAGTCACTGAGTGGTCTACCAAATTCCTGAGAACCCAGAGATTATAAAAGAGNGGACACAGGGCAGGAACCCCGGCCCCGGCCTGTCTCAGGTTCCCCAGAGGCAGGAGATAGAGTGGTCTCCCAAAGGAATCTTGGTCTGTGAATCATAATTCCAAACTCTAAGTCACTGAGTGGTCTACCAAATTCCTGAGAACCCAGAGATTATAAAAGAGCAATAATAAAAGGAGCGATTATCTTTCAAGGGGCAAGTTTGAAATGTTTTACATATACTGAGAATGGTGCAATATCTCTTCCATGGTATTTCTCCCCCAGATGCATAGCCTCAGTCTAAAACAAGAAAACATCAGGCAAATTCAAAGGGAGGGAGTAACTGGCAGGGATGTTGTGAAACGGTCAAAATGGTGAAAGGCAAGGGGACTCAAGAACCACAACAGTTCGAGGAAGCAGTTCGGTCAGTTAACAAAATGTAGTGGGGCTCTCCCAGGTTGGATCCTGAACCAGACAAGGGCATCTGTGGGAGAAACAGTGAATAAAGTGATAGGAATTGTGTCAGAATTAACATCCCCTTCGGATCATAGCACTGTGGTCATGTCAGATGACAACATCAGGGGAAGCTGATGAACGATACAGAGGCCCTCTCCTACTTTTATAACACTTTGGTAAGCCTAAAATTATTTACTGTAAAGGCTAAAACACCAACCAACCAAACAAAACTATGTTCCCTACAAAGACTGACACTGTCCAAAGTTGCTCTAACTTGAGGGCTGCAAAGCGCAATTAGCAACAAAACAAAACTTGCTGGCTTGTTTTAGTGAATAGTGAAAAGATGAGGAAGAGAGCTGCCTGGTATGTTTTTTATAATCACACAAGCTAGGGCATCTGTTTCTAAGTCATGTTGAGCTCATTCCTGGACGCACTGCTTCTAGACTATTGCTTCTACAAGGTTCCTCCGAGATGCCTGAGCCTGGGGATAAACAGCTCCAGAATACTCAACACCCCATAGGTCAGCCCAAGTTAAGTAGCAGTTCTGAAGAAAAGGAAAGCACCAGACTTGCTCAAAGTGGTGGTTAGTGTGCCCTGAAACAGCACATTATCGGCCTCGAAGTGATGAATTCGGGAAAAAAATTCACTTCATGGTACACCTGGGTCTGCTGTTATTACTCATCTGAGGCTTCACAGCTACTGATATAAAAGGCAACGAGGGTTACCAGTTGCCCTATTTCTTACTATGTAACAAATACCCATTAAATTCCTTCTGGATACAGGGCCCTGGGGCTGCAAGGACAAACAGGATGCAGACACCCCCTCACGCAGACTTCATATTCCTGCAGACACTGTCCGCCTCAATCACGTTATATTGAGAAGCTCTATAGCAGAGGAACAGGCAAAGTGTTCGTGGACCATGGCGGAGAGAAGAATTAGTCCAGCTGGAGAAGTCAAGTAAGGCTTTGAGGAATGAGTACGATTTGACAGGTATAGAAGGGAGTGTGGGCTTGTGCAATCCTGTGACCTGTTCAGGAGGAGAGGGTGACTAGAATGAACAGGGAAGCAGGAAGTGGTTGGGAGGTTCAAAATAAAAGCACTGGCCTAGTGTTAAAAAGTGACCTTCATTAGAATTCCTCAGAACACTTAATAAGTTAACTTTTAAAATGTTAATTCTTGCTGGTCCTCGTCAAGATCATGCCAAAGAGAGACACTTCAGTGATCGTAATGTTTAAAATGTGGCAGAGAGCCCTCCGAGAAGCCAAGTGCTCGTGAAGAAAGAAGTTAGAAAAGCAGCCCAGATTTCATGAGCCTACTCCCCTCACCATATTGATTCTGGGCTTTTTCACTTAGTTGAACTACAGAGACGCCCGAACAATCCTTGGCTTGACTTTGATCCTGAAAGCCTAATAAACTACGGAAAGCTATTTCAGAAGGACCTACACATAGACAGAAACACACATGAAGCCAGACTTCTGAACAAGCACGTCTGACCTCGGCAGAGAGACGGAGGCTCTGGATCCAAGGAGTCCTGCTCTGACATCTGACCCTATTTGTTTGGATTCCAGAACCTCTCACCCCAGGTCCCACCAAACCTCCTGCCTATAAAGGCCTTTGAAGATGAAAACCCTATATTTGAATCGCTAGTTTCACTTTCCAACATCAATGAGCCTTTTATATTTTGAAAATATCCTCTCTTCCTGCAGAGAAAACAAAGTGTGGATTGATCATCTGAGCATCTCCACGTCCATCAGAGCTCTTGACCTTCCCTGAATCCAACAAGGTAACAATGGTTTGGATATAAACTAACTCTAAACTACACTACTAGGCTCATGATTACCAAACACAGAACTGAAGGACCATTTACCCCTACAAATATACATGTGAAAACAGAAGCAAATGGATTTACCTTATGGCATTTGCAGCCATAGGTTATTAGAATCGGAAAGGGCTTTAAAGGTGGTCTATACCCTGTGGTTACAGATTCTGGAACAAGTAGAGATACATGAATAAAGCAAATTGCTCTAAGTGACATAGCTAGGCAGTGCTGCTGCTGCTGCTGCTAAGTCACTTCAGTCGTGTCCGACTCTGTGTGACCCCATAGACGGCAGCCCACCAGGCTCCCCCATCCCTGGGATTCTCCAGGCAAGAATACTGGAGTGGGTTGCCATTTCCTTCTCCAATGCATGAAAGAGAAAAGTGAAAGTGAAGTCGCTCAGTCTGTCTGACTGTTAGCGACCCCATGGACTGCAGCCTACCAGGCTACTCCGTCCATTGGATTTTCCAGGCAAGAGTACTGGGGTGGGGTGCCATTGCCTTCCCCGTAGGCAGTGCTAGAACCTGGAAAATTCAGAGCAGTCAACTCTTGGTAGAACGTTTTTTACCTTTACAGATGGCTGGAGTTTATTTTTATAGTTTGGTGGTTAGAAGCCAGTATCCTGAAATCTTAACAGCTAGTTTATATGCTTTTATTTTGTCAGTACTATATAGGAGTACTTTCCTGATCACCTCTGGACCCTGATCAGGTTCAAGGGGAAAAAAGTAAAATTTCAACAGCGCACAGTCACAAGTAGGCAGATTCTACGAAGGGTGTCGGGCCTTTACAGTGGGGAGAGGGGAGTGGGGAGGGCAAAAGAGGGGCAGGGGATTAAGAGACACAGACTACCAGGTGATAAAATAAGCTGCAAGGATATATTACACAACACAAGGAATATACCCAATACTGTCCAATAACTATAAATGGAATAGCAACTTTAAAAATTGTGAGTCATTATGTTGCATATCTGAAATGTATAAAATATTGTACATCAACTATATTTTAAATAAATAACAAAAGAGTAAAAATTTTTAAACAAACATAATGGCACCAAAAATAAAATTATTTTCACACTGTTTTTTTTTTTTTTTTAATGGCATTTAGTTGCTGGTTTCTCAGACCTGCACTGACAAGGCACACGAAATTCTCAAGCTCTGGTCTGAGAGTACACACACTTCTTGATAAAACTTAATTTTACTTCTTGATGGTATTATGATCATTTATCATTCCTCCTTAATAACAATACTTAAATGTTAGTCACTCAGTTGTGTCTGACTCTTTGCAACCCCATGGACTATAGCCTGCGAGGCTCCTCTGTACAAGGAATTCTCCAGGCAAGAATACTGGAGTGAGTTGCAATTTCTTTCTCCTGGGGATCTTCCCGACCCAAGAATTGGACCCAAGTCTTCTGCAGTGCAGGTGGATTCTTTACCATCTGAGCCATAATGATACTTAAACTGGATTTAAAAGAGGTCTTATTTCCAAATTGGTATTACACACCACATTCTATAACTCTTCCCAGTAAGACATTTTCCCTGTTAGAGAATGAATTTCTCGCAGAAATCCTAAGCCCAGTTCTGTGTTCCTAGTTTTGTCAAAGAGGAGCCTAAGGCTCAGAGACACCAGGAAGCTGGAAGTGGGCCCCTGGGTGAAGTGCTGGAAACACAAGACCAGAGTCCAGGCTCATTTTTGTCACCGTGAAGCTAGGAAAGCTTCAGCACTGATCTTCTCAAAGTTGGAGGACCTTTAAAAGCTGAAACCGGAGGACGTGGGAGCTTTGCCAAGTTCACAGGGCAGTTACAAGGTGTGCAGACCTGTCTCAGCCACACAGCCACACCTCTTACAAGCACGTGGATTCGCTGCACCCAGATCCCAAGCCCTCGAACACATACTCCCTGTGAGCCCTCCGGGTGCTGACCTAATGCTAGGGCTCCCTGTCCAGCTCCATGGTCAACCACGGGTGGACACTCTTGTCCCCAGAGCACAGCCATTTGTCACGGAGCTTCTAGAACCAGACCTTGTGGACCACACTTTCTGAGTTTCCCAGTCATTTCTGCCCATAATTGCTTATTTAAAACCATGGAATTTTTGTAGTCTGGCAGTGAAGACCATTCAGGACCTCAGACAAAAAATGTCCTGTTAATAATCCGCTTAGGAAAAGCTCTCTCCCACAGCCTAGCCGGGCCACGCTTAATGCCCTCTGCACAGCTTCTGAGGCTCGGCTGTGTGAGGGTGACCGAGCTTCTCCAGTCCGTTCAGGAAAGTGACCACATTGTTCTCAGGACATCAAAGATGTGTCTAAAAGAAAGCTCCCCATCCCCAGGGCTTTCAGATTCTGTTAGATTGGCAAACTTTTGTCTCAACTATTATGCTTGCCTCCAGGCGACAAGTCGACCCATGCACAGAATCCTCAGTCCACACCACGACCGTCTCCTTCGGCCCCCTCCATGCAGCAGTGATGCTGAGGATTAGCAAAAGCTCCTCACCAGAGAAACTGAAATCCAGTAAAATTACTGTTAAAGTGTGAAAGCGACGCACATGACACAGTCTTCAATCCTGTCTTTTGTAAAAGGCATTGAACTTCTAATTTAGGCGATGATTTTAACCCTGAACAAATGTGATTGCACAGGACACACAGTGTTCAAACCTCCATGACAAGTACATATTTGTTTAAAATTGACATGCTGTCTCTGACCCAGTGGTTGCGAATCTGAGGAAGAGAGGAGACAGAGGAAAAAGAGCATTTTCTTTTTTTTTCTTCTGAGGATGACTATCTGAGTTTGCCAAGGCTGCCATACCAAAGTACTACAAACCAAGTGACTAAAACAAGACGCGTATTTTCTCCCAGTTCTGGAGGTTGGAAATCCGAGATCAGCGTGTCCGCAAGGCTGGTTCCCTCCGAGGCGTCTCTCCTTGGCGTGTAGATGCCATGTGCCCCCGTGTCTCTACGTCAGTCATCACCTCCTGCGTGTATGTATCTTCACCGTCCCGACTCCCCTTTTCTATAAGAACACCCGCTGTATTGGCACCAGGCCCGCCCCCCGACCTCATCTGAACTGATTACATCTGCAGTGACGCTGTCTCCAATAAGGTCACACCCTGAGGTTCTTGGGGGCTAGGCTTCACTCCCTGGGAAGGTGGCTGGGTGCTGGGACCTTCAGGTGCACTTTTAGGACCACTGTGTCAGGACTGTCCAGATGGCCTCAGGCTGGGGAGGGAAATTCATCTGGCCTGAACCCACAGCCAGTCACGCAGCTGTGATGTTCTCGTTACCTGTTTCTCCTGCGGGGTCCCTCCAGGCACTGTCTTCCCTCTGTCCTTTGTGTGGACCATGTGGTATCTCTCCTTCCCTACCTGGGCTCGACGTTCCCCCAGGAGCCACGGATACTGCACGTTTCAGAAGGCACACGGAGCCAGCTCTCTCCTAGACCAGGACCATCCTAAAGGATCATCACAGTCAGTGAAGTGAGAGAAAAAGAAAGACGAATACCATATGATCTCACTCATACATGGAATCTAAACTATGAAACAAGTGAGATTATGAACAAAAGAGAAACAGACCCACAAACATAGAGAGCAAGCTAATGGTTACCAAAGGGGAAAGGAGGGGGAAGATAAATTAGGAGGTTTGGATTAACATATACACAATACTATGTAAAAAACAGATAATGAGCAAGGACCTACTGCATAGCACAGGGAACTATGCTCAGTGTTTTATAATAATCTATATGGGAAAGGTTTTTCCAGTGGTCATGTATGGATGTGAGAGTTGGACTGTGAAGAAGGCTGAGCACCGAAGAATTGATGCTTTGGA
>SJYX01007974.1:65304-88103 GCA_006410675.1 Oreotragus oreotragus | reverse complement strand
GCATATTCAAAAGCAGAGACATTACTTTGCCGACTAAGGTCCGTCTAGTCAAGGCTATGGTTTTTCCTGTGGTCATGTATGGATGTGAGAGTTGGACTGTGAAGAAGGCTGAGCGCCGAAGAATTGATGCTTTTGAACTGTGGTGTTGGAGAAGACTCTTGAGAGTCCCTTGGACTGCAAGGAGATCCAACCAGTCCATTCTGAAGGAGATCAGCCCTGGGATTTCTTTGGAAGGACTGATGCTGAAGCTGAAACTCCAGTACTTTGGCCACCTCATGCAAAGAGTTGACTCATTGGAAAAGACGCTGATGCTGGGAGGGATTGGGGGCAGGAGGAGAAGGGGACGACTGAGGATGAGATGGCTGGATGGCATCACTGACTTGATGGATGTGAGTCTGAGTGAACTCCAGGAGTTGGTGATAGACAGGGAGGCCTGGTCTGCTGCGATTCATGGGGTCGCAAAGAGTCAGACATAACTGAGTGACTGAACTGAACTTAACTGATATATTAACTGAACTGGTCCTGACTATAGGGTAATTATTATTATTGTTCCCATTTTATAGATGGGAAACTAGGGAACAAAAATCAAAGCTTTGTGACCAAAATCATATCCCTAGTAATTGGTAGAGATGGGTTTTGATATGAGTCATCTGATTACAGAGTCTATGTACTTAACAACTTTACCGCTTTTCCCTTATGTGTTTCCATGTGCCAGAAACTTTGGCAAATTCTTTCATTTATCTTATAACATTAATGTTTAGATGGGATTTCTATTTCAGTTATACAGGATAAGGTTCAAAGATGCTTAACGATTTAAAAGTCAAGCTCTAAGAACTGACAGATACAGAATTTTCACTTAAGAACTCCAAATCCTGTGTTCTGTGTAGCAATTGTCAGTACTATATTGGGTGAACATATTATAAAAATTTTTAGCTATCATTGTTTAATTAATTTTAAATTAGTAAAGATATTCCATTCTCTTTACTGAAGTTAACTTGTCTGGCTGAGGCCATAAATGTAATTGGAAAGGGAGTCGGCTAGCTATAATATCTGAAGCAAACAATAGAATAAACTGTGATTGTAGCTGTAGGTTCTGATTTACAGTCACTGAAATTGAATCACACTGTTTGAGAGACTGCTGGTTTTCATTTGTTAGGCATCTGGATATTCCTGTAAAATATCTCAAATAATGGCTAATAAAAGATATTGATAATTGAGAACTCCAAATAGAAAGTATAAATTGTCAAGAATGGTTAGTTAAGTTGCTCAGTCGTGTCCGACTCTTTACGACCCCGTGGACTGTAGCCCCTCAGGCTCCTCCATCCTTGAGATTCTCCAGGCAAGAATACTGGAGTGGGTTGCCATTTCCTGCTCCAGGGGATCTTCCCGACCCAGGGATCAAACCCAGGTCTCCCGCATTACAGGCAGACTCTTTAACCTCTGAGCCACCAGGGAAGCCACCAAGAATGGTAGGGAGGGAGAGGAAATCCACCAAGTCCACAATTGTCTACTTTCAAGGTAAAATGTGTCTCACCATAAAGAGGAATGAACATGACTATGTCTCTATAAAGGGCTGTGATTGATTTCCTGGATGACTAATAGCAATCAGTCTCTTCCTTTTGAATCACACCTCATATGTCACAACTCAAAGAGCCTTAATGCCAGCTAATGTCTGCACCCAGAAAGAACAAGTAATGAATTCACAGATTGCCTTTCTTTCTATACTTCATTTAAGAAAGCTAATTGTTTAGGGAATAGACTCTCACTGGCTCATTGGTTTAATAATACAGGAAACTTGAAATTTCACAAATCTTGCATTTCACAGTAGGAAGCCAAACTCAGCCTAAATGAACAATCCTCTCTTAACCCATAATTGAGATAAAAGCAGAGAGCCTTATTCATTATTAAAATGTAAACAGATAATGAATGAATTTCCTAACTATTCTTTCCTGCTAGGGCATTTAGCCTTTGGGTAGCTTTTAGCTCTAAAATATAAATAAAGCACCTCCTCATTAATCTGAAACAAAAGATCACAAATTAAAATATTTTGTTCACCAAAACTGATCTTTTAGCTCAACAGACCTCCACAGCAAGAATGTTTCCAGATTACTTATGGGAAATGTCACTAGCATTTTATTATTTTACTATTTTGTGCATTAATTATCATGGATTTCAAGTAGACCTACCATAATATCATATGCATGCATTTGCTTTTTGTAATGCAAATTCAGAATAGGAAAGAAAGTTTTGAAGCTACAGGTACTATATACTTAGAATTTTTTATAATCCTTTAGGTACATCCAGGGAAATAAACCTCATTTGTGAATGTCATCAGTTATGTGGCTTCAGAAATAAAACAGGTTGAGAACCACTGATTTAGTTTGTTAATATTTTAAGTTGAAGTTAAAGTATCAATTCTCAGAGTCAAAATTATACATAAGCAGTATAAACAAGAGATACCCAGTCCTTGTCTTCTAATATTTATGTTAAAAGATAAGACTCTTATCACAGAGTAATAAGTAATGTATTAATACATGACAAAGTAAAAACATAACAATAATATCACTGCTAAAAATAGCTATAATTCCTGAGTTTTGATATATAATAGATACTGTGTATGTATGTATACGTGTATATATATACATACATACATGCATGCATGTATGCTGTCAGTCTTTGCAACCCCATGGACTCTCACCTACCAGGCTCCTTTGTTCATGGAATTCCCTAGGCAAGAATACTGAAATAGGTTGCCATGGCCTCCTCCAGGGGATCTTCCTGACCCAGAGATTGAACCCACATCTCCTCTGGCTTCTGCNTGTTCTTGCCTGAAGAATCCCAGGGACGGAGGAGCCTGGTGGGCTGCCATCTATGGGGTCGCACAGAGTCGAATATGACTGAAGTGACTTAGCAGTAGCAGTAAACACTAATACCATGAAGATTGTGGATGAAATGTTTTTCTTCTTCAGTATTTAGGATTATTTAAGATAGATTTACGGAAATGTAATTATGCTAAATATGGTCATTTTAGTACTCTCTGTGCATATTTATACTCATGGCTAAAATGCATATATGTATATGTATATGTATCTTTTCAAAGATTTTGTCAATTATTCTTCAAGTAACCAAAGAGAATGTTGATATTCTTCTGCTAACCAGTTCTTGGTAAAATGTGTTGTTTAACCTGCTGGTACTATATTGCCAGTATGGCCAAGCATTATTTTCATGTTTCTTACATAAATTTTGAGGTTGTGAGTTAATGTTATTTTCAGTAATTTACCATTTTTCTAAATGTCTTATGTCAGTAGTCTAAAGGATTTTGTATTTTAAATCATGTTCATGAAAGGAATGAGAAAGACTCTCAGTTCAGTTCAGTCACTCAGTCCTGTCCAACTCTTTGTGACCCCATGGATTGCAGCACATCAGACTTCACTGTCCATCACCAACTCTGGGAGATTACTCAAATTCATGTCCATTGATTCAGTGATGCCAACAATCTCATGCTGTCATCCCCTTCTCCTCCCATCTTCAATCTTTCCCCAAATCAGGGTCTTTTCCAATGAGTCAGTTCTTCATATCAGGTGGCCAAAGTTTTGGAGCTTCAGCTTCAGCATCAATCCTTGTAATGAATATTCAGGACTGATTTTCTTTAAGATTGACTGGTTGGATCTCCTTGTAGTCCAAGAGACTCTTAAGAGTCTTCTCCAACACTTCAGTTCAAAAGCATCAGTTCTTCAGTGCTCGGCTTTCTTTATGGTCCAACTCTCACATTCATACATGACTACTGGAAAAATGATAGCTTTGACTAGATGGACCTTTGTTGGAAAAGTAATGTCCCTGCTTTTTAATATGCTGTCTAGGTTAGTCATAGCTTTTCTTCCAAAGAGCAAGTATCTTTTAATTTCATGGCTGCAGTCACCATCTGCACTGATTTTGGAGCCCAAGAAAATAAAATAAAATCTGTCACTGTTTCCATTCTTTCCCCATCTATTTGCCATTTAGTGATGGGACCAGATGCCATGATCTTAGTTTTCTGAATGTTGAGTTTTAAGTCAACTTTTTCACTGTCATCTTTCACTTTCATCAAGAGGCTCTTTAGTTCTTCTTCATTTTCTGCCATAAGGGTGGTATCATCTGCANCCAGATGCCATGATCTTAGTTTTCTGAATGTTGAGTTTTAAGTCAACTTTTTCACTGTCATCTTTCACTTTCATCAAGAGGCTCTTTAGTTCTTCTTCATTTTCTGCCATAAGGGTGGTATCATCTGCATATCTGAGGTCACTAATCTTTCTCCCAGTAATCTTGATTTCAGCTTGTGCTTCATCCAGTCCAGGATTTCTCATGATGTACACTGCATATAAATCAAATAAGCAGGGTGACAAAATACAGCCTTGATGTACTCATTTCCCAATTTGGAACCAGTCTGTTTTTTATGTCCAATTCTCACTGTTGCTTCTTGACCAGCATACAGATCTCTCAGGAGGCAGGTCAGATCTGCTATTCCCATCTCTTTAAGAATTTTCCACAGTTTCTGGTGATCCACACAGTCAAAGCCTTTGGCATAGTCAATAAGCAGAAGTAGGTGTTTTTCTGGAACTCTTTTGCTTTCTTGATGATCCAGTGGATGTTGGCAATTTGATCTCTGGTTCCTCTGCCTTTTCTGGTTCCAAACCTGGCTTGGAGAATTTTGAGCATTACTTTGCTAGCATGTGAAAAGAGTGGTCATGTATGGATGTGAGAATTGGACTGTGAAGAAAGCTGAGCACCAAAGAATTGATGCTTTTGANGCTTAAAGCTCAACTTTCAGAAAATGAAGATCATGGCATCTGGTCCCATCATTTCATGGGAAATAGATGGAGAAACTGTGGAAACAGTGTCAGACTTTATTTTGGGGGGCTCCAAAATCACTGCAGATGGTGACTGTAGCCACGAAATTAAAAGATGCTTACTCCTTGGAAGAAAAGTTATGACCAACCTAGACAGTGTATTGAGAAGCAGAGACATTACTTTGCCAGCAAAGGTCCATCTAGTCAAGGCTATGGTTTTTCCACTGGTCATATATGGATGTGAGAGTTGGACTGTGAAGAACGCTGAGCGCTGAAGAATTGATGCTTTTGAACTGTGGTGTTGGAGAAGACTCTTGAGAGTCCCTTGGACTGCAAGGAGATCCAACCAGTCCATTCTGAAGGAGATCAGCCCTGGGATTTCTTTGGAAGGACTGATGTTGAAGCTGAAACTCCAGTACTTTGGCCACCTCATGAGAAGAGTTGACTCACTGGAAAAGACTCTGATGCTGGGAACGGTCGCGGGCAGGAGGAGAAGGGGATGACAGAGGATGAGATGGCTGGATGGCATCACTGACTCATTGGACGTGACTCAGAGTGAACTCTGGGAGTTAGTGATGGACAGGGAGGCCTGGCGTGCTGCAATTCATGGGGTCACAAAGGGTCGGACACGACTGAGCGACTGAACTGAACTGAACTTGCCTTAATCACTATCCTAGGACACTGATCTTTGGTTTTGTTGAATGGCTACCCACTCCAATATTCTTGTCTGGAAGAGGAGCCTGGCAGGCTACAGTCCATGGGGTCACAAAGGGTTAGATATGACTGAGCAACTAACACTACTTGATTGGCAGTTCCTTATTCTTGCTTCCCCTGTGGCTCAGATGGTAAAGAATCTGCCTGCACTGTAGGAGACTAGGGTTTGATCCCTGGATTGGGAAGATCCCCAGAGAAGGAAAGAGCAATCCACTCCAGCATTACTGCCTGGATAATCCCATGGGCAGAGGAGCCCAAGGGCCACAGTCCATGGGACAAAAAGTCAGACTCCACTGAGCGACTAACCCTTTCTCAGTCTTTTCTCTGGTTCCTTCAAATCTTTAATCTTTAGGTTCCAAAATGTCCCTTGTCTGTGAACATTTTCTATTTATAACTTCTTCCTCGGTGATTATAGGATTTTGCCTTTCACTCTGAGTTAAGAAAGGAAGCCATCAATTGTGTGGATTTAACTACCATTTCCATGATAGTCATTCTTAAATGTTTCTCTCTAGCAAAGACCTTTCCCTGAAGTCCAGACTCAATTATCCAACTGTGTACTTGACATTTCTACTTGGGTAACTCATGGTCATTTCAAACTTAGCGTGCCCCAAACTGACCTCCTTATACTCTTTCCCAATCCCATCCCCTGTCTTTCCATGTCAATTGCTTACGCCAAATTCTCATACTCTACATCTCAACTCTCAGCTATATTATTTAAATATATGGAGAATTTAACTACCTTTTCATCACCACAACCCTAAACAAGTCAGTATCACCTCACATTAGATTATCACAGTGGCTTTGATCTTTGCCCTTTTACTGTGTAGTCTCAATTTAACAGTCCAAGGCATTCTTTGTTTTCCACTTAAAGTGTTTCACTGGCTTCCTATTCCAAAGTCATACAGTGGTCTCCACGTCCCTATAATTGGGTCTTTTACTACATTTTTAATCTCATTTTCTACTCTTCTGCCATTTTTAGCTATTCCAGCTTTCCTTGTTTTCTTGTCACTCCTCAAGCACTGCAGGTCTCCTTATCCTTCAAGGTCACTGCAGTTACTTTCGTTTGTGCCTGATCTGATATTCCCCCAAGATGACATGCTTCATTACCTTCTTTAGGTCTTTACTCAAAAGTCACTTCTTTACCCTATCTAAAATTGTAACCACAAATAGTTCTTATCACTCTTCTCTAATTAATCTTTTTGGGTACTTCTGACTAACCATCATTTTATGTATTTTATGTATTACTTTATTGCCTATCTCTGCTATTGGAATATGAGTTCTAAGAGGTGGATTTTTTGCTTGTTCTGTTAACTTTTGCATCATCAGAACATAGTGTAATGTCTGATACATAAGAATAGTTCAAAGGATATTTGCTGTGAATAAATAACTAATGGTGATGCTTGCTTCTTGGAAGGATAGCTATGACAAACCTAGATAGCATATTAAAAAGAAGACATATCACTTTGCCAACAAAGGTCCATATAGTCAAAGCTATGGTTTTTCCAGGAGTCATGTACCAGATGTGAGAGCTGGACCATAAAGAAGGCTGAGCACTGAAGAATTGATGCTTTTGAACTGTGGTGCTGAATAAGACTCTTGAGAGTCCCCTGGACTACAAGATCAAACCAGTCAATCATAAAGGAAATTAGTCCTAATATTCATTGGAAACACTGACACTAAAGTTGAAGATCCAATACTTTGGCTACCTGATGCAAAGAGCTGACTCACTGGAAAAACCCCTGATGCTGGGAAAGATTTAGGGCATGAGGAGAAGGGGCCAAAAGAGGGCAAGATGATTGGATGGCATCATGGACTCAGTGGACATGAGTTTGAGCAAACTCTGGGAGATAGTGAAGGATAGGGAAGTCTAGTGTGCCATAGCCCAAGGGGTCACAAAGAGTAGGATGTGACTTTGCAACTGAACAACAACAAGAGATTGAGATACAGAAATAAATTCAGAAAAGATTGGGATGATGCTGACACATGTGAATTTTTTCAGAGTTCCATAATAACCTACTTCCTTTCCCCCTGGGTTAGTGTTCCACCTGAGGAAGAAACTTGATTTCTTGACTGACCACCAAGAGCTTAGATGATGCAGTTTGAAAGTTAGTTCCTCAGAGTGTGAATACTGAGCCATAGAATATGTGAAACTATGGAGAGAATCAGGTATTTAAATTCCTCCTCTATTCTCTCTTCTGTAGAGCACTTCAAGGCATGACTTCAACTTGGAACATAATCAGAGAAGTTCTGCAGGCCCAGGAAACACACTTTATGAAGGATTTGCTATCCCCCTTTCTAGTCTGTTGCAAAGAAAGCATCAACCTAACAATGTGTCTCACATGGTTTACATATTTCCTTACCTTGTGTTCCTTTTGCCCTCATCCTCACCATCCTGGACTTGCATTTCTCAAATAAAGTGCTAACACTTTAGTCCTTGTGTCAGGATCTGCTCTCTATAGCACATAAATTCTAATGTTTTAAGTTGGATTTCGGGTAAATTTGGTGTTATTCAGTCCCTAGATCATGTCTGAGTTTTTGCAACACTATGAACCATAGCACACCATGCTGCCCTGTCCTTCACTATCTCCCAGAGGTCACTCAAACTCATGTCTATTGAATTGGTGATGCCATCTGACCTCATCTTTTGTCACTATCTTCTCCACCTGCCCTCAATCTTTCCGAGCATCAGGGTTGGGTGAATAATGTTGGGCTTAGGAAGAGGGTTAATAAAATCCATACTGATAAGATTTTGCATCAAGAGTTATAAAAACTGCAAATAAATAGTCTGCTCTGGAATTCAAAGGAGAATGTTTGAATGAGAGGTACAGATCTAGAAAACATGGGCATAAAGATTTTGGTAGACCCTTGAGTGCTATGGACTGAATGTATATGTACCCACAAAATACATATATTAGAAACTTAATGGCCAGTGTGATGGACTTGGCATGTGGGGCCTTTGGGGGGTAGGTAGATCAGGAGGCCCTGTCCTCATTAATGGGATTAGTGTCCCTATTAAAGAAATCTGGAGGGGCTCCCTGCCCTACTCCACCATAAGAGGATACAATGAAAAGTTCTCAGTCCAGAAGAAAACCTGCTGGCCTGCTATCACCCTGAACTCAGACTTCCAGCCTCCTGAACTGTGAGAAATAAATTTCTGTTGTTTATAAACTACTTGCTGCTGCTAAGTCACTTCAGTCATGTCCAACTCTGTGCGACCCCACAGACGGCAGCCCACTGGGCTCCGCCATCCCTGGGATTCTCCAGGCAAGAACACTGGAGTGGGTTGCCATTTCCTTCTCCAATGCATGAAAGTGAAAAGTGAAAGTGAAGTCGCTCAGTCGTGTCTGACTCAGCGACCCCATGGACTGCAGCCTACCAGGCTCCTCCATCCATGGGAGTTTCCAGGCAAGAGTACTGGAGTGGGATGCCATTGCCTTCTCCTATAAACTACCTAGATTATGGAATTCTGTTATAGTAAAGCAAGCAGATTAAGAAAGAATAAGAAGAGACAGTGTCTATGGCACATGAACTTGTAAGAACTGTGTAGATATCAGAGAGGAATTACTCAAAATAGAGAATAAAAATAAAAGAATGGTTCAATAGAAGTTAAGAGGAGAGAGAGTTGCAAGAGGGACAAAGTGTACAATAGTGTCAGATGTGTTTGAGATGCTAAATACAGAAAGGAGTATAAAATGACAGATTTTGCAATTAGTCTGTTATGGTTGATATTGCTGGGTGCTCTTTTCATGGAATGGAAGTGTCAGAAAACAAACTGTAGTAGGTTAAGCAGTATCACAGAAGTTGCAAAGTCGAAATTATACATTCCTCTTATAAAAGACATTATTTGGAAGGGAAAGAGGTCACTGGCACTTTCACCCTAGAGAAAAATTTCACTGCCAGCATGCTTCTCTGAATGACATAAAGCAGCAGTGGCATTTAAAAACCATGCAAAGGTTATTAGAGATAGCATCCTTCTATAGCTATTGCTAGTATTAAACCCAGTGATTTTGTTAGCTAGAAGAAATTACAAATCACGTATAAGCATTACACTGAAGTTACTGGATATGTTGATACTGTTGCAACAAAGTAATATGGAATTAGTGATTCTTTTTATACCAAAAAATAATGCTAATCCTGGAAGATATTCCTTCTATAAGGTACCACAAAAAATTCTATAAAACTACTTCCATTCTCACAGAATAAATCAGTCATTTCTGACTGAGCTACAATAAATATTTATAGGTAATGATAGAGAAGAGGGGATATCATTAAATTCCCAAACCATACAAATCTGTTCAATAACAAAATTAAATCCAGCAGTAGCCATAACCATAAATATACAGTTTATAAAGGCTCCATACTTAAAGTCTGATATGCAAAAAAATTCATTCAGGGTGACTAAGAATTTTAAGCTGTTACTAGAAACAGAAGATATTAAGAAGAGGTGATAAGAATACACAGAAGAACTGTAGAAAAAGAGCTTCAACGCCCAGATAATCATGATGGTGTGATCACTTACCTAGAGCCATACATCCTGGAATGTGTGGTCAAGTGGGCCTTAGAAAGCATCACTACGAACAAAGCTTGTGGAAGTGATGGAATTTCAGTTGAGCTATTTCAAATCCTGAAAGATGATGCTGTGAAAGTGCTGCACTCAGTATGCCAGCAAATTTGGAAAACTCAACAGTGGCCACAGGACTGGAAAAGGTCAGTTTTCATTCCAATCCGAAAGAAAGGTAATGCCAAAGAATGCTCAAACTACCACACAATTGCACTCATCTCACATGCTAGTAGAGTTTCAAAGAATAGCAAGGAGAGATAAGAAAGCCTTTCTCAGTGATCAGTACAAAGAAATAGAGGAAAACAATAGAAAGGGAAAGACTAGAGATCTCTTCAAGAAAACTACAGATACCAAGGGAACATTTTATGCAAAGATGGGCTCAATAAAGGACAGAAATGGTACAGATCTAACAGAAGCAGAAGATATTAAGAAGAGATGGCAATACATAGAAGAACTATACAAAAAAGATCATGACCTAACAATAGAAAGGGAAAGACTAGAGATCTCTTCAAGAAAACTACAGATACCAAGGGAACATTTTATGCAAAGATGGGCTCAATAAAGGACAGAAATGGTACAGATCTAACAGAAGCAGAAGATATTAAGAAGAGATGGCAATACATAGAAGAACTATACAAAAAAGATCATGACCCAGTTAACCACGATGGTGTGATCACTCACCTAGAGCCAGACATCCTGGAATGTGAAGTCAAGTGGGCTGTAGGAAGCATCACTATGAACAAAGCTAGTGGAGGTGATGGAATTCCAGTTGAGCTATGTCAAATCCTAAAAGATGATGCTGTGAAAGTGCTGCACTCAATATGTCAGCAAATTTGGAAAACTCAGCAGTGTCCACAGTTTTCATTCCAATCCCAAAGAAAAGCAATGCCAAAGAAAGCTCTAACTACCGCACAATTTCACTCATCTCACACGGTAGTAAAGTAATGCTCAAAATTCTCCAATCCCGGCTTCAAAATGTGTGAACCGTTAACTTCCAGATGTTCAGGCTGGTTTTAGAAAAGGCAGAGGAACCAGAGATCAAATTGCCAACATACACTGGATCACTGAAAAAGCAAGAGAGTTCCAGAAAAACATCTATTTCTGCTTTATTGACTATGCCAAAGCCTTTGACTGTGTGGATCACAATAAACTGTGGAAAATTCTGAAAGAGATGGGAATACCAGACTACCTGACCGGCCTCTTGAGAAACCTGTAGGCAGATCAGGAAGTAACAGTTAGAACTGGACATGGAACAGCAGACTGGTTTCAAACAGGAAAAGGAGTATGTCAAGGCTGTATATTGTCACCCTGCTTATTTAACTTCTATGCAGAGTACATCATGAGAAACGCTGGGCTGGATGAAGCACAAGCTGGAATCAAGATTGCAGGGAGAAATATCAATAATAACTTCAGATATGCAGATGCCACCACCCTTATGGCAGAAAGTGAAGAAGAACTGAAGAGCCTCTTGATGAAAGTGAAAAAGGAGAGTGAAAAAGCTGGCTTACAACTCAACATTCAGAAAACTAAGGTCATGGCATGGTCCCATCACTTCATGCCAAATAGATGGGGAAACAGTGGAAACAGTGGGTGATTTTATTTGGGGGCTTCAGAATCACTGTAGATTGTTTTTGCAGCCATTATATTAAAAGACGCTTACTCTTTGGAAGGAAAGTTATGACCAACCTAGAAGGCATATTAAAAAGCAGAGACATTACTTTGTCAACAAAGGTCTGTCTAGTCAAGGCTATGGTTTTTCCTGTGGTCATGTATGGATGTGAGAGTTGGACTGTGAAGAAAGCTGAGCACCGAAGAATTGATGCTTTTGAACTGTGGTGTTAGAGAAGACTCTTGAGAGTCCCTTGAACTGCAAGGAGATCCAACCAGTCCATCCTAAAGGAGATCTGTCCTGGGTGTTCATTGGAAGGACTGATGTTGAAGCTGAAACTCCAATACTTTGGCCNAACTGCAAGGAGATCCAACCAGTCCATCCTAAAGGAGATCTGTCCTGGGTGTTCATTGGAAGGACTGATGTTGAAGCTGAAACTCCAATACTTTGGCCACCTGATGCAAAGTGCTGACTCATTAGAAAAGGCCCTGATGCTGGGAAAGATTGAAGGCAGGAGGAGAAGGGGACGACAGAGGATGAGATGGTTGGATGGTATCATCGACTCAATGGACATGGGTTTGGGTGGACTGCGGGAGTTGGTGATGGACAGGGAGTTCTGGTGTGCTGCAGTTCATGGGGTCACAAAGAGTCAGACAAAACTGAGCAATTGAACTGAACTGAACTGACTCTGCATATAAGTTAAATAAGCAGGGTGACAATATACAGCCTTAACATACTCCTTTCCCAATTTGGAACAAGTCTGCTGTTCCATGTCCAGTTCTAACTGTTGCTTCTTGACCTGCATACAGATTTCTCAGGAGGCAGGAGAGGTGGTCTGCTATTCCTATCTCTAGAAGAATTTTCCAGTTTGTTGTGATTTCACTTTCATATATATATATATATATATATATACACACACACATATATAAAATCATTTTGTTTTATTCCTGAAACTAACACAACACTGTAAATCAACTATATTCAGTAAAGAAATTAAAAGGATAATTGAAAAAAGAAGACTTAAGCAACTTCCAGTAGATAAGCTGCCCTTCTGCTTTGACCCTGGCCTCTGAATCAGAGCCACACTAGGTGTAGCCTGGTGCCTCTGCCCCTGACCTGACCACTTGTCAAGTTCCCCTGCCCCCCGCCCAAGAATTCTGTTTCCTCCTGCCTTTTCTTTGCACAACTCAGGGACTATGGTCTGCCCTGTGCCCCAGTTCTGTGGGTGGGACTGGCCTCCCCTGCTGTTCTGGAAACTCAGGTGCATTTTGGCCTACCTGCCACCTGCTGCCTGTCTTTGTATGATTGTATGGTACCTGCACAATCTGCTGTTCTTCCCTCACCTCAGGGATGTCTAACGCCTCTTACTTGCTTACATTCCCAGGACTGACTGCTCCATCTCATCTGGCAAGACCTATCTCTAGCCCTGCTTCTGACATAAGTAAGGGTCGATTTCTGCCTCTGCTCAGACAGTATGAGATTATTGGTGCCTGCTTGGTGAGGTGACAGGCATATCATCACAATGGAGGGAATAAAAATAAGTGAGTCTGGCCCTGACTTCTTAGAAATTTCCCTTTGTGGGAACTCCTCGATGTTTCCTTCTCTACAATTTGAGTTCCCAATACCACCCTTTCCTTATGTCTCTCTTCTAATACTAGCCTGGCTTGACTTTCTTAGCCCTGCTATTAAAGATGCTTCCTATTTGTATACAACTTTTTATGCTTTCAAAATGTTTTCAAGTGATTTCTGATCTTCACCATGGCCTGTGAGCTGTCAAGACACTTCTCTAACCCCCAACACCGCACAGAGGGAAATGTTGCCCTGGAGGACGGTGGATTTGCCTCAAATCCTGCTGTGAATGAATGACTCAGCCAGAGCGGGGACTCAGGCTGCCTGCCTGCATGTCTTCTCACACAGGGCTACACACGCCAGACTTGCATCCAGCTTGCCACAAAGACTTGATGGCTGGTTTGCTGGTTCACTCAACAGAGGGTTTATTTTTCTCTCATAACATGAAATTTGGAGCAAAACCACCCGAGGCTGACACAGCAGCTCCATAATGTAACCAAGCCCCAGGCTTCCTTGTATTTCTGTTCTGTCACACTTGACAAGAGCTTTTCTACCCCAAGTACCAGCTCTGCATTGTGGGGTGAAGGGCAAAGGGAAAAGATCAAAATGATGCCTGGCAGTTACTTCTCCTCTGAGAAGCGTTCCTAGAAACCCTGGCCCAGGTGCTCCATCTGCATCTTATTGGCTAAACTGTATCACCTGGTCAGTCATAGCTGCAAGGGAGTCTGGGAGGCTGAGTGCCTTAATCTGCACATCGATATCCTGAACAAACTCTGAGCTGTATAAGGAATGAACCGTGGGACATTTGAGACAGGTGACGACCCATCTAATCTGACTTCCACTACTGCCAAGTAAGAGCCTTTTCCTCGTCCTCTCTCACCCCAGTTCCCCACCCCTTAACAGTGCTACAACATCCCAGGACAGCCAGACTCCACAGCTGTCACCTCTGTTTCTCAGCAAAACTTCTATCTCCCCAGAGAAGCATTAAAAACAACCATCTCTTAAAGTAATTAACACAACCCTAAGAAAGGTTCAGGGAATCTGTGTTTATCCCAGATTCTCTGTTGGGTTTCCCACTTCAAGTCCATGGTCCTATTGTTCTCATAAATGGTCTGAATGTCTTGTAAATTCCAACATAATTCCCAACACTGCAGCATTCAAACTGCACCTCCTGGATGTCTGGAAGAAGTAGCACAGAGTCCCTTTATCTCACACGCCAGGATTCTGAGCTGTGGACCCTGCCCTCTGTGTGGATGGCAGACATCCGTGTCCTCCTCAGCAAGTGGAGGGACATGCGTGTCTGCAGGAGGTTGGGAGACAGGCCAAGAAGGGGACATCTGAAGGGATGAGGCATGTGCAGCATGTGGTATGAATTCTCCTCCTTCTTCTTTTTTTTTGATGTAAACAAATGCACAAGAACTTAAAACTGGTAAACTTTGGTCTCCTCAAAGCAGCCACTAAGTGGACTTTAACAATGCAGCCTCTGTTCAAAGCATTCCTTTGTAAATGCAATTTATTCAAATTGCAAGTCCTTTTCTGGATTACTTTCAAGATTATATAAAAATCTTTGGAACTTTTCTCACTGGAAAATCCTTGTCCCTTTGCATGGGTTTCATATCTGGACATGGGGGAACTGGTCTGGAGACACACCTTTGAGTCAGGATGGAGCAGGGAGCAGCCCAGCCAAGAGCTCTGCCCACAGCTCATCAGCTTGCTGAGCTCTACCGTGACTTTCTTGTAAGGAGCTCACCTGCTGAGAGGCCCAGCTCCTTAGAGCACATATGCAAAGCCCACTGAGAAGAAAGCAAAGCATTCAGAAGCAGCGGAAATGTGAACGGGCCTTTATTTAAATCCAAGACAATAGTGTGCTCACCAGGTCTGTGGATTTGTCTTCTTGGCCAGAGGACAGGTGTTTACGACTTCACACAGGGTAGGGGTTTTATCCTGAGAAACTGTGCCTTCAGCACAGAGACTTCTTTCCTTGTCTGCTCAGGGGTCCTCGATGTGAAAGGATTCATCAAAGGGAGCCAGGCTCCTCTGGGCTTCTGACCTTGCCTGCCTGATAGATGGCTTGCTCTCTTGACTCCCAGCCATGAGTTGAAATATGGCCCATGAATCAGAAAATCTTCTCATCACTTCTGGCCTCTCCCCCTTTTCTCTGCTCTGGTCATGTCTTCTCTCCTCCTGGCTGGATCCCAGGATGGTGGTCTGAGTCCCGTCAGCCACACAGACACTTAGAGGTCAGGTGTCCATGCGGTCCACCCTGGACACTGAAGGCTTTTTCCTTTCGGCTCTGTAAGTGCTGGATCCCCTCACTCAGTCACCAGCACCATCATCCCATTTGTGCAGAGTCACCTCTGCTGCCTCAGCCCATGGCTTCAAATGTGTGGACTTCAGCTTCCCCAGCGGGGAACAGCCCTCCTCCAGCGCCCGGCCCCAGGCAGGGGAACAAGTCAGCTCAAGGGTTCCTGGCCAGTGCAGGGCAGAAAAAAAATCTTCCTGAGGGGATGGGTGAGTGGGCAGCCTCCAGGTGCCCCACCCACCTCTTAGCCCTTGCCAGGTGTAGGAGGAGCCCCAGGTAAGTTCTGCATCAGGAAGAGACACATGTCAGCAGGAAGCAGCGTGTGATGCCCCAGCCTGGGGCTGGGCTGCAGGTCCTCCGGGGCCCTGACCCCAGGCCCGGGGACTCGGGATTTTCCCTCGTGTGTGTGGTCCTCATCCCAGAGGAGGGCACAGGCAGCCCAGGCACCGCCCACCAGGCAGGAGGTGGGCGCTGGGCTCTGTTCCTGGAGGGTCTCTGTGGACAGAACCTTGTGCGTCCTGAGTGACAGATAGATAGATGTCATCACTCAGCCCCTGGGCACACACACCAAGTACACAACGCACAGGCCGCCAAGGTCAGAGATCTCTGCAGGAGTTAGAAGCCACCTTCTCTTCCTGTCATCCAGACTGGAGAGCCCTCCTTGGCCCACTCCCGACCAACTCCCGACTGACCTGGCTGTGAAGCAGGACAAACTCAGCTCTTCCCAAGTCTAGGCTCAGGCCTCCAGCACATGGCAGGCTTAAACACCAGTCACACCCTCCACCCTTTTCCAGACCAGCCCCTACCTGTGTTTTAGCAGATTTTTTTGAAAAAAATTCTGAAACACAAAGGGTTAAGGGATTGACCTCGGAATTCAAAGATTAAAGTCAGGCCTGGATTCTTGTCCACCCCATCCCCCACAGGACAGATTTCCAGGATTCTTTCATCACTGGATGTTCCTCTGAACCCATGCCCCCTGCACTGTGTCACCCTCTCACTGCGTCAGCGAGGGGGAAAGCGGGCACCAAGGTACACACAGGCCCCGTGACAGCTGGCACCACCCGGCTTTGGATTCAAGGCCCGTGCTGCAGAAGCCACCCCTTCAAAATCAATGGTCTTTCCAGGGTCTCAGCAGGTAAACGATTCAGCCGCAGGTGACCGCAGAGGGGGGCTTGTTTTCCAGGTGCTGAGTTTATTCCAGCGTTTGCAGAAAGCAGATTAGATGGGGCCTCTGCTGGAACTTTTCTATAACCATTGTTGTCCTAAATAAAGAAAATAATTTGATTTTGGATAGCAGAGAACATTTTAAAAATGTTCAGTTCACTTGTTCTCTCATCAGTTTTTAAAGATCAATACATCGTAAAATATAGTTTTGAAAATATAAGCATAAAATTAATGATCTCAGAAAGAAGATAACTAAGAGGTAACCTTCTGTTCATATTTTTAGTGGGAAATAAGCAGGTTCTTAGAATGTAAGGTAGGATGTCTTTATGCTTAAATCTTCTTTCAATATATTTTTCGCTCTTAGTTCCAGGAATGTTGTTTTCAAAACAAGGCCACCAGATGTCACAGCAATAGGGAGCTGTAAAAATGCAGATTCCGGGGCCCAGGAACAGCGGGTTCTCAAAGCCTTAGCTGGGGGCAGCGAAGCACAGGCTGGCCGGTTGTGACCTGAGGCCCCGTGGACCTTCCTGTTTACTCTGCCCACTATCAGATTACCAGGCTTCACCCTTCTCTCCAAACAGCTACCAGAAATCAGAGAGATCTGGCCAGGCGTGGGGCTAGAATACATTAAAGGCACTGCTGCAGAATAGTTTGAAAATCTTTACAGAGCAGGTCAGGCAGGTTCCCAAGCAGCAGGTCATTCCCCTCTGGGCCTTGACAGGTGCATGCAATGTAGTCACTCAACAGAGCATGGAAAAGTGTCTGGTCAACCATCAAGGAGTCCAGCTCTAAGGGCCAGGACCCCCACCTGGGACAGACCCTACAGGCCTGCTTGTGAAGAGAGCATTGCCCCCTCCCCCTCACACCCCAGGCCCCCGGGGGACATACAATGATCTGTAAGAGGTTTCATCTACTCAGAGACTTCCCCTGCCAGCAAGAGTCCCTGTGACTTCGGAGGAAAACCCGCAGACACCAAAGACAGCATGCCTGAGGGGTGAGCCCTCCGTTTACAAAGCAGTTTACAGCCCTGTTGTTGGTTAATTACACTGTCATTCTGCCAATAGGAGAGTGAGAATCACTTGGATGCAAACTCATCTGTGGAGAAAAGTAAGACATGAGTAAAGCAGACTTGTTTTCTATTTCATCACCATCTCTGACGTCCCACTGAGATATACAACGTGGTCATCTTTGAATATACTGTGTACATTACAGGGCTGCCCGGTTGGTGCTAGTGGTAAAGAACCTGCCTGCCAGTGCAGGAGACATAAGAGACGCGGGTTGAATCCCTGAGTGGGGAGGATCCCCTGGAGGAGGGCGTGGCAACCCACTCCAGTATTCTTACCTGGAGAATCCCATAGACAGAGGAGGCTGGTGGCCTACAGTCCATGGGATTGCCTAGAGTTGGACACGACTGAAGCAACTTAGCATGCACACTCATTACACTCAAGTATTACGTTTGAAAGTCAGTATCTGATGCCCTTTCCAGTCTCTGGTTTCTGTTCAGCAAACACTGATTGGCATGTACAGTGTGTATGGGATGGGTGAATGCTTTGTGGGTGAGCGAGATGCCTACTCTCCAGAAACCCTCAAGTTCCAGGCTTGACAGGCTCGGAACTGGACTGGAAGTGATATGTCACAATACCTCTCGTTCCCAGAGCCCTTCCGGAGCCGGGCCGCTTCTGTTCTCCCTCCTGCTCACCTGTTCCACCCTGCTGAGTCCTCAGAGGCTGCCCTGACTGGGCCACACCTGGGCTCTCGTGCCCTCGGGCTTCTGCTGGGTTTGCACAACTGGGAGTCCAGCCAGTGGGGAGGGAGGGAGGGCTGGGGAGGGAGCGGGCAGTGAGGTCACGACCCTTGCAGGGCAGCTCTCCACCCCTGGCTCTGGCACAGCCTCTCCTGGGCTTGGTGTTCCACGGCTACCCACCTGGGTGGGCACTGCCCTGAGGCTTCCCTGCCCTGGTAAATTACTCCTTTATGAGATATTTTTCAAGTCTCTCCCTCCTGCCATGTCTGACTGGCATTTCTCCCATGACTTTGGTGTTATTGAATTAAATTCTCAAATATCACAGTGAGGTGAGTATTCCCAACTTTGCTTTACAGACCCTGTGAGGGACTCTCAGGTGGGTTAATGGATCTCCCGAGACCACAGGTGGGAGAGCAGACTTGCAGGAAGTGAAGTCCGTCTCTGTTTGGCTTCACAACCTCTGGTTTTCCTAATCACCGTGAGCATCATCCTGTGTGAGAGAAGCTTCATGGAACAGATTAGTCAAGAGTAGCCAAGTTAGTAATAAAAATAATAATGCCTGTTTTCTGATCTCTTTCCCTGAGTGTGTCCAGGAAAACGTGGTCAGGCCATCACTGGCTTCAGAAAATGGCTCAAGTCTAACCGTTTCCGACGGGGAAGCTGTCAGCTGACCAGCTGGTTAGAGCGCAGTAGTAGTGAGACCATGCGGAGCCCCTCATTTCTGGTTAATGTAATACTATGACAAACTGTCACAGGCCCCAGACTGCACCCCACCCCGCAGGAACCCCTGCGCAGGCCAAGCACGCCTCACAGCCACAGACCCCGATGGCACTGCTCTGCTGCCCGCTGGGAGAGGCGGTCCCTGAGGCGCAAGGGGCAGAGCAGGTAGCAGAGCTGCCCTCTCACTTGCAGCCTGGGTCCAGGGGATGGCCAAGCTCCCCTGTCTGACCTGCTCTGTCCTCAGCTCTCCAGGGGCCACAGGCCCAGCCTGAAGCAGAGCTGAAGACGGGAGCTGTCCACTACAGGAGTTTCATCGCTGGGGAGAGGAGTCATTTGAGACCCACGCTCCAGACTGGGCTCGCTGTCCCCTCTTTTTCTCTGCTATTTACTCTGCCAGTGAGCAGGCCAGATGACTATGGAGCGCCCACTATTTTCAAGGCAAGTGCCGGGCCCCACGGGGAAGGCAATGGCACCCCACCCCAGTACTCTTGCCTGGAAAATCCAATGGACGGAGCAGCCTGGTGGGCTGCAGTCCATGGGGTCGCTAACAGTTGGACAGACTGAGCGACTTCACTTTCACTTTTCTCTTTCATGCATTGGAGAAGGAAATGGCAACCCACTCCAGTGTTCTTGGCTGGAGAATCCCAGGGACGGGGGAGCTTGGTGGGCTGCCGTCTATGGGGTCACACAGAGTTGGACACGACTGAAGTGACTTAGCAGCAGCAGCAGCAGCTGGGCCCCACGCCCTCTGCACCAAGTGCCAGGCCCCACATCCTCTGCACCATTTCCTTGGGTTGCCCTAGGCACGTCTGCCTCTCTTCTTGCTCCTCACCTCCAAAATGACCCCTCTCCTTCTTCCCCTTCCTTGGCAAGACAGTCTCATGAGGGAGAAATTCCTCGGTTAATAACTCAGCAGGGCTGCCTGACAGCTCTCCTAAATCCCCCGGGCCCTTAAACCACCTGGATGCGCAGGATACAGGAGGGAGTCTGGGTTGCTCCCGGGCTCTCCTGGCGGTTCAGACGATAAAGCCCCTGTCTGCGGTGCAGGAGACAGGGCTTCTACCCCCGGGTTGAGAAGATCCCCTGGAGAAAGCTATGGCAACCCACTGCAGTATTCTTGCCTGGAGAATCCCATGGACAGAGGAGTCTAGTGGGCTAAAGTTCATAGGGTCACACAGAGTCACTTTTCACACTGGGCCCCTGGAGGGTGGCTGTGTTCCGTGTCTGTGCTGGAGGAGGATGGAGAAGTAGGAACTTGCAGATACCCCACCCTCCCTCNGTCTATTAGCCTTTTCTCTGCTTCATTCTGTACTCCAAGGCCAAATTTGCCTTTTACTCCAGGTGTTTCTTCACTTCCTACTTTTGCATCCCAGTCCCCTATAATGAAAAGAACATCTTTTTTGGGTGTTACTTCTAAAAGGTCTTGTAGGTCTTCATAAAACTGTTCAACTTCAGCTTCTTCAGCATTACTGGTCAGGGCGTAGACTTGGATTACTGTGATATTGAATGATTTACCTTGGAAACAAACAGAAATCATTCTGTCATTTTTGAGATTGCATCCAAGTCCTGCATTTCAGACTTTTTTGCTTACTGTGATGGCTACTCCGTTTCTTCTAAGTGCTTCTTGGCCACAGTAGTAGATAAAATGGTCATCTGAATTAAATTCATCCATTCCAGTCCATTTTAGTTCGCTGATTCCTAGAATGTTGATGTTCACTCTTGCCATCTCTTGTTTGACCACTTCCAATTTGCCTTGATTCATGGACCTAACATTCCAGGTTTCTATGCGATATTGTTCTTTACAGCATCAGACTTTACTTCCATCACCAGTCACACCCAGAATTGGGCACTGTTTTTGCTTTGGTTCAATCTCTTCATTTTTTCTGGAGTTATTTTTCCAATGATCTCCAGTACCATATAGGGCACCTACCGACCTGGGGTTATAATTTTTTATTTAGTGCTTCCCTGGTGGCTCAGAGGTTAAAGCATCTGCCTTCAACATGGGAGACCTGGGTTTGATCCCTGGGTCAGGAAGATCCCCTGGAGAAGGAAATGGCAGCCCACTCCAGTATTCTTGCCTGGAGAATCTCATGGATGGAGGAGCCTGGTAGGCTACAGTCCACGGGGTTGCAAAGAGTCGGACACGACTGAGCGACTTCACCTTCACCTTCACCGACCTGGGGAGTTCATCTTTCAGTGCCCTATTTTTTGCCTTTTCATGCTGTTCATGAGGTTCTCAAGGCAAGAATCCTGAAGTGGTTTGCCATTCCCTTCTCCAGTGGACCATGTTTTATCAGACCTCTCCACCATCAGAGAGACTCGTCAGTCTTGGTTTGCCCTTCATTGCATTGCTCATAGTTTCACTGAGTCAGACAAGGCTGTGGTCTGCATGATCAGATTGGTTAGTTTTCTGTGATTGTGATTTTCAGTTTGTCTGCCCTCTGATGGAGAAGGATAAGAAGCTTATGTAAGCTTCCTGATTGCAGAAACTGACCAAGGGGGAAACTGGATCTTATTCTGATGGGGGAGGCCATGCTCAGGAAATCTTTAATCCAATTTTCTGTTGATGGGTGGTGGTGGGGGGTTGTTCCCTAGCTATTATTTACCTGGGACCAAGCTATGCTGGATGTAATGAAGATAATGGGGACCTTCTTCAAGAGGTCCCATGCATGCATTGCAACACTCAGTGCCCCCAACCTTGCAGCAGGCCACTGCTGACTCATGCCTCTGCCAGGGACTACTGGACACTGACGGGCAAGTCTGGGTCTGTCTCTTGTGGGGTCACTGCACCTTTCTCCTGGGTCCTAGTGTGTGCAAGGTTCTGTTTGTGCCCTCCAAGAGTCTGTTTCCCCAGTTCTATGTAAGTTCTGGCAGCTCTGTGGTGGGGTTAATGATGACCTCCTCCAAGAGGGCTTATGCCATACACAGATCTGCTACACCTAGAGCTCCTGCCCCTGTGGCAGTCCACTGCTGACCTGTAATTCTGTAGGAGACACTCAAACACAGTTCTGTCTCAGTCTGTGGGGTTTTTGGGTGATCATGGTTCTACCCAAACTAAAGCTTTAAAACTCCTTAAAATATTTACTAGCTCAAGGCAATCAAGGGTAAATGACCTTAAAGTATGCTTCTAGTGATTAACTAGATACTTAGCTTCATGATCCAGATAATCATGATGATGTGATCACTCACTTAGAGCCAGACATCCTGGAATGTGAAGTCAAGTGGGCCTTAGAAAGCATCACTATGAGCAAAGCTAGTGGAGGTGATGGAATTCCAGTTGAGCTCTTTCAAATCCTGAAAGATGATGCTGTGAAAGTGCTGCACTCAGTATGCCAGCAAATTTGGAAAACTCAGCAGTGGCCACAGGACTGGAAAAGATCAGTTTTCATTCCAATCCCAAAGAAAAGCAATGCCAAAGAACGCTCAAACTATCGCACAATTGCACTCATCTCACACGCTAGTAAAGTAAAGCTCAAAATTCTCCAAGCCAGGCTTCAGCAATACGTGAACCGTGAACTTCCAGATGTTTAAGCTGGTTTTAGAAAAGGCAGAGGAACCAGAGATCAAATTGCCAACATCTGCTGGATCAT